>OY728162.1:1338028614-1338467009 GCA_963277665.1 Viscum album
TCTGAATGACATAGGTTGCATGAAATTTTCAGTAATGGATGAAATTTTGGTTTCTTTTATTTTGGACATTGTATTTTAAATTAGGTGGGGAAAATCATTTTTAGGAAATATTTAAGGGAAATAAATTGTATTTTTCAAGTGTGAAATATTTTAAGCAAGGGGGAGTTTTATTTTACCATTACTTCGGTAAAAATATTTACATGATTTATATGGATTTATTGAGTGTTTTAGGCTGAAATTGTATTTTAGTTAGTGAATATTTGAGTGTTGGCTAATCTATGGTGAAATATAAAAATAAATTAATTTTTTGATGAAATTTTTTGTTTTGATGCTTAAATGATTTAATATTCTTTTTTTAAAATTTATGTATTTATTATTATTAATTATTTTCATTGTTGTTTATGAATTTTCATTAAAAAAATATTGTGATGGTTTTTTGGGATTTTTTTTAAATTTTTAGAATCACTTATTTCATAAATACAATATTATATTTTCATCATCATATTATAATTAATTATTGAGTTTTTTGATTTTACAGATTAATTTGGTGGTGAAAGTCCTTTATTTTGATGTTTTAATAGATTATTTTCTTTAATTTTATATTATTTTTTTATTCAGGTTACCATGAGGTAGGTACATCGACAACATGAGAAATGGACTTGTACCAGCTTAAGCTGCCTCAAGAACAAAACACAATATATTGTTCATATTTCAAGTGATCCCAAGTGTAAATGAAGCTATCAGGCAATAAAATCAATGAAGTGGAGATTCTATTATACCAAGTGACCTCAAAAAGGATTTTCCAAGTGACCGTGAGTGTAACGACCCAGAATATTATCAATGAATGTTACCTTATCATAATTATGTTATATATTATAAAAAACATACATCAAATAGAGAACATAATAAAAAAATTATTTTTATAAATTAAGAATGAAATAGGTGGTATTTATATAAATTAAGGATATTATACAAATGGAATAATAACTTGACTGGTGGAATAATAACATGACCATTATAAAGAGTAAATTGACCAATATAATAGTAACCTAACCTATAAAATTATAAATAAAATTTATGTATCTTATGAATGAAAATATCATATATTTATACCATGGAAGAGGTAAATAATTTTTTTAAATGATAAATTGAGTATTAGTATTTTTATGAAACATGAATATCTATTTCATATTTTATAATTAATATAATAATTTATAAGAAAATTTATATTCATAAAATAGATTCATAAGTTAATATTGTTTTTTATTATAATTATAATATAATTTTATGAGTCCTTAATCAATTTTTCAAAGTGTCATAAAATTAGTCATAATTTTAAAATCGGTATTTCTTGAATAAATGAGAATTTTAATTAAAAAATAAATTTATCATATTTGAAAAATTATTTTCATAAACTTATGTCTATTTTATAATTCAACACATCAAAAAATAGTTAGGGTTAATTTTTGGGATTTTTCTAAAATAGTTGAATTTTTTGTGAATAGACAAATACGATAATTTACGATATTTAACAAATACATGAATTATTGAGTCATGGATGATGTATAGATGAGGTAAGTACCCATTGGTTTGAACTCCCTAGATTTTTTTTATTTACCCATAATCATCAACACTATCGATAATATTGATCCAAAATATAAACAAATGAAAAAAATAATAAAAAACACCCCTCTTTTCCAACTATAAATACCACTCCTCACTAGAAATTCTCCTCAGACATTCTAAGACATGGTTCTTGCTTATATTATACCTATTTAATATTCAAAAAACATCTTCCCCATGTTCGGGTCTTGATGGTCTTACCAAAAACTAATAACAAGTTCCCTAAGGAGGTTCTAAAGGAGATAACACTCAAGAGGTAAGATCCTCCACCTTTATATTTTAAATTATTTTTTTTCTTCAACCTCATCCTTTACTCCAAAATATAAAGTTACTTGATAAATCCAATATAATATAAATAATTTCATGTTATCGTGTTAATTTAATATCAATCATTAATTCCCTTCTCTTCTTCTTTTATTCTAAAAATGAAAACATCATCCTTGAGGTTTCGATTCGCCGCCTTCATGGATGATGAGTTTCCATTATCCATTATTGCCTTAAATACTGGTAATAAAACCATTCTAATTGTTAAAATATATTTTAAAATTTAAATGAAATCTTATTTTATGTTACAAAACCAATATATTTATAATATTAAATAATAAAACTAAACTAGTTTGTGATGGTAGAAAGGCCGCCAAAATAAACTAACGTTCATCATTAACATTTTATCTAATAAATCATACTTATATCTGAAAATAAAATTATATATAATAACATTAAAAATTATTTAATTATATTAATACCATTTCATTCCAATTTTCTAGTTTTGCTTCCATTTGACAAGAACTCTTATATTTAAACTCAAGGTAACCGGTCATGAAATCCATGAAATGAACGCTCCTAGAACGACAAAATTAAACACTATAAATCAAAAAAATATCCATAAATGAACCTAATAAAATCAAAATAAATAAATAATATGTTGAAGAGGTTTTGTATTAAATTATTAATCAATCTAATTTGATTATCTAAGATAATAAGTACAAGTGCAAAACAGTTTTAGACATAAGGTAAGGGATTCTCTCTGAACCTTCATTTTTTTCCTTCAAGTTATGATTTCTCTCTCTTTAACCCAATGTAATTATTAATTATTATTATATACTACTCATAAATTCTATTTTTATGTTCCAAATATATACACCTATCTCAATTATTCTTTAATCTATGGGGAAATAAATGTTTTATTAGATTCCCTTCTCAATTCCTCCTGATAAGCAAGCCAGATTAAACAGAACTTCTCTATTTCTAACCCATTTTCATGTATCATATGTAATCTATTCTAATCTACCATTATTTTTTTGAATTAACTAATTTTATCATTAAAGTTAATCTTAGTTCATTTCTGGTTATTATACAGACAATTATTCATTTTTTAACTTTAAATATTCTTTATTATTTTCCTTAAACCACATAAAGTGGCTCATTTATAATGTTTGTTAAACACTATATTTACATGTTTTAACATATTTTTTACATAAATTTTAATGATCTATGCCTATATTCCCTTATTAGTGTCCTTGTGTGATTTAAATCCATTCTTTCATTGACTCCATTATGATACACCTGTGTTTTATGCCTTATGACATGATTAAGATTCCCATTTCATTCCATTGGTTACCCTTGTGTTTATTCCGTATGTATGATTATTCATGTGGAAAAAATTTTCATGAACATGTTATGATGTGTGTTCCAAGATATCATTTCTATTCATTGGGTAATGTTTAGTCCAATGAGGTGTCATATTTGGATAGGGAGTAAACACGATTCTTTTATGGGACTTTTTCCACCATGTGATATAATCTTAACTGTTAGCCTTGAATCATGTTTATGTAATATTGTATATTATTAAAACATCCCTTTGTTTCCATGATTACATGATCCCATGTTCTGTATGTTATGTTTCTATATTTTTATTCATGTTCTATTACTTTTTATGCCTTCACGTTATTCATTATAACCCACATACTATGATTTATTTCTATGTTTTACTGGGATTTTTAGCTCATCCCTTTTGTCAATGTATTCCCTAGGATATACTATGCAGAGTTAGGAGCTAAAAGGAAGTTAGTATCTCTTTATGGATTATTAATATAAAGTTTTTTATTCTAGTTACAAGTTTTCAATTTTATATACCTAATCTTCCAAAGACATTAGACATTATGATCCCTGGTTTTTATTTGATGGTTAATTATTCTTTAAATCATGTAATAATATATATAAAAGTATATAGACATTATAGTTAGTATCAAATTATGGTCTAGTTATTTTTGGAGATTAGAACTAGAAAACATTAGTAAAAACCCTATGGATAATTCTATCACCATGGATAAATTATATTGAAACTTACGGAATCATAAGATAGGATATAAATTCCATTTATAAGTTTATAATTATATTTTCAAATTTTCATTTTTATATATTTATTATATAAGTATTAAAGCCCCCCTAATTGTACTTTCTTTTTCTTAGTTAATGGTTTTAAATAGGATAACCTAGAACAATAGTCAATGTGATATGAAATATAAATATTTCCCTAATGAAATTTTAAATCCGATGGGAATGGGTGCTCCATACATCATGACAGTACGAGAACAACTGGCTCAAGTTATGAATAATCACTTGAATCACATGGATTTCCCTTCTTCTAATGAGAAAGAAACATTTTTAGATGAATACTTTATGCAACAAAGACATCCTATCTTTAGTGGATATTAAGATCCCTTCATCATGGAACGATGGATTAAATCCATTAAGAAGATATTATTTTACCTCTAGTTCTTAGAATAAGAGAAAGTTGTGCTGGTGGTATATTGTTTAGATGAGGAAGCTGATTAGTGGTGGATATTGATCAAAAACACAATGCCTAAGGAGGAAATTAATTCCATGTAATGGTAATCATTCATGAAAATATTTTCCAACATATATTTTACCTGAAAACTCCATTTTAAGATAGAAAGGGAGTTTGTCATACTAAATAAAAAGGAAGACGAGTCTATTGGGGTGTATAAGAAAAACACTACAAGGCTTCATGATATGCCTCTAACTTTTTCATGAAAATTAAAATTAAGTTGGATCACTTCTTTAGAAGACTAAAGTCGAGTCTACAAAACGATTTAGAAATTAGAGACTTTGACAACTATGAGAATATTGTAGATTGTGATATTATGGTTGAAATAGAGATCAGAGACTCTCATCAGAATCATTGGATCATAGATAAATAGTGGAAAATGTAGTTTAATATGGGATGATCAAACGATAAATACCATGATTGAAATAAAACCCAACATCCCACATGTCAAAAGTATGGGAATAATCATCTTGGGAACTATCTAAGAGGAACTAGAAGATTCTTAAAATGTAAAAAAGAGGGGTATATGGATAATAAATTCCAAAGGGATAGGTAGAATCCTACTAATGTGGAAGAATAAGGGAAGGTTAATATCAACAATCAGCCTATAGTCTAGTATTAAAACTATAAGGAACATGAGAATTATGAGATCCAATTCCCTAAGCAAAGGGTTGTTAGAGCCAATCAACAATAACCTCCAAGGAAGAAAGGAAGGGCATATGATATCACTAATGCTAAGGTGGATCCTAAAAATGATGTGGTAAATGGATTGATGATTATTCATGAAATAATAGAAAACATACTCTTTGATTATGGTTCTACACATTCTTTCATATCTTACATGTTTAGTGTAACCATTTAGACACCACCTAAAAATATGGAGGTTGATTTATCTTTTAGAATAGAAAATAAAGAAATTATTTCATCCAAAGTATATAACTCCTACATGGTTAATGTTTTTGGATTATACCTCCCAAAAAATATTATCATACTTCCTTTGGTGAACTTTGATGCTATATTGGGTATATATTAGATATGTTTATATAAATCCAACATCATTTATAGGGAAAGGGAGATCTCTCTTCACATCAAAAGGAATCCTCTAATTTTGTAGAAGTGTAAGGATATTTATGAATATAATTTGGAATCCCATTATTATTCATGGATATTATTTCATTATGATAAATCATATCTATCTCAAATGTTTTATACAAAGTAGAGAATCATCCTTGAAGACATGCCCATGTTAAAGGACTACACATATGCATTCCCCCAAGAATTTTTTATCCTTCCTCTCGATCAATAGGTTGAGTTCTTGATTGAACTTATTCCTAGATCTCTGCCTATATCAAAGAAACCATATATAATAGAAACCATTGGGTTAGAGGAACTAAAGAAGCAATTACAAGGGAATATGTACAAGGGTATTATATTCCTGAGTGCTTCACCATGGTGTGTGCCATCCCTCTTCATCATGAAGAAGGATGGATTAATGAACCTATGGATTGATTATCGGGATATCAGTGAAATTATTATAAAGAATAAGTATGCCCTTCCATGGACAAATGACTTGTTCGATAATCTACATGGGTCCAAGTATTTCTTTAAGGTTGACCTTCAGTCTGAATATCAAAAATTAAAGGAAATAAAGGAAGATATTCCCAAGACTTCCTTTCAAACAAGGTATAGACACTATGAGTTCATAGTTATGGACTTCCAACTCACTAATGCTCCAAATATTTTCATGGACTTAATGAATAAATTTTTTAGATATTATGTCAACAAATTTGTGGTAGTATTTATCGATGATATTCTGATATACTCCAAAATAAAGGAGGAGCATGAGGAGCATTTTAATATTCTGCTAAAGACTTTGTGAAGGGAGAAAATTTATGAAATGTATATTAAATGTGAGTTTTGGATGAATGAAGTATCATTATTAGGGCATGTTATCACCAGTAAAGTAATATTTAAGGACCCTTCCAAGATAAAAGAAATTGAAGAGTGTACCACACCAAAATCTGTAATAGAGATCCATATTTTCCTTGGACTAGTTGGGTATTACCAATGATTTTTGAAAAAATTCTTAGGATTTTAAAACCCATTAACCGAGCTTAATTATAAGAGAGTGAAGTTTATCTGGACCAATGAATGTGAAGACTACTTCAAAGAGTTGAAAAAGAAGCTTATCAATACACTGGTACTCACACTTATGACAAGTGGGGAAATATTTTTGGTATACAGTGATCCTTAAAGAATATATTAGGTTATGTGTTAATGAAAAATTATAAAGTGATAGAATATGCCTCAAGGCTATTAATAATCCATGAGAAATACTATCCCACATCTGATTTGGATTTGGAAGTTGTGGTCCTCACATTGGAAATCTAGTGGCATTATCCTTATGGGAGAAGTGCGAGATATATACTGGTCATAAGAGCCACAAATATATATTCACACTGAAGGAGCATAATATATGCCAGTAAAGATTGTTAAATCTCATTAAGGATTATAACTCCTCCTTCCACTATCATCCTGGTAAAAAAATAAAGTGGAAAATGATCTAAGTAGAAAATATACTAAAAATTTATCAACGATGAGAATTGAGAAGGATAAAATATTCTTAGAATTTCAAAGGATGGACATGAGAATAATTAAGGAATGAACATCATTAAACAATTTTCAAATGAACACTCAACCATCCCTTATAGAGAAAATGAAGGATTCTCAAAAAAAAGAAGATAAATTTTATAAAATGGTGGAAGCTATTAGATATGGGATATCCTTAATGTTCAAAATTGATGAGGAAGGATTGATATGATTTGGGTCATGATTATGTGTACCATACAATCATGAGATAAAGAAAGATCTTTTGAATGATGCACATAAATCAACTTTTCTATTCAAAAAAGAAGCGCAAAGATGAATCGAGATCTTTGACATCACTATTAGGGGGACAATATGAAAAAGGAAATTTATTAATATACATCAAAGTGCCTGGTATGTCAGAAACTAAAGTTTGAGAGGAAAATTTCTAAGGGGATGATGGAAACATTACCCATACCAACATGAAAATGGGAAAACATAACCATGGACTTTGTCACAAGATTTCCAAAGACATCTAGAGAAAATAATGCTATATGGGTCATTATGAATCATCTTACAAAGATAGATCACTTTATTATAATTCGAGAAGAGTTCTCAGTTGATCAACTTGAACAGATATACATCAAAGAATGGGTGAGGCTGCATGGAGTAGCACTATCGATTGTATCCAATCAAGATCTGATATTAACCTCCATGTTTTGGAAAAGTATCCAGTATGCTCTAAACACTTATTTGAACTTTAATGCATCTTAAAACCCTCAAAATGATGGCTAATATTAGTTGACTATTCAAAAACTATAAGACATGTTGGGAGCATGTTCTATGGACTTCAAGGGTAATGGGACCAACATATACCTTTGGTCGAGTTCTCTTACAAGAATATTTTCCACTCAATCATCCAAATGGATCCATATGAAGCCCTTTATGGGAAAATATATAGGACACCAACATGATGGGATGAAGTTGGTTCATGTATGATGTTAGGACCTGAAATGGTTTAATAAATGATATAAAATGTGAAAAACTTTCAACATCACATAATGGTATCCCAAAGTTGACATAAGAGATATGTAGAAAATCCTTGATGAGGCCTAGAATATATGGTTTGAGACATGTTTTTCATCTACATAGCCTAATGGAAGAGATCCATGAGATTTGGGAAAAATGGAAAACTAATTCATATGTACATTGGACCCTTGGAGATTATTGATTGTGTCTGAATTGTGGCCTACTAGAACTTCCACCATCCATGTCTTAAGTACATGATGTATTCCACGTATCCCTCTTAAAAAAGGACACAACTGATCCCTCGCATTTGTTGAATTCATATGTGTTATAGTTGGAAAATGATCTCTCTTATGAAGAGCATCCAGTGAAGATCTTGGACCATAGAGATAAAGTTATAAGAAAAAATACTAATCACCTAGTAAGTGTTCTATGGAAGAACCATAGGTATGAAGAGGTCAAATGGGAGATAGAGGAACTGATAAAGGGTAATTACCCTCACATTTTTTCACCATATTATGTAAAATGAAATTTCTAGGGTGAAATTTCATAAAGGGGGTAGAATGTAATGACCTTGAATTTTATTAATAAAACTTCCCTTATTATAATTTAGTTATATAGAATAAAACATATACATCACATATAGAACCTAATAAAAACATTATTTTCATACATTAAGAATGAAATAGGTGGTATTTATAGAAATTAAAGAACCTATACCATTGAAATAGTAACTCGACCATTGGAATAGTATTGTGACCATTCGGAATAGTGAACCAGCCAATAGAATAGCAACCTCACCTATGAAATTATAAAAAAAATTAGGTATCTTATTAATAAAAATATAATATATTTATATAATGGAATGAGTAAATAAATGTTTTTAAAATGATATATTAAGTATTAGTATTTTTGTGAAACATAAATTTTTATTTACAATTGTATAATTAATATAATGATTTAAAATAAAATTTATTTTCATAAAATATATTATAAATTTATATTATTTCATCTTATAATTATAATATAATTTTATGAGACCTTAATTAATTTTTCAAATTTTCATAAAATCAGTTATAATTTTAAAATCAGTATTTTTCAAATAAATGATGATTTTAATTAAAAATACTTTCTCATATTTAGAAAAAAAATTCATAAAAGAGAACCCATTTTTTAATTCTACACATCAAAAAATTATTATGGTGAATTTTTTGTATTATTCAAAAATAGTTGAATTTTTCTTGAAAAGTGAAATACGCTAAATTATGGTATTTAACAAATAAATAAATTATTGACTCGTGGATGATGTATAGATGAGGTAAGAACCCACTGTTGTGAACTATCTTGATTATTTTACATTATTTAGTAACAATAATCAACATTATGTATATATTCATGATCCAAAACAATAAACAAATGAATAAAATAATCAAAAACACCCCTCTCCTCCCACTATAAATGACACCCCTCGCAACCTATTCTACTCACACCTTTTAATCCTTTTATATTTCCTATATTATACTCATTTCGTCTCTCAAAACTCTTCCCCATGTTTTGGTCCTACTGGTATCACCATAATACCAATACCAAGTTCTTTAAGGAGGTTCTCAAGGAGACGATACTCAAGAGGTAAGATCCTCCACCTTTCTATTTTAAATCATTTATTTATTCTAACTCATCCTTTATTCCATAGTCCAAATTTACATGATAAATCCATTATCATATATATATATATTATAAAGTTATTTCATTAATTTAATATCAATCATCGAATCCATTCTCTTCTTTTATTATAAAACTGAAAACATCGTCCCTGTTGTGTCGATTCACTGCTTTCATAGATGAAAAGTTTTTATTTTCCATTACCACCTTCAAGTCTAGTCATAAAACAATAACAATTCTTAGAAAATATTTTAAAATTAATATTAAAACTTTTTTTATATCCTAGAACTAATATATATTCATAATATTAAACAATAAAATTAAACTAGTTTGTGATGATCGAAAGACTGGAAAAATAATCTAACATTCATCATTACCATTTTATCAATTGATTCATACTCATATATAAAAAAAATGATATATAGAACCATTTAAAATTATGGATGTATATTAATACAATTTTATTCTACAATAATATTTTTTTCTTCTGTTTGACAAGAACTTATATAATTAAACCCAAGGGAACCGATCATGAAATCCATGAAATGAACGCTCCCAGAACAACAAAATTAAACACTATAACTCAAAAAAAATCCATAAATGAAACTAATAAAATTATAATAAATCAAATATATGTTTAATAGGTTCTGAATTAAATTATTAATGAATCTAATTTGATAATCTATGAAATTAAATACACATGAATAACAGTTTCACACATAAGGTAAGGGATTCTCTCTGAACGTTCTTTTTTCCTTCAGGTTATGCTTTCTCTCTCTTTTCCCTTATTAAATTATTAATTATTATTTAATCCTCATATATTCTATGTTAATGTTCCAAAAATATGTACCAATATCAATTTTTCTTTCATTGATGGTGAAATATATGTTTTATAAGGTTCCCATCTCAATTTCTCCCCATAAACAAGCCTGATTAAAGAGAACTCCCTAATTGCTTACCCATTTTCACATACCATACATAATATATTTTAATCCACCATTATTTTTATAGTTTTAATAGTTTTATCATTAAAACTATCTTAGTTCATTTCCAGTTATTATACAAACAATTATACATTTTTTCACTTTAAATAATCTATTATTTTCTTTATACCGCACTAAAATGGATCATTTCTAATGTTTCTTAAACACTATTTTTTACTTGTTTTTACTTTTGTTTTATATCATTTATCATGATATATGACTATTTTCCCTTACTAAAGTTCATTTAGGATTTAAATACATTCTTTAATGGAAACTTTTACGATACACTCATTTGTTATGCCCTATTACATGATTATGATAACCATTTAATTCTACGTGTAACCACTATGTTTATTCATTATGGATGAATTTTCAAGTGAGAAACATATGAATGAACATATTATGATGGGTAAAACCAGATAACACTCCAATACAATGGGTAATTTTTAGTCTCATGATATGTCATGTCGAGATAGAGAGTAAACCTGATTTCTTAATAGGACTTTGTCCACCATGTGATATAGTCTTGGAAGTTAGTGTTGACTCATTTTTATCTAATTTTATATGTTTCTTCCATATTCCTATTTTTCGAGGATTAAATGATCCCTTTTTCTGTATGTTATGCTTCCATATGTTTTTTCATGTTTCATGCCATTTTATGTCATCATGTTATGCCTCCTAACCAATGTGTTATGCTTTATTTCTATGTTTTAAAGGGATTTCTATCTCATCCACTTTGTAAACTTATTCCCTAGGATATACTATGAGAATGTATGAGATCAAAATAAGTTAGGTTCTATTTATGTATAATTAATATAAATATGTTATATTCTAGTTCCATGTTTGTTGTTTTTTGTACATAATTTTTCAAAGTCCCTAGACTTTAGAATCCTTGGTTTGTATTTGACGGTTAATTATTCTTAGAATCATATAATTATATGTGTTAAAGGATAGGGTCATTATACTGAGACTAGATATCAACCTACCATATAAAGGGCGTCAAGGTTCTATATTAAGGGAGTCTACTCAACTTATCATTCCCAATACCCTTAATCTATAATGAGAATGAGCTACCACTTAATGATAAGTAAGCGACCACAAGATAATATGCCACATGAAGTAAATACCAAGTTCCACATAATGTAAGTCTAACCTTCATTGAATTTGAGCTACCATAATACAAAATAAACCACATTTAGAATTAATGTGACCATATGAAGGAAAAAAACTACCATAAGAGAGAAGCCAACCTATCGTGACACCATTAGTAGAGATGCAACAAGAAAAAGATCACTAGAGAGTATCCCCTTCAAGGAAACACAATATAATTGAGGATATTAGTGGGTAGTATGTGAATCAAGATAAAAAATCCTTGTTGAGATATATTCACACTTTAAGAAATCAAACCGATAATACAATACACATCAATGATAATTGAACAATGAAAATGATCCAAGAAAATATAATACTAATGAATCAACCACACATCAACTTCTGGAAGATATTTATTGCACACAATCTAGCTCAAATATGGCTAAATAAGTTTCAATGTCGATGATCTAGGAAATTTCAATATGTAAAAACATCAAGGAACTTATTTTTCTCAATGATCCTAAATGTTGTGTGAAAACCCAATTCCAACATCATATTCCATAAAGGATGGTGAACAAAATATAACATTAGATTTAAAATTATTCTTATAACCCATAGATTTTAGGATGGAACCCCATAAGGGGTTGTTTGTTGGTCTTGGAAGACTAACAGCTGGAGGAAAACAATCCTGACACAAATGACTATGCTACATAGAAAAATAGGATTCAGGCCTATGAGATGAACCAATCATGGTCCATCTATTGAATATTGAGGCCACTTTCACACATAAGGATATCCTTTTAGTTTGCTGGTTTGAGTTCTAGAAGTAATTTTTGAAGGTCTCAGGCGCAGCATAAGCTCGTGGGTGGATGTGCCCACTTGGATTTTTGTCATTATCAATGATCAATCTAGGATCAATACGACGATAAATGCCAGACTCTATGGATCGAATCACAAAAATAGACAAAGAAGAGGAGTAATCCCGAAAACATAAATGTGGATCCTCAGAGGTTGATTATAATTAATTTAATTAATTGAAAAGAAGTACCTTTTATGGCATTCTTTCTTCATTTATATTTTTGATCATGTTCCGATGTGATTCATCATTGCGTTTCACAAGCCAAGTGTAGACTTCTTCTAACGGTGATCCACTCGTGAACCACGTATCTATGGACATCGCCAAAGGAATCTCTGGGTGCTAGCGTGGAGAAGCCTCTGCTTGCGTTGTCCACCTTTGATCACCTTGATCCGGTGGAGGTGGATCTCTATTGGTATTGAGAGTGTTCTTGGAGGATGGAGTTCTTTAGTTCATGAGAGAATTCCCCAGAATATTTGTGCATAACAATTCTCTTAGGAAAAGAGTTGGGGTTCTGAGGATATTTATAATCAGGTTTGAGGTTGTAGAGTTATGACAATAAATAAACGCGTTACATGTTTTATTTAATTCATTAACTATTTTTGAACACCCCATGTCAAGTAATTAATTCCTTGACATGTTCCCACACTAATTATAATAAATACCATTTAATAAAACGATATTTCCTCAAAATCCCAACTGGAAAAACTACACGGCGTGTAATCCTAAATACACAGCGTGTAGTTGTTTATCATTGAAAACTACATGGTGTGTACATTCAATTTACATGGCATGTATATCTTGTTTTCATTTATTCATTTCCTTTCCAAAATAAAAACTACATGGCATGTACATTCAATAATACATGGTGTGTACTTGTTTAAAAAATAAAAACTACATGGTGTGTAATCATTAATACACAGCGTGTACTTGTTTTCATTTTATTCTTCCTCCAACATTAAAACTATTTAGGATTCCTTGAATAATTATTAAACCAGGTATGGGAATAATCTTTATTCTACTTGAGATACTTGGATACACTTACTGTGTGACCCTCTAGGCCTCTTTTTCGTTGGCATTAAGCAGGCTTGCATAATGTCCAAGATTACTGTCTAGAAACGGGTCAAGGCACACAAGAGAAAGAAGTTGATGCCACATTGACGTGTCAACTCATATGAATGCTTACTGTGTAATTTAATCCCTATATCTCAATATCTCATCAAGCAAGTTTCATGGCAGTGTCATAAAACTATATGTTTGATCTGTCATTCTTTAACTTCTAGAAATAAACTCATCGTGTCACCATGGCCATAGAATTTTTTCGACAGTTCTATTTTAATAAAAGGGCCTGATATATATACTTCCATAAATATGAAAGGGATAAATCCTTCCTTGACTTATCCATTAACAAAATTTCATTCGTGACACACCCAACGTACCCAACTTTCCACCAACTCTCTTCGTGATGATTTTCATCGGAAAATCTAAGTGTGTGAGTCATTACATGAGTTAATGATAATCTTCCAGTCTAAGGACCATTACACACGCTCTTATATAGCAATGTCCAATGACACCAAGACTTGCGGAATTACAATTGGTGGGTCTGCTCTCATAATCTCCCATCTTGGAGATTACCAAGTGAAAACTCCATGAGAGGGAGTCTCATCTTCTTACAAGTATTCACACATGATGGTATGTATACTATGTGTCCAATCATAGTATGTCATCCAAACATAGAACTTTATTTAAGAATATTGTTATATCATTTTGAGGTTCTCATCATAGCGGGGATCTGCTATAACCTTATCAATGCAACAAATATTCCAGGACATTATTATATTATAGTTATGCAGAATAATGAACAATATATAATAAGTGTACATTCATGTAATCAAAGTACAAAATTATTGGTTCTTAGGACACCAACCCTTACAAACTCACACTTGGACTAGAGCCAACTACCTATGACTTTTAGTCTGCTAGACCTCGCATGATGATCATGTTTCTACTGAGTCAAGGCTTTAGTCAAGGGGTCTACCACGTTGTCTTCTGTGGAAATACTACTCATTGAAACTTCACCTATCTGAGAGAAATCCCTTACGAGAAGATACTTGTGAAGTATGTGCTTTTAACATTGATATGACCTTGGCTCTTTTGCAAGTTCCACCACTAGAGTATTATCACAATAGTGTGTGATAGGATCTTTACTGTTAGGTACTACATCCAACTCTTATATGAATCTTCACATCCATACTGCTTCTTTAGTTGCCTCAGAAACTACGATATACTCGAACTCTGCTGTAGAATCTGTGACCACACCTTTCTTTGAGTTCTTCTAGCTCACTACACCTCCATTAAAACTAAATATGTATCCAGTATGCGACTTTATGTTATCTTGATCATCTTGGAAACTAGAACCTACATGTCCTATGATGACTAGTTTCTCATCTTCTCCAAAAACTAGGAAAATATCCTTAGTATGCCTCATATAATTGAGGATAGTCTTGACTGACATCCAATGGCGGTCTCCTGGATCAGCTTGATATCTTCCTACCGCACTTAATGTGTAAGCAACATCTAGCCTTGTACAAAGAATAGAATACATGATTGACCCAATCGCAGATTCGTAAGGGATCCTTACCATTTTCTTTATTTCCTCATGTGTCTGAGGACACATTTTCTTGGAAAGGTGAATGCCATGGGACACTAGAAACAATCCCCTCTTGGACTATTCCATACTGAATCTCTTCAGTATCTTTTCATTGTATGTACTTTGACTTAGTCCTAGAATTCTCTTAAATATATCACGATGGATATTGATCCCAATAATATATGTTGCCTCACCCATGTATTTCATATAGAAGCATTTATCCAACCATGCCTTAACTAACTGTAAGACGGGTACTTCGTTTCCAATTAGAAATATGTCATAAACATATACTATTAAGAAAACAACTGAACTTCCACTAAACCTTTTGTAGACACAAGGCTCACATTCATTCTTAATAAGGCCAAATTTCGTTACGGATTCATAAAAATGAATGTTCCATGACCTTGATTCTTTCTTTAATCCATAAAGGGATTTCTGCAACTTGCATACTTTATTGGAATCCTTTGGAGTCACAAACCTTTCAGGTTGTGTCATGTAGACATCTTCTTAGAGGATCCCATTAAGGAATGTTTTTTTGACATCCATTTTCCAAATTTCATAGTCATGGTAAGAAACAATGGCCAATAGGATTCTGATGGATTTCATCATCACAACAGGTGAAAAGTTTTCATCATAGTCAATTCCTTGACGCTGTCTAAAACCTTTTGCAACCAGTCGTGCCTTATAGGTTCCAACTTTCCCCTCCATGTCCAGTTTCTTCTTGAATACCCATTTATTACCAATAGGCTTTACATAAACTAGAGGATCTACCAAAATCCAGACTTGGTTTTGGTACAAGGAATCTATTTCAGAATTCATGGCTTCTTTCCACTTGGCAGTGTTTGTGCCTTTAACTACTTCCTTCTAAGTAAGAGGATCATCATTGTCAACCAATAATGAGTCACCATCCTCGGCGACAAGAAAACCATATTTTTCTGGTTCTCTTACCTCTCTCGTGCTCCTACACAGTTCTAGTGTCACTGGAATAGATTGTTCTTCCACGAGGCTTTGTGGAATCTATTCTTGTACCAAATCTTGTGTATCTTGATCCTCGACTTCATCAAATTCTACCTTTCTCCCACCATATCTTTTGGAGATGTACTCCCTCTCAAGGAATATGGCATGTCTTTCCACTGTAACCTTTTTATCTAAGGGGTTGTATAGGTAATATCCCCTTGTTTCCTTGGGATATCCTATAAAGATACACTTTGTGCCATGGGGTGTAAGTTTTTTACTTAAAGAGGCCTTAACAAATGCTTCACTACCCCACACATGTAAATTTGATAACTTGGATTTGCATCCACTCCACAATTCATATGGAATACCATTTATCAATTTAGTTAGTACTTGGTTTAGTATATTTGTTTTTGTTTGTAATACATATCCCCAAAAGGATAATGGAAGACTCGCATGACTCATCATTGATCTCACCATATCCAAATGGGTACAGTTCCTCCTTTCACTTAAGCCATTCCACTGAGGCATGTAAGGAGGAATGAGTTGAGATATAATCCCAAACTCCCGTAAGAAATCAACGAAGTCCTGATTAAGATATTCTCCTCCTCTGTCTGAGCGGAGTTTCTTAATCTTCTTACCAAGAAGGTTCTAACTTCATTCTTGTATTCTTTAAACCGATCAAAATAATATGAATTATATCTCATTAAGTAAATATATCCATATCTACTAAAATCATCAGTAAAAGTTATGAAGTACAAGAACCCACCCCTTGCTTAAACTAGAAATGGTCCACACACATCTGTGTGAACTAATTCTAGAATATCTTTATCCCTTTCACCATTCCAATTAAATGGGGCTTTATTCATTTTTCCTTGTATAAATTCATGACATACACCAATTCGTTTTAGTTCGAAAGAATATAAATACCCATCTTGATGTAATTTTGTCAACTATTTCTCATTGACATGTCCTAACCAGTGATTCCAAAGTTGGGTGTGTTATGAGTCATGTGAATTAACTTGGTCATCAATTTCCATTACTTGGTTTGTATAGTCTAGCACATAAAGGTCGTTATATGAATGTGCCCTGCCAAAAAAATGCTACCTTTATAAAAGTAGCAATATTCATTTCCAAACATGAAGATGAATCCATCAGTATCTAATCTGGATACTGAAATAATATTTTTAGTAATAGAAGGCACATAATAACAAACCTTTAACACCAAGATCATTCCAGTTGGCAATGTGAGGTGGTAGTCCCCAACAGTTACAACAACAAGTCTGGCTCCATTGTCTACTCGTAGATATACCTCCCCTTAATCAATCTTCCTGAATCTACTTGGTTCCCCTATTTGGATATATATATGAGCACCAAAAGTTGTATCTAATTCCAAATTTGTAGAAATAGATAGATTTAATTTGATGACAAACTCACCTAAAGCTTCCCCTTTCTTCCTTGGCTGGGTGCAGCTTTCTTCTAGTGCCCCTTCTTTCCACATGCGAAACAAACAACATCATGTTCTTTTGACTCCCCTTTGATCTTCCTTTTCTTGGAAGGCCTTGATGAAGCTTTGGTCTTAAAGCTATTCACCTTCCCTTTCATTTTATTCACCATAAGGATAGAAGGATTTTCATGCTTCATATCATTTTCCACTTGGAGAATAAGGATAAGAAGATCAAATAGAGACTTCTAAATGTTGTTCATGTTGAAATTTACAACGAAGCTAGACAAGATCTGGGAGAGTAATGCAAGAATGAGATCGGTACCCATTTCCTCGGGGATTTTAAACCCTAGAACCTCCAATTTCTCAATGTATACAACGATATTGACTATATGAGGCTCAGTTGGGGAACCCTCTCTAAGCTTGATCTGAAATAGAGCCTTAGAGATCTCAAACCTTTCATGTCTTTCTCTCGACTATTATAGACCATGGAGGTGCTCGAGCAGGATATAGGCATCCATGTCTTCATGAGACTTCATGATCTCACTAGACATTGATGATAGCATCAAACATTGAATGTTGAGTGAATCGTTCAAGTGTTTATCATAGATCAGGAAATCCTGATCACTCGCCCCTTGGGCAGGAGAATTAGGAAGTGAGGACTCCAGCACGTAAAACTTTCGTTCTTGGCGTAGGATAACCCAAAGGTACCTAAACCATTCCTGAAAGTTACTATCGGTGAGGATATTGTCTTTTTCCAGAATTTATCGTAGGGAAAATGTTGTTGAAAATCTTGTCATTTTTGATTCTACAAATTAAAAGAGTAGATCAGTACTTTCTTGATTACATTTTATGAAAAATAATAAATGAATTTATTAATTCTCCCACTATTTTATCAAGTCCCAATGGCCCTCACCATTGAAATTGGAATGCCTAGTTTCTATGAAATTATAGTGGAAAGGATCCATATTTCCTTTCATATAACCCCAACAAGGGTTGGTAAAGCTATTTGAAGGTATTTAGGTAGGCAGGTCTTTGCCAACTGTGAGCTTATACTTCCTTGATCTGTTCAGTGGACTCCCCAATCCTGAAATCCTGACTTGAATTTCCTCAACACATTCCCCCATTTTACAAAAGTCTAGAAAGGGCTACTCCTCTTGATGTAAAATATTTAAGTCAACCCGAAACTTTCATAATAGATTCCTTTATAAAAGTAAGTGTCCCAACAAGGGTTGGCCAAACAAATAGTTTTATTGAGTATTTCCCTTAATCAAGCAACAGAAGGCTTGGTCTAACTTAATATGGTATTTGAGAGATTTTATTCTTCATGCGTAGTTTTATATTATCACATTCTTGTTAATATTAAGTGATGCTTTATTAAGAGATTAACCATATCTGATAATGTTCATGCATAGTTCAGTTTTTATTTTATTCCATCTTTGCATGCTTGTTTATTTAATTAATTATGTTATCACGACAACACATATATAATAAATAAACCATGAAATCAGACTGAAATAAAATAATTTGGCATGATCATGAGCTTCTATTGGTTAGATTATCTATCAGTTTGATAAGCTAACCCTGTCCTAGGGAAAACACCTTAAACCCGATGGTTTGTATTTTGCAGCTCCCATCTGTCCACCTTTGCATATTCTTGGGTTGGTTTTGCCTCAGATTTGGATTTTTGACCCATATCCAATGGATTGGGATATCCTCCATTACATGGGGTTTACATTAAAGAAACTATGGGAACACATGACCTACATTTTATTGGAAGAAGGATCGCAGGCCAACGAATTTAAATTAAACAAATTTAAATGAAACCATACACACATACAAAGGGTCTTTGGTCTAGCTCATAATCATCCATATCATGCAACGACATTTACGCATATTTATAATTTAAATTATTTTGAACGTTCTATTATTTAAGTTAATTCATGCTTGAATTAAATTAATTATGATCTTATAATTAATCAATTATTTATCTTAAATTCAATTCTGAATTTCCTTGAGATTCTTCTCATCCATATTCCTTATACAGGTCTTTGTACTTTTGGAGGAAACCTAGTGAAATTCCATTTCTGTAAAGTACACAGTGTGTAATATAGCCTACATGTAGTGTATTTTTCACCCTTTATCCAATGTACACGCCGGGGGATTTGGCGAGTTTTTTGTACTTTAGAAATTTTGGAGTACATGACGTGTACTTCCTTGTTATGCAGTTACCGGCATGGAAATCCCATGTACGTGGAACAAAGATTCTCCTTGAAAATGGTTTCACCTAGACTGGATTAGACAACATGGCGTGTTGATTCAATATACATGCCATGTATTTTGGTATCCACATGCC
Organism: Viscum album; assembly: GCA_963277665.1. NCBI lineage: Eukaryota > Viridiplantae > Streptophyta > Magnoliopsida > Santalales > Viscaceae > Viscum > Viscum album. Next base: position 1,338,048,698 of record OY728162.1, read on the forward strand.
GTTCAATTCTGGTCAACACTGTGTAATAAAACTCAGGTATACTCAATTCATATGGTTTGGTTTGATGGGCCAGTACTGGTTCATTGAACATAAGTACATGGCATTTAGTTTTCACTACCCGATGTGTATTCTTGTGTTGTATGGACAAAAAGAGCGTCTGCTCCGGATGATATCCTCATTTTTAATTTAATCAAAATTAAAATTAAATGGTTTTTTCTGTGATGTGAATCAAGAAATAAAGGAGGAAGAACAGATCTGGTTCATTCAATTTTATTGAATGATTTATCTTTAATTGAATCAAATATAAATGCATAAATTATCAACAAAAATTAAATAAATATAATCAATGTTGTAACCTCCTCTGATACCAATTGAAGGTCTCGGGCTCAGCAGAAGATTGTGGGTGGATGTGCCCACTTGGATTTTTGTCATTAGAAATGATCAATATGGGATCAATACGATGAAAAATGCCATACTCCATGGATCTAATCATACAAATACACAAAGAAGAGGAATAGTCTCGAAACCATAAATGTGGATCATCATAGGTTGATTATAATTAATTTAATTAATTGACAAGAAGTACCTTTTATGGAGTTCATTCTTCGTTGATATTTCTGATCATGTTCCAATGTGATTCGTCATTGCGTCGCAGAAGCCAAGTGTATACTTCCTCTAGAGGTGATTCACATGTGCACCACGTATCTCTGGACGTCGCCAAAGGAATCTATGGGAGCTAGCGTGGAGAAGCCTTTGCTTGCGTTGTCCGCCTTAGATCACCTTGATCTGGTGGAAGTGGATCTCTCTCAGTCTTGAGAGTGTTCTTGGAGGATGGAGTTCTTTAGGTCTTGATATAATTCTCCATAATTGTTGCGCACAATGAATATCTTAAGAAAATAGTTGGGGTTGTGGGGATATTTATAATTGAGTTTGAGGTTGTAGAGTTATGACAATAAATAAACGTGTTACGCGTTTTATTTATTTCATTAACTATTTTTGAAAACCCCATGTCAAGTCATTAAATACTTAACATGGTCCCACAATGATTATAATAAATAACATTAAATAAAATGATATTTCCTCAAAATCCCAACTGGAAAAACTACACGGCGTGTAATCATAAATTCACGGCATGTACTTGGTTTTCATTGAAAACTACACAGTGTGTACATTCAATTTACATGGCATGTATATCTTGTTTTTCATTTATACATTTCCTTTCCAAAATGAAAACTACAAGGTGTGTACATTCAATAATACATGGTGTGTACTTGTTTTCAAAATAAATACTACACGACGTGTAATCATTAATACATGGCGTGTACTTGTTTTTATTTTATTCTTCCTCCAACATTAAAATTATTTATGCATCCATTAATAATTATTAAACCACATATTGGAATAATCTTTATTCTACTTGTGATACTTGGATACACATAGTGTGTGACCCTCTAGGCCTCTTTCTCATTGGCATTAAGTGGGCTTGCCTAAAGTCCAAGATTACAGTCTAGCAACGGGTCAAGGCACCCAAGAGAAAGAGGTTGATGTCGTAATGACGTGTCACCACATATGAATTATTACTATGTAATTTAATCCCTTTGTCTCAATATCTCATCAAGAAGGTTTTATGGCCGTGTCATAAACCTATATGCTTTATCTGTCATTCTTTGACTTCCAGAAATAAACTCGTCGTGTCACCATGGCCATGGAATTTGTTCGACAGTTCTATTTCAATCAAAGGGCCCAAGATATCTACTTCAATAAATATGGAAGGGAAAATCCTTCCTCGACTTATCCATTAAAAACATGTCATTCCTAACATACCCAACATAACATACTTCCCTCCAACTCTCTTTGTGATGGTTTTCGTCAGCAAATCTTAGTGCACGAGTCATGACATGAGTTAATGATAATCTTTCAGTCTAACGACCATTACACATGCTCGTAGATAGCAGTGTCTGATGACACTAAGACATGCAGAATTTCTACTAGTGGGTATGTTCTCATAATTTCCCATCTTTGAGATTACCAAGTGGAAACTCCATGAGAGAGAGTCTCGTCTTCTTACGATTACTCACACATGATAGTCTGTATACTATGTGTCCTATCATAGTATGTCATCCAACTGTAGAACTTTATTTAAGAATATTGCTATATTATTTAAAGTTCTCTTTATAGCGGGGATCTTCCATGACCTAATCAATGCAACAAATATTCTAAGACATTATTATATTATTTTCATGCAGAATAATTAACAATATATAATAATTGTACAATTATGTAATCAAAGTACAGAAAAATTGGTTCTCAAGAACCCAACCCTTACAATTTTTAGGTTGTACACTCTTTTAATAAACAATTGATTCTGATGAGATGTTGAATACATTCCATGCACATTATGTTAAGAATGGAATTCAACCCTAGTGTCAGCAAGAATATTTAGGAATATAACCAGAGATTAAATATCAATATCGAGGTGAATTTCACCTATGTAAAAATTAGGTTGGGATTTTCCAAATTAGGCTTAGGAAAGATACTTCTCAAGGGAATAAGTTTATTCCGTGATCTAAAAAAAATATAATTCACTAAGCCCTTAGAATTCTAAATTTAAGAAATTAAAAGTGTTAGGAGATGCTAGAATATTTTGGAAATATTTTGAGGTGATCGATGATTTTTATGGGGAAGAGAGAACGCGTCTGAGGAGGGAAATTTGTTAAGTAATTTTTGTTTAGATGACTATAAAGAGGATTTTCAATAGTGAAGGTTCAGCACATGGAAGTGAATCTTTGATAATTAATGTAATACTAGATGTGATTTTGTAATTGGTTCATGATTTAAGAGGGGTTTTCTTTTTCCACTATGAATTTCACTAGAAGTTGAGAATGAAGACATGATATAATGTCATGTGGATATCTCATCCTATTAATTTCGATGTCACTCTGTTTCATTCTTGAAAATGAGGAGGAATTGACCTATGCTTTCCCCATTCCTAGGCACGAGATATTAATTTTAGACATAAGAACTAACTTTTAATCTCCCACTCCCTCATTTATCATTCTGTAATTTTGGATTTTGATTGTAAATAAAACTATTATATTCTTTCTCATTTGATTTTAACTAAAAAATCCATACATAGAAGGATATTTTATTGATCAAGTTTTGGGGAGTGATCTTAGATATTTTTTGGATATCTAATCATTATGTTTTTTATTGTTCTTATTTTTCACTCTTGGAAGATAATGGCATTGGAGGGTAGATGAGGCATGAGATCCACTCATAGGAAGTTTTTTACTCATTCCCCATAAATCCTTATCTCCTTCTTCTATTAAATTATTATACATCAGTTTATAGTGGAGGTTGTGAGTTTGATTATACCATGGATACCATATATGTCTTAGAGATATTCTATACTGCGGTGGCTTGATTGATTAATTCCTTAACACTAGATGATATATTGTATACGGGATGTCATTCCATGCATGAGTGTTTGAGGTTCTTGGTGAGAGATGTGTGTTTATCGAGGAATAAAATATGTACTAAGTGAGGTGGGGAGTTTATGGTAAAATACATTATATATCTATGGTTGTAATTTGATGAATGGATCAACCTAGTCTATGACATGTTTTTTTAAAACATTAATTTTTTTATTATGTCTTATTTTCTCTATTTTCTGTTCTTGACATTGTTTCTATCTCATCCACCATCATATATGTTTCCAATACTATATTCATGTTACAATTACTAATTTAAAAATAATTAAAAACATACAAAAAAATATTTTAGGAAAATAACAAGGATAGGCGACATTCCTTCCTTGGGCCCAACCTTGAGGTTAGCTACTATGATATATCTAGGGAGATTATAAATGCATCTTTGAACACTATAATGATGAGGGAATGGTCAACAATATATATTTTCACTACTTTTCAATATTTCTTCTATTTATAAATTTTCACATCCCTTTCTCTATGATTTTCATAGAAAACTATATATAATTGGGTGATAAAGTTGGTTGGGTGGTGATATTCCATTCCAAAAGCAAATATCCTGATGCTCTTGATGTTGTCCCACTAGATCTCTAGTAGGTGAGTATAAGAGAGTACCATAGATTCTTTAATCAAATATTTCTCATGATGTACTAATCTAACTAAAATTGAATATGAATGTTAAGAAGAATACAATTGAGTTTCCTCCCAATGAGGGCTTTAATTAATGTCGTGATCAACACATACCATGATGTCTTCAATAAAATTTAAAATTTATACTGCATTCCTGTAAGAACCCGGATCTATTTTCAGGTATGTTTTTCATTTTTTTGGAGTTTTTGAGAAAAATGAATTTTTTGGAAATTTCAGAAGTACACGCAATGTACTTTCTGAGTATATGCCATGTACTCTTCCTGGCTCGAAGCCGTGTGTTGTCCGTGCCTGGGCCACACACACGGTGTGTAAGGCTGAGGTGGAGGCCGGTTTTTCGGAGAACGGAAAAATTTGAAGTGCACGCCGTGTACTATAGAAGTACATGCCGTGTACTTTCTTTTTTTTCATTAAACGGACCGGGGTCGCGTCTAACCCCCATATCCGTCTTCTTATTCAGTTTTCGACCATCTGAGAGAAACCGTACGGTCGGATCATCGACGAAGACCTACCTCACCATCCGTTCTCCGATTCCAGCACGGTCAGTTGCGTTGAAATTGTAGCGGTGAGTTCTTCCTTCTTCTCTAGCCTCGTTTCTTGATTCCTCCTCCTTTCCAAGTTATCGTGGGATGAACGTTTTGTGCATTTTCTCAGATCTACATCATTCTAAGGGGAATCTGTCATCGGGGTTCATGTATATTGATCTCCTAGGATCGAGGTAGGTGTTTTGTGCCTTTCTGTAGGAAGTTGATGAATATTATGTGAAAATTCCACAAATACCCTTGAACGGGGTATTGCGTGTTTCCTGTTTTTCCCTTGTTACTTGCCTGCTTTGCTTGATTTCTTTAGTAGAGGTTATTGCTTATGATTAGAGTATTTTGGTTGTGCTCAGATTTCTTTTCCATGCTTGTTCTGCCTGTTTGGTGTTTTCCAGTTGCCATGCCTAGTTGTAGGATAGTGGAACTATTGTTTTATTTATTGTTGTTGAGCCTTAGTTGTTAGACAAGTAGTTCTTGAGGTTTACTTGGATGATACACATGTTTTGAGAATGTTTAATGATACTCATGACTGTGAGAACCTATAGTAGTAGAATAAAGGGAGAATTGACGGAAGGGATTCTCCAGAGGGTCTTTTAATTACGACGCGAGACTATAGGGGGAATTGACGTTGAGTGCTTCCCTAGAGAGTCTATAAATCCACGACGCGGGCCATAAGGGGAATTGGCGTTGAGTGCTTCCCCAGAGAGCCTTTAGCACGATACGACACTACAGGGGGAATTGATGGTGAGTGCTTCCCCAGAAAGTCTGCTTATTTTACATAGTTGAACCAGAGGGGTGAGACTGTGTGTTCCTCATAGAGGGTTTCTAGTACTGATAGGTTGAACCATATGGGTTAGACTATGAGAGATACCCAGAGGGTTACCTATTTCTTCTTTTTTTGTTGGCTGCTTACTAGAGTGCTATGCTTGTTAGAACTGTGGATTGTAGCTGTTTGTGCTTTTTTGTTTAATGTTTCTTGTTTTACTACTGCCATGTATTCATTGACTATTAGGCACAGATCTTTGGGTGGTTTTCTACTGTAATTTTATCTCACACCCTGTTTGGGCCATGCTTTTGGGCCCAAGAAGACTATGTTGTTGCAGTTATAGACAAGGGAAAGCACCCTTCTACTTCAGGATCTCGACTGCACTAGGAGCGGGGGAGCATGGGACCGAGCCGTGGATCGCGATGCTGAGGAGCTTAATTTGTTTTCTTTTGTACTTGGTTTCAATTGTATTTCAGAACGTTGTTGTGTTTGCATTTTTCCTTAGATACTTGTACCTACTGCATCATTTTCATCATAGCTATATATTTACATTGCTTCCACTATTGGTTTCTGTTGGTATGCATGTTGTTTACTGCTTCCGATGTTTGTTGTTGTTTTCTTACCTTGTATACCTTACCGAATGAGGGCATAGTTTCCCCACCGACTCACCAAGGACCTCGCTGCTAGTCGGCAGCCTCTAGCGTTCAGGGAAACGCGCTTGAGGTCATGTGGCGAACCGGGTACGGGCACCAGTGGAGGGGCTCCGGACTCAGGACGTTACAAAGTGGTATCATAGGAGTTCTTTTCTCTTGTTTTATTGTTTGGAGACCTTATCCGGGGAAAGGAAGGATTCGGTATTTAGCATTACGTTGTGCTCGGGAGTAGCTAACCCGTGTACAGGGAAAGGCCATACTACCTCATTAATTGTAGTTTGCAGGTTTTGAGTTTTATGGTTGATATTTTTTCACCTAGAGTGATTCACATGACTTGCGCGGTTATTGTTTTGATATTTTGGTTCTATTTCTGTCGCAACCTGATGAGATGAGGGCATGAAATCTCATGCATCATATAGGAAATTTTATAAATCACATTTCATGCATTCTTTCCATGCCATCTAGGGTGCATTAGCAATTGCATGCTGTTGTGATAGACTTTGTGTAGATTATGCATGCTGTTGTGATAGTTGCTTGATAGATTCTATGCTGCTATGTTAGAAAACTGTTGTTCTATTTTTTGCTTAAAATTAATGCCAAATTTTGGTTCTTGAGGTGTTATGGGTCCCCACGGATCAGAAATTGGCATCCTTTCCCTTGTTTTTAGTGTTTCTGGAATTCTGCACAGTTTCTAAGCTACTACCTAGAAAACCCAGAATACACGGCGTGTAATTTTTAGATACACGCCGTGTAGTTTTCAGGCCGTGTCACTGACCGTGTGAGCAGAACACGGTGTCGTGGGAGTAACTTCGAGAACACGCCGTGTACCATTGGTATACGCAGTGTGAGTTCAGAGCCGTGTACCCGGTCATGTCACTAACAACAGGGGTCGGGGAAGCTCGGGTAGAACATGCCGTGTCCATAAGGAACATGCCGTGTAGTATTTTCCGGGTACCCTGCCATGTCATGAACAACACGGGCCGACGTTACCTTCTTTTTCACACGCCGTGTTTGTTCGGAACACGCCGTGTAGTCTTGCCCAGGTACCCGACCGTGTCGCGAACAACACGGGATGATTTCACTTTCGCCTATGCACGCCCTACTTGTTTAGAGCACGCCATGTAAGGTCTATCCATGTAGACGTCCGTGTGCTTAACAACACGGGCCACCGAAGCCTTGTCCAGTGCACGCCGTGTTTGTTTCGAACACGCCGTGTAGTCTTGGGTTGAGTCGGATCGTGTGGGTTAGCTGTGTAAGGAGACTCAGGAGGGGGGATAGTTTTCAAGTACACGCCATGTGTTGGGGTCAACACGCCGTGTGGTTTGAAGTGTACACGACTTGTAGGGAAGGTGTACACACCAATGTTAGTTGTTTAAGAAGACACGCCGTGTAGTCGTGTTTTTCAAACGTGTGTTTTTTTTCTTTCCATGTTCCCGTTTTGTTCCCTTGTGTTCTCTGTCCTTGTTTTCTTAATCTAAGGCGTGCTTTTGATCTTTCAGAGCTGTGCCTCCGAGACATCCTCCGGTCGTACGTCTGTCATTGGGCAGTGATCAGACGCCGGATATGGCTGATCAAAGACTTCCTGTCGATCCCCCAGCTGAGCTAGCTTTGGCATCAGTTGTCGTACCAGTTGCAGGCGCTGATGCGTAGTTCAGGGAAGGTTTCATGAGGATGATGCAGACCTTTCAGGGAGCACTGCCTCTTGCCTCGTCTATGGCAGACTTGATGTGGGTTTTCCTGTAGTAGCATCCTCCCACGTTCTCGGGGGAGGGAGGACCTCAGGATGCAGAGTCATGGTTGGAATCCATGCTGACTATATTCGAGCATCTGGAGACACCTCCAAAGAGGCGGGTCAATCTGGCCACCTACATGCTCCGACACTCCTCCAAGAGGTGGTGTGACGTGATCTCACAGGCGGGTCAGCAGTAGGCCATGACTTGGGAGGAGTTCCAGCGCATGTTCTATGACTACTTCTACCCAGAGACCCTGAGGGCCGATTGAGCCCGAGAGTTCATGAGATTAGAGTAAGGTACTCTATCTGTCATGGAGTATTCCTCATGTTTCACTAATCTGAAGCATTTTACACCCCTCTGGGATGGGAGTATGGTGTTATTGGCGAGGAAGTTTGAGGATGGACTCAGGCGGGAGATCCGCTCGCAGGTGAACATCTTCCAGCTGACTTCCATCACTTCCATCATCAACCAGGCACTGATTGCGGAGCGAAATCTGAGAGACTCGGGAGCTGTGAGCCCGGGCAGTTCTGCTTCCACAGCTAGCTTTCCTTCAGATGATAGCAAGAAGCGCCGTAGGAAGCCTACGCGTGGTGATTCGAGGAAGCGGGACACATCATCAGGCAGTCAGGTGACATGCTACCAGTGTGGCCAGACAGGGCACATGAGGCCGTAGTGCTAGAGAGACCCCATGGAGTGCCGATCTTGCAGCAAGATGAGCCACCTTCAGCGTTTCTACCAGGTTTTCCCACAAGTAGCAGGTGACCGGGGTTCTTCCATGACTCCTCATTCAGGAGAAGCCCCACCAGTCTCTCACCAGTCAGGGAATTGGAGTTCTTCCGGCCGTTTGGGTCAAGGTGTAGGTCGAGGCCGTGGCGGTCAGCCACCAGTCCCTCAGCACCAGCAGGGAGGTTCATCTCAGAGTGGTTAGTCAGGGGCGCAGGGCCGCGGAGCAGGCAGTCTTTCTCCATGGAGCAGACTTATCATGAGCAGGATCACGAGCCTTCTACTGGTAGAGGTATGATTTTAGTAGCCTCAGTTTTATCTTCATCCCTTTTTGATACTGGTGTTATGCATAGATTTATCTCTGTTTCTATTTTGGAGATCCTTGGACTATGCATCTCTTCTTCTGCTGACTCTTTGACACTAGACACAACCTTGGGGATGAGGACATCTAGTGTACGCCAGTGTAGAGAGTTCCCTCTCGAGGTTGCAGGGTATCGCTTTTTATGGGATCTCTATGTCCTAGAGATAATAGGCTATGATGTCATTCTTGGAATGGACTGGTTGATTACCTTCCAGGTAGTTGTTGACTGTTATCGACGCAGAGTCAGTTTCATTTCACCATAAGGTGAATCTTTCCTTCATAGAGGCGAATGGGACGTTTGGGCGAGTCGGGCGGGACTCGAGCATCTTGGGCCAGGAGGGGTGAAAGTATAGATTTCTAGTCATTATCTGGATGATCAGGGGACTCCACAGTTTGACTTTCCTCAAGTGGTGTATCACTTCAAGGATGTATTTCTAGAGGAATTTTTGGGTTTTCCTCCAGAGCGTGAGGTATACTTCTCTATTGAGCTCGTGCCAGGAGAGACAACGGTGTCCATTCCCTCATATAGTATGGCCACACCTGAGTTGCAGGAGCTCAAGAAGCAGTTGGAGGAGCTACAGGCTAAGGGTTTCATTCAACCCAGTACTTCTTCTTGGGTTTCTCCAGTTCTGTTTGCGAAGAAGGCAGACGGTACCCTTCGGCTTTGTGTGGATTATCGGAAGCTGAACTAGTTGACAGTCAAGAACCAATATCCCTTGCCGTAGATCAATGACCTTTTCGATCAGCTTCGAGGAGCCCGGGTGTTCTCAAAGATCGACTTGACGTCCGATTTTCGTCAGTTACGCGTTAGACCATCAGATATACCTCTGACAGCCTTCAGGGGCAGGTATGTTCTATACGAGTATACAATCATGCCGTTCGGTCCCACGAACGCGCCTATAGTTTTCATGGCACTGATGAACCGAGTGTTCCATCCTAACATGGACTCTTTCGTCGTGGTCTTCGTGGACGATATCTTGGTGTACTCTCACACTTGACACGACCATGCCACACATCTTCATAACGTTCTGAGTACACTGAGAGATCATCGGCTTTATGCTAAACTCTCGAAGTGCCACTTTTGGATGGATCAGATTCACTTCTTGGGTCACATCATCTCAGAGGTAGGAGTATCAGTGGACCCCGAGAAAGTTAGAGTTTTAGTTTCCTGGGAGTATCCAAATAATGTCTTTGAGGTACGGAGTTTCCTAGGGATGGCTAGATAATTAGACATTTCATTCAGGACTTTTCTTGTCTAGCAGCACCTTTGACAGGTCTGACCAAGAAGGGGGCAAAGTTCTTATGGTCAGATTCTTGTGAGTCATCCTTTCAGGAGCTGAAAGGGAGGTTGGCGTCAGCACCGATACTAGTCTTTCCAGAGCCAGGCAGGAGATACACTATTTACTATGATACTTCATGTATCAGGATGGGAGTTGTGCTTATGCAGGGAGATGGAGTCGTTGCGTACAGGTCTCGGCAGTTGAGGCCACATGAGAGGAACTACCCTACGCACGATCTGGAGTTGGAAGTTGTTGTTCATGCCTTGCACTGTTGGAGACACTAACCTCTGGGAGAGCACTTTGTGGTCTTCACTGACCACAAGAGTCTTAAGTATATCTTCACTCAGCATGATCTGAATCTGAGGCAGCGCAGGTGGGTCGATTATCTTCAGTGTTTTGATTTTGAGCTCGCCTATACGCCGGGAAGGGGCAACGCCGTGGCGGATGCGTTGAGCAGGAGAACTCCGATTTAGGTAGTTCAGGAGGCCAGTAGTGAGTGTAAACTGATGGCTCTATTCTCTGAGATGCATTTGGAGGTGCATGATAGATGGGGACAGACTTTTCTATCTTCTGTAGCTGTTACCTCCACGCTACTTGATCGGGTGCGGATGAGGCATCTATCAGACTCAGAAGGCTTAGTCCTACGGGAGAGTGTGTCAGGAGGGGAACCTCTTCCTGGATGGACAGTGGCTGAGGATGAGATCTTGCATTTCTGAGGACGCGTATGGGTGCCAGCAGACATACGTGAGGAGATGATGCGGGATTTCCATTCCTCTGTTTGGGCGGTTCATCCTGGCGTCACCAAGATGTATCGGGACCTTCATCGCCAATACTGGTGTCCTGGTATGAAGAAGTATGTTGCCGGTTTTGTCTTGAGATGTTCTACTTGTCAGCAGGTGAAAGCAGAGAATCAGCGACCAGTGGGGCTTTTACAGCAGTTACCCATTCCGGTGTGGAAGTGGAACAATGTTGCAATGGACTGTATGACCGGGTTGCCGAGATCACCTTGAGGAAATGATGTTGTTTGGGTTGTCGTCGATAGACTTACGAAGGTTGTTAACTTCTTGCTAATCAAGGAAACCTTCAGTGTCGATGATCTGGGATGATTTTACATCAGAGAGATCGTTCGTCTTGACGGAGTTCCGCGCTCTATTGTTTCAGAAAGATATGCACGCTTTACCTCTCGGTTCTGGAAGGGACTTCAGAAGGCCTTGGGTACATAGGTACTTTTGAGTACATCATTCCACCCCCAGACTGATGACCAGTCCGAGCGCACGATCCATGTGCTTGAAGATATGCTCCAGGCTTGCATCCTGGACTTTGGCGGTTCTTGGGAGAAGCATATTCCTCTGGTGGAGTTCGCCTACAATAACAGTTTCCAGGCGACCATTCAGATGGTGCCATATGAGGATTTGTACGGTAGGCCATGCTGATCACCCTTATACTGGCTGGAGGTAGTAGATATAGCTTTGCTGGGACCTCGTCTTGTACAGGAGACTTCAGAGCAGATAGTGCTGATTTAGAAGAGGATGGCTACAACACAGTCTCAGCAGAAGTCTTATGCTAATCAATGGAGACGACCTCTGGAGTTCGAGGTCGGAGATTAGGTCTTCCTATGTGTCTCACCGAGGTTGGGACACAAAAGGATTCGGAGACAGGGTAAGATTTCACCGCGGTACGTCGGGCCGTTTGAGGTCTTGGAGAGAGTGGGGCCGGTCGCCTATCGGTTGTAGATACCTCAGAGGTATCAGGCCATGCACGAAGTCTTCCACGTCTCTTAGCTTAGATGTTACTTTTCAAACCCATCTCACGTCTTTCAGCCTGAGGAAGTCAAGCTTTAAGTGGATGCGTCGTTCGAGGAGCATCCTATCTGGACTATCGATCGTAGTATGAAGGTTCTTCATGGGCAGTCTATTCCTTTGGTACGGGTGCTATGGCAGCACGGGCGAGTATAGGAAAAGACCTAGGAGAGGGAGGCCGATGTACGATCGCAGTGGCTGGAGCTGTTCGGGGATTCTTCTTCTCCACCTCGTTAGGGAAATTCGGGGACGAATTTCTTTAAGGGGGGAAGTTTGTAAGAACCCGGATCTCTTTTCAGGTATGTTTTTCCTCTTTCTGGAGTTTTTCAGAAAAATGAATTTTCTGGAAATTTCAGAAGTACACGCCGTGTACTTTTGAATACATGTCATGTACTCTTCTCGGCTCGAAGCCATGTATTGGTCGTGCCCAGGCCACACACACGGTGTGTAAAGCTGAGGTGGAGGCCGGTTTTTCAAAGTATGGAAAAATTTGAAGTACACGCCGTGTACTTTCTTTTTTCTCATTAAACGGACCGGGGTCGCGTCTAACCCCCATATCCGTCTTCTTCTTCAGTTTTCGACCGTTCGAGAGAGACCATACAGCCAGATCTTCGACGGAGTCCTATCTTGCCATCCGTTCTACGATTCGAGCACGGTCAGTTGCATTGGAATCACATTGGTTAGTTCTTCCTTCTGCTCTAGCCTCGTTTCTTGATTCCTCCTCCTTTACAAGTTATTGTGGGATAAACATTTTGTGTTTTTTCTCAGATATATGTCGTTCTAAGGGGAATCTGTCATCGAGGTTCATGTATATCGATCTCCTAGGATCAAGGTAGGTGGTTTGTGCCTTTCCGTAGGAAGTTGATGAATATTATGTGCAAATTCCACCAATACCCTTGAACGGGGTATTGCGTGTTTCCTGTTTTTCCCTTGTTACTTACCTGCTTTGCTTGATTGATTTAGTAGAGGTTTTTGCCTATGATTAGAGTATTTTGGTTGTGCTCAGATTGCTTTTCCATTCTTGTTCTGCCTATTTGGTTGTTGCCAGTTTCCATGCCTAGTTATAGGATAGTGGAACTGTTGTTTTATTTATTGGTGTTGAGCCTTAGTTATTAGCCAAGTAGTTCTTGAGGTTTAATTGGATGATACACATGCATTGAGCATGTTTAATGATACTCAGGACTATGAGAACCTAGAGTAGTAGACCAAACGGAGAATTGACGAAAGGGCTTCTCCAAAGTGTCTTTTAATTACGACACAAGACTATAGGGGGAATTGATGTTGAGTGCTTCCCTAGAGAGTCTGTAGATACCCGACGCGGGCCACAGGGGGAATTGACATTGAGTGCTTCCCCAGAGAGCCTTTAGTACGATACAAGACTACATGGGCAATTGACGGTGACTGCTTCCCGAGAAAGTCTGCTTATTTTATGTAGCTGAACCAGAGGGGTGAGACTATGTGTGCCTCCTAGAGGGTTTCTAGTACTGATAGGTTGAACCATAGGGGTTAGACTGTGAGAGCTACCCAGAGGGTTACCTGTTTCTTCTTTTGTTGCTGGCTGCTTACTTGTGTGCTATGCTTGTTAGAACTGTGGATTGTAGCTGTTTGTGCTTTTCTGTTCACTACTTCTTGTTTTAGTACTACCATGTTTTCATTGACTATTAGGAACAAATATTTGGGTGGTTTCCTACTGGGATTTTATCTCACCCCTGTTTGGGCCATGCTTTTGGGCCAAAGCAGACTATGTTGTTGCAGGTATAGACAAGGGCAAGCGCCCTTCTACTTTAGGATCGTGACTGCACCAGGAGCGGGGGAGCATGGGACCGAGCCATGGCTCGTGATGCTGAGGAGCTACCTTTGTTTTCTTTTGCACTTGGTTTCAGTTGTATTTCATCACGTTGTTGTGTTTGCTTTTTTCCTTAGATACTTGTACCTGCTGCATCATTGTCATCATAGCTATATATTTACATTGCTTCCGCTATTGGTTTCTGTTGGTATGCATGTTGTTTACTGCTTCCACTATTTTTTGTTGTTTTCTTACCTTGTATACCTTACCGAATGAGGGCATAGTTTCCCCACCGACTCACCAAGGCCCTCGCTGCTAGTCGGCAACCTCTGGCGTTTAGGGAAACGCGCTTGAGGTCATGTGGCGAACCGGGTACGGGCACCATTGGAGGGGATCTAGACTCGGGACGTTACAATTCCTATCAAAATTTTACTATTTATATATTTAGTCATTATCAATTGACTTGGTTTGACGGTTATTTAACTCTTAAAACATCAATAGCTCTGTGTAGAAATGTTTTAATTAAAATGAAGCATCCTAAAAAACATAATTTTAATTTACCTAGAAATAATTGAAAATATTAGTTATATAAATTTACCTTATCTTCATGTGTGAATTTTCTATAATTGATTCGTGAACCTACCAATTTTTTATCCTATTAAATATTGAATTTCTCATATGCACCCTTCTAGATATCTTCAAATTTATCCAGCTACAACAGTCTTCTCTTCATAGCTTATAGTAAACCCATGATATCTTTTCTTATAGCTGAATATGAGTATTGATAAAAATAAACCAGTAAGTGGAATGCATTTCAAATAATAATCCTATATACAGAGATAAAAATTAGTGTATTGAACATTCAAATGTACACCCGCAACAAAATATGAAACATTCTTCTCTAATCCATCCATATTGAACCCATAATTTCTCCCAAAATTTATTTGATCTCCATATTAGATAATTATAATTTCCCACTAGTTTGTGTGTGATAATGGGTTCTAGTGTTGTATCAGATTCAATATTTTACATTAGTTACCCTTAAAATTTTATTTTTAATGTGTATTCCTTGATGATTATTGAGTAATCAATGTTTTAAAAATAATTAAAATATGTTTTTCCTTAAAAAATTTATCAATAAAATTGTTGTATTCTTAGATGCAACCAGAACTTCTACCTATTTTGTGATGTATTCAAAAAAATAATATGTATATGTTGCCAAAATATCTCAATAAGGGTCCCCTTAAATCTATTCCCAATGCATAAAACACAATAACTTCAAGAATTGGATTCTATGTCATATCTTGATTTATTCCATTGTTACTTATTATTCCATATAGATCGCAACTCATTATAAACTCCCTTGTATCTTTGGGATAGTGGTGAAAATTAAACCAATTTTTAAGATCATCTACAATATTCTATAAGGTATATTGTTCCCTTTGGTAGGTCCTGAATAAAAAAAATATATAAAATTTTCCCATCAGATTCAGGCACACATCATTAAATTATTCTATCACCACATTGTGTGAATAGTAAGGGGTCATCCCTAAAATAGTGCACTACATCATCTAATGACCTCTATCTATATTGATAAGTAATGTATAGATTGAGTGATCTATTTTCCTTTTAATTTTTTATCTTATAAAACCAAAGATGATCTTCAAAACCATCATATAAAATATTGGCATCCTTGAAGTCATTGTCAATATCAATTTCCTAATGTTATTCTATACTCATTATTTTAAACTCTTATAAATGGGAAACCACATAATTATATGAGCCCTTTTTCATGGATCATTATTTTAAAATCTTGTAGTAACCAGATCCTCTAAATTGGTCATGTATTTTCACCTTATATGTTTAAGATGTATCATAGGGAAATCAGATCGATGTATACAATCTCCTTGGAGAGCACCAAATAAACTTTATATTTATCAAAATTAAAGGCCACTGCTACAATTTCCTTCTCAAATTTATTATATTTAGTTTAGGGTTCATTGAGAGTGTGATTTAAATAATATATATATCAAAAAATATGGTTGATCCTCTATCCAAGAGAATATATTAAAATGAAATCACATGCATCATATATAATTTAAAAAGTATTCTCCTAATTTGGAGAGATTATGATTAGGGAGGCCTCTAAATTTTGATTTATAGAAATGAAATATTACTTTCATGATTGATCAAAATTTAATGGAATATAATTTAATAAATATTGGGTCAATTTATAATCCATACTAGATAATTATTGGAAAACTTTGACGTATTATCCCCCAGGTACAAGAAATATATGATTCCCCTTCACTATATTTCTTTCATGATACTAAATTATAAAGTTTATCTTTTTTAGATCCGATTAAATTACTTATTTTTATACTATATATATAAGGAAACTACCATCTTCAAATATATAATTCATGTTTTACTAATTAAGGGAAAAAAACTTCTCTTAGCATACTTTATGTACCATATCAATTTAATGTAGGAATAATTAAAAATCATTAATATATTGAGAATTAAGTCAAGTAAAATTCTAACTACTCCTCTTCTAATATCATTAACTGCAATTTCATACACCATTAAAAATTATCTATTATATTATGTATTCTAAATGACATGCAATGATAATCCAAGGTTTTATATGGGAATTACGAGTTTATCCTTTCATTTATTTTCAGATCAACAAGTATTTAATTTTAACCAAAATCTTCAACTATAAAATTGTAATAGTTGAGTTTGGATATCCATTTAATATTTTGAAACATAAATAGGACTGTAAAGCAATACTTAATTTTTCCTACATTTTTTATTTTTTATCCACACAGACTATCAATCCTATTACTACTCATGGATGAATAAGGTGGTTTTCTAAATTCTTGACCACTATCAGGCCTCCATTTTATGGCATAATATACAATGGAACCATCCCTTAAATATCTAAAATTGAAAAGGTGATACCCACATCAAGGAGTATATGATCATCATTTTTTAAAAACTCTTTCATTGGTGGTGTATGTCACTATTGCAGTTGATAACATGGCTTACTTACTTTTTACAATAATAAATTGTGTGAAAACTATATGTTTAATGCCTTTCAGGCTATCAATTCCCTAGGAAATTTATTATTTCCCCATTTTCAATAACTGTAACAATATTTCTTCTTGATCCTTCATTAATTATGTATTAATGATCACATGAAATTCAACATTTCCACCCATGAATGAGTACATAAGAAAAATAGGTGTATAGTCCCAAGTTGAATTGAGCACTGGTAGCTGAATCAAGATTTATTTTATTTAGAATTCAAACATTTAAACTTTTTAAGGTTTATGATACACTAAATATTATCTCACAATATCACCTTATGTGTAGTTTTAATAATGGAGAGAGAGAATTACATAGTATTTACATGATTTGGAAAAGGATCACTCCTTGTTGCAACCGATTGTCCTCTAGTTATAGATTCTTAACTATCAAACCAATGATTACAATGCTTGTATCTCCAACTAAAATACTTCTTCACTAATTCTAGAACCATATGAATGCCTTCCTCTTCTCTTTACTATAATCGAGAGACTTCATGATTTTTGATCCAACAAAAAGAATTCACCTACTTCAAGCTTCAATCATGATACTTCTTACTTACAGGACTAATTGAAATACTTTCCTTACTCCTATATTCTACTAAGATACCCCACCGCTTTCAGCTCTAACTGAAAGACTTCTTCCCTTCGATAGGGTTGATCCACTATAATATGATATTTTTTCTTCCTCCAAGATCTTTCTAAATCACACTTTCTAATGTACCCTTTAAGTACCTTCAACAACTATTGATCAAGTCTTTCATAATTTTTTAGTTAATTTTTATCACCTGTGTATGATTAGTCACCATAGTGCAATGAATTCTTATGCAGTTATTCCTTCACATGAAGTCTCAACCTCAATTAGGTGTGTACAACATATGTACACACTTTCTTCATTTATTATTTTATGCAATAATAACTTGAAAAAATCAAATCAATTTTTCCAAGTATACTTTATTCAAGGATAAAAATAGTCACACTATTTTTATCCAAAACCCCATCACAAGATATTTCCTTTATTATTTTATGTTCTTTGTGGTTCCATGTTGATATCCCCATGGGTGTCGTTAATTCCAATAGGGGTACCAAATTTATAAATTTAAAACAATGATCAAACAAAGCTCTAAACTACAAGGTAGTATAATAATTTTAAGCATGAGGTCAAACCCACAAAGTTAGGGTTTGAGAAAATATTAATTTAATAAAACATACCAAAAATATTTTATGAATGAAACCTAAATTAATTGATTGAATGAATAGATGATGAATGGTTTGGATTTTAAAAAAATAACAAAAAAGTTCTTAGATATTGTAAATCTGGGTTCATGATTCATTAGGGTATAGTATAATGAGAAATAAATCATAGGTGTCTTAACCGAATTAGTTTAATCCAATGGTCATAGTAGAAAACCCCCAAATCACTGAATTTCCCTTTTCCCAATGTCCATGTTACTTTGGGAATTCATTGATCGACAACTCATAACGTTATTTAAGCATTGAAAATAATCCCCTAAATGATCATGTTGTGAATATTTCTCTAGTCAATTCATTGAAATTATCACTCCCTCACCGATCACATAATGGTTATGAATGATAGATAAAAGAAGAGATTTGATAAATTAGGGTTGTGGGAACCAAATTAATTGCATTAAAAAATAAAATAACTTATTATAATAAATATATCATCATTATAGTTTCATTTCACAAGGTCTACCCCATCATGATAGCCATGAGGGGGTAGGAAAATAAGTATCCTATTTGACACATCACGATAGCATCAGTCCCTAATCACAACGGTAGAAGCCCCAAATCTATGAATTGAGTGGAGGGTTGGACTCTATTTATAGATCTCCCTAGTGATTGGTTAATATTTAAGAACATTAAGGATTTGTCCAAAGGTTTTCCTGGGTGCGTATCAAGAATTAAAAATGATCAAAAAATTATGATACTATGAATCTATGGACTGAAATCTTGTCCCGACAATTTATACGTGATGTAAATTATTAAATCACATGTAAATTTTAATGTTTCTTTTTTCACTTCACGGTGTGTCCATACTTTCACGACCTTCACCGGTATATGATGTGTACTAATTCACATGACATTTAATGCCATTTTTTTCTTAGGAAGCCTTTTTTATTCATTTCTTCAGTTCTGTGCGTTATAAGGGATCTATGATCATCCTAAAAAACCTGGTGTTGTGCTGCGAGCAAAGATCACAACGCAAAATATCTTTTTTTCTCATTTTACAATTATCTATTATATCCTGCCAAAACAACACTAAACAAATCAAATAATTCAAAATTGGAAAGATTAATCAATTAAGTACAGAAACAAATACATAAAAATACTGTAAAATGTATCCAGGAAATACAGATATCACTTGTATTCTTCTTCAATATCCTTCATTCAAGTTTATACATATGTGGAATTCTTAGTATTGTTTAAATTGATTCACATGTATTTTTGTATTAGATCATTCATGTGGTCTTATTTTTGTACATGTGGTCATGAACAACTGATATTGTGCATTCGGTTATCTTTACATAAGGCCTCAATATATGAACACATGATCTCACACTACCTTTGTGCAAGTGAGTGTGGATTCATGTATGAATGTACACATGCACTTTCTTCTCCTTTCCTTGTGCACTCTCTTCCTTCACATAAGTAGGCCTTTCAAAACATAAAGGGTACACATAAGGGTATTATAAAATCATAAATGGATTCATAGAAAAAGTTCTTCACACATCTTCTTGAGTGTTTTAAACACAATTCAAATTCTAGTGGGATCTCCGTTTTTCCTTTCAACCTAAGAGAATCATGGAATCTCACTGTGAAACTAGTGATTTATTCATTTGTCTATCTTTATTTGAAAATGAGAGATCGTATGAATATTGGAGTAACAAGATATCGGGTTGGAATATATCCTTTTATAGGTGAGATCCATTTCCACATCTCTAAGAATATTTCCAAGTCAGTGTGCATCATAAATGAGCCAAAAATCTTAGAATTTCTCAATCATTTAAACCTTGTAGATTTGGGCATTCTCAATTTTACTTATACTGAAAATATTAGCATCTTTATTATATTTTCTTCTTTATAGACTCGTGTTCGTTATTATATGGCATGTTCCTTATTTTTGTAATATTGGAATCATGTTTGAAGATGAATGCATGAATTATATTTTTTGAGATTCATCTTCATTATGAAGTGTCGTGTTATTCAAATAACAACATGCAATCAAGATAAAGATTACATGTATGTTAACTCAACTTCTTTTTATCAATATCTTAGTTATACAACAATATTAAGCTCTACATGATCATGGTAGTCTCAAGTTTGATTGATAGAGGTTAGACCATGAATAATGGTGTATGACAAGTCCTTGGGTGTCTAGAGGTAGAATACGATAATAGTTCCTTGATCGAATAACATAGATTATCGAGATTGGATGATGCATGTTATGTCTGTATATTTTAATACAGATGAATACTACACTGCATGTTCTTTTCCCACATTAGATACCCCTTCATTATTATTCTACTTAACAAATATATCTCATTAGTCGAATGATTGATATGGAAGCAGGGTTTGGTGCCCGCAACACATCACACAAACATATGGGTCTGGACTACCTGCTCACCCCCTTCTGTGCCACCAGCTCACACCATACGAGCGCTATGTGCCCAAGGACTCTCTAACTTTCCTTTGAAGGTGCCCAATTTCACCATTACTCAATGAAATCCCTTGTGTATATCTCTCCCATGTGGTAGAGGCCTCTTCCCACCACATGTGTAGGATTGATCTGGTCCCCTGGGATCTATTGGTTAGCTATATTTTTTATTTAAATTCCACATGAAATTCCAAACTACTAATTGTCTATTACTTCAAACATTCTTCATGCATTATATAAATATGTTTAATGGAACTCTTGCTCATGAAAAATAAATATTATTTTTCATGGTCACCTTATTCTTCATTGTTGAAATGTGTCATCCATAACATTATCAATACATGTTTTTAGCCTTAAATACCAATTAAATAATTGTCACAATTATAATGATAATTGTTCAAGCATGATATCCAATGCCATTAAATGAATCCATAAAAATTATCCAAGAGTCACTAATTCATATTAAACTCACTAAACACATATTTAAAAATCGATAAAAATAAATGAAATACTTAGTCCCATCACAAGGAAACAGTTTCATCTCATTAATTAATGGATTTTAAGTCAATGGGATCAATTCCTAAAAGGAATCCCATGACAAGTGATTTATCCACTTTATAGTCACCATTTCTTATTCATATTCAAAATCAGTTTCTTTATCCTTTCTATCTACATGAAATTAATGAATTTTATCATATATACATCTACCACTTAAAGGATACACATGATTGATTGAGTCATTTCAGTAGACAATATGGCATGAAATTCCTTGGACTTAGTTACATGTTTTATAGAATTCATAAGATTAATGATGATTTTTTTTCACCAACTCAAAATAAATCACTCTTCCTTGGATGGCATTGATAAGTGAATTTCCAGTATCTAGAAAGTGTCTTCCAAGAATTTTTGAATCATATACTTCCTCTTATTTCTCAAGGATTGAAAATTAAGTGGTGAATTTTTTTCTTGCCATAGAAATAACCTATTTATGATTTAATTTAGGATACTTCATTGAAAGATCAAAAATTTCAGGTAAAATTAGTTTCATTATTAATTCATCTGTTCCATGATTTTAAAATAAAATTTATGTTATTATATTTTCAAATTATCTTAAATTACAATGTGCCTTCAAATATGTGCACAAAATAATTATACGTGGGATGGAAAAAACATTCAGAATCTCGCATCATAATATGTATCTTATCTTGAACTACTAAAGAACACTCTTCAGTATGTTATTATACTCCATGATACTCCAATAACACTTTTTTAAATTTCAACTCGATTTAGAATCCTCTTTGAGCGAATATTTGTGAAATAGTTTTAGTGAAATGTATATTGATTTGATATTGATTCAAAATTTTCTAAAACTATTTTTATTTTATTTCAACTCTCACTTTCCTCATCCTCTCCAAGAATGGAAGAGGGGTTCTATATGTTTTTGTATTATTATATGCCATTTCTTCTCATTTTGGGATTCATTTTCAACCTATCCATTTCATTATCATTTTTTGAGTATTTCCTCCTCCATTTCAACATACTATTTCAATATATCATTTTGACTATATTTTTCTTCTTCCCTAACACATGTCATCTAATATGATGCGTCACAAATATCCATTCCTCTATTGCATTTTCTCTATGATCCCTGATCGTGTTCCTTGTAATCATTTCAAAATAGATTTATATATATACCCCACATGATTCACAAGGTTACAATGAAAATAATTTTTTATTTTTATAAGTTTTTTCACGAGTTTTCATCCACTCATACAACTTAAGAATGAATGAATTTTTCATTAATAGAGGAATTATTTTAAGTGTCTGAAAGGTGGTTATGGATAGAATTGTTGTGAAGGCTGACTGAAATAAGGTCCAAGAGGTAGAAACAACCATAATTGAATCATGGCTTAGGTTTTTTGTGTGAATTTATGTTGTCTTTGTTATGGTTGAAATATTATCCACTATTATATTTGTTTATTAACACTAATTTTAGATTTTACCATATTTATTAGGAAAAAATACTTTATGCCAAAATCATGGCTAAAATTAGTTATCAATGAAATAATAAATTAGTTTTTATTAGGGGGAGATAGAAATTAAAAAAATTAATACCACCTATAAAATTTCATTTTTAATACAATACAAACATAGTAAGAAAAACCTATTAATAAATCTATTTGGATATTTTGAAATTTGATTCATAAGGGATGAATCAGAATCTTTGATTTCATTATTTATTCATAAATGATTTGACAATACATTTCTTTTTTTAAATATTTTTTTTTTTTTTATTTTTCTTCTCATTGATGCTTCAACTAAATATAAGTTGATTATTTTTTTATGAATTAACTTTAGTAATATATAATCATTAAAAATAATATGAAATGTAATTTTTTCTAGAATTATACATTTAATATTCTAATTAAATTCTATTTTTGTAAAAAAATTATATATAATATGTATATGTGAAAAATAATATTTATTACTATTTATAAGATACAAATTTAAATACAATTGAATTAAATTTTTTATTTAGTGGAAAATTTTATCTTGACCCATTGGTTTTTGGGATAAACA
This sequence comes from Viscum album, assembly GCA_963277665.1. NCBI lineage: Eukaryota > Viridiplantae > Streptophyta > Magnoliopsida > Santalales > Viscaceae > Viscum > Viscum album. Next base: position 1,338,071,819 of record OY728162.1, read on the forward strand.
TTTCATCAAGGCCTCAGTAGGAATTATTATACATAAACAACTTATTAGTTTTTAGGAGAAATTTAAACGATTACATTGGAGGTGGAAATTATAATTTTTGGGTTTAAATCATATATATGTTTTATTGGATACTACATAAATTAGATTATATTAACACTAGATAATTTATTAGGTTTATGAAAAGGAACTATAGTTTTTTTATGATTAAACTCATAGTTTTATTTCTATTGAAATTTTTATAGGTTGTATGCCCAAGGATTCAATTTGATTTCAAGAGTTAATGGAAATATATCAGCTTTATAGACTTTCAAATATAGACCTATTTAAAGGATATAGATTAATTAAATTAGAGTGTTTATCTATGTTGAACCAATTCCATTGATGGTGATTAAGATAAATCAGTTTTAGATGATGGTTGTCATAATCCTTAAAATGAGGTGGTTGATTCATAGACTGTGGTATAATTTTGATTTCTAGATGAAAAATAATAGTAAAGTGGATGAATTTAGACAAATCAGTGTTGATGAAGAAAAAATTATTAAATAAATTTATAAACATGAATTTTTTATGTTTATGATAAAATTATGTAAAAGAAAAATTCAAATTTGGAGCTACATTATACCAGAGTTATATAAGAATGTACCATGAGAGGGACTATATTTGTTGTGCTAAAAATTCAGAGAGTATTGAAACTACGAAACTCGTTTTGGGGGGAGTTTTGAGGTATATAGTTTGAATATTAAAAGAATATTTTTTTAATAAAATCATATATAAATAAGTGGATGCATGTGGATATTATTATTATAATCTATTTATAGGAAAACATTGAGGCCTATATGGATCAAGAGTAGAATTTAAATTTTATAACTCAAAAAATATAGAAGATGTTATGATGATCTAATCTAAAAACATGCTTTTAAACTAATATATATTGAAATATGGGATTTCATTAAATAAATTAAAATTTTATCTGAAATGATTCATATATCAAAATAGAGACCTCGATTTCAATTATTTTTATCACTGTACTGATATTCCATTATCATCATATATTTTTTCTCATTATTCATGGAATATTCTATTGTTTTCTTGATCCTAAAAAACATGTTTTAATAATATATTAATGGGAATTTGTATTAATAATGTTGTACTTGTTTTACTTCACTTTAATACATCTAGATAATTATGTTGAGATAATCTACATTATCAATTACAGTAATGTCTAAAAACTTGACAGAGAAAAAAATATTATTTACTATTTAATATTATTTTCATCATTATATAATTTTTACAAAATAGATTAATTATTTTGTTATTAATTATTCCATCTATTATTTTAATAACTTATAATGATCTCTTCTACATGTTTAACTGTGATGATTAATTTTTTCACAATTGATTATTGAAAAAGATAACGGTGACTCAATTTTTATAGAATGATAATGCTTAAGCAACATGATCATCTAATTCTACTTCCATCATTCAAAATTCACATATTGATGTGGATTAATGGATATTTAGAATAAAAAAACAATTTAAATAACATGAATTTGATATTCTAAGGATTATATTCATAGTTTTTAATCATGTATTCTATACTTTAGAATATGGGGAACAAATTTTTATCATGAATCCGAAATGATTCCCCTTTTACCCTTATATACTTAACCTTCTATTACCATATTATGTTGATTACAACTCTGTTTTATGTATTAATTATTTTTTCACTATTTTAAACCACATTGATATACAATTCTATCTTAACACTAAAACAAACCATAAAAACAAAGTTATTTCATATTTTTTCAATTGTACAATCACATAGGTATTTATATGAATCTATTGTAACACCTACCATCCCTATCACTTGGGTTCAAACCTCCACTATTTTACGTGCTCATATTTTCTATTGGTTTATAGATAAAGTTTCTATAGAATATAAGGATAAGTATGATCAGTACTACCATATTTTTTATATTTTTTACATCATATAAAAAATTAGGAATAGTATAATATTATATAATTTTACAATGGTTTCCCCCATGTTTATAATTTTTTATAAAATATAAAAGTAAAAACATCTTTATTTCATACTAATTTTGATAAAAACATAAATTAATAAAAATCATGGATTTTTTAAAATTTTATCTCTTGATGAAAATAATAAAAGATCTTAGAATTTCTACGACTTTATTTTATCCCATAGACCCTAAAAATATCCATGATTAAATTAAGAATTATTTGATATTACAAATTATAGTTTTATACATTTAGTTTTTTTATGCCAAGAATAATATCCTATGGCATGTTTTATAGATTTATATTAGTTATGTTATGTTTATATTTATTTTGAAAATATTGGATTTTTTTATGCTTACGTAAGGTTTAGGTTACCCTTACACAAGATGGTTTTACCCTTATGTGATTATGGTTTTTTAGGGTTAAACCTAACATAAGTGGATTTTATACCTTTATTTAGGTTTTGATATATATAATTTACCATTATCTATGGGTTGGTGTACCCTTATGTAGCCTCAGTTATATAAGAGTTTCCTTTACACGGGGGTTGGGCTACGGTTATATATCAGCGGGGTGACCCTTATGTGAAGAGGGTAGCAGCATTAGTACCTTTGTGAGAAGTCTTAGATACCCTAATGTAAAGAGGGTTATGACCACTATACCCTTATGTGGGAAGAAAATCATATGAGTTACCTTTACATGGGTATAATAGCACCCTTACATGGATAATGTTTTGTTCATGCTACCCTTATGCAGTGGTTGAGAGACCTTTATGTAGTGGTCAATAGAACCTTACATAACTGGATAGTAAGGGAACTTACCACTATATAGTACACTGAGGACCCTTACATAGTGCTAGCTGGAACCTTATGAAAAGTGAAAAGACCCTTATGTAGCACACTAGATGAACTTTATGTGGAGCAGTATGTTGAATACCCTTATGTGATACTGACCATTCCGGATTTATTACAACAACTTCATTCTAAATATCCTTCGCTGACCCCTTGTTCCTGATGTTGTCGAATGTTGTTCAAGTGTCCTATTCTTGTATTTTTATTTTGTTGAGATCCATTATTTTGAAGAGATAGATGGATCAAAATCTCAGATATAGGGTAAACCCAATAGAGAAATTAGGGGAGGAAGGAGATGATCAAGAGGTGGAGAGCTTGTCCATGGCTCTGTTGGAGGTTCCATTTGCAGATGATTCTTGGAGTTCTATTCTAATGGATATCTTGAGGAATTTAAAGTTATAAGTTGGATAAATCGATAATAACAATTCTTGAAGGAATTTCAATCATGTGACATTGATCCCTAGTAAGAGGTTCTCAATATGGTTTGGGTTTTATCATCGAAATTTAGCTTTTTTTTGTTGTTGTCTTCTATTTCTATGTGCATTGGGGTCATATTATCCCTCTTGATTGAGATTAGTTTATGGTTTTCTATTTATTTTATTCTCTATTTACAAGATTCCATTTTTTTCTTTTTCTTAATAATAAAAATTTGGTGCAGGTGGTGTTATTACCATGGATTAGAACCAAAGGGGTGTAAACCAAATTATATCCCATGTTCTTTTCTTGTTTTTTTATCATTCATATTGTGGTTTTCTACATACTATTATGTCTATATTCTTGATTCTATTTGTTTAATTTTTTTATTTTGTAAATAATATTTCTTTTACTTGTATATTGTTTTTGTTTTTGTGTTGGTATGGGTTGTGCGATATTTCCTCACATCAAGTATTAGTGTATCTTTAGTGCTGACCTCCACATAACATTGGTATCAGAGCTAGTTTCATCGAGTCTAAATATTTCTTCAACTAGATTAGTGGTTGAGAAGTTCAATGGATATAATGATTTTAATTAATGGAGAGTTATGGTGCACGCTATTATTCTCCACAATGGACTTGATGAAACCTTTTTATCAGATAAGATAAATATTAGTACTATTTTTGATATAGGAGATACATCCACCTATTTTGAATATATTGACCTTAATATTTTGAATAAAACCCATTCCCTATTTTTTTGACCCTGTGTGATAGAGTTTTATGTGGAGTGGTCCATGAAACTTAATCTAGTGTAATATGGTTGAAGCTAGAACATATTTACAAGACTAGATCCCATTTAGTAAGGTTAAATAAGAAAATGAATCATTATAATTTCAAAATGGTCCCTAACACCTTTGTGCGGAATCATTTAGATAGTTTTAATAAGATGTTCATTTACATAGCTAATGTAAATTATAATATTTATAATGAGGACTGAGAATATTTGTTGTTGAATTCCTTGAATTAATATTTTACTCTGGTTAGAGATTATCTAATACCTGATAGGGATTCTATCACTTTATATGAAGTAAAATCATATGTATTATCTAGGGATCTTCAAAATCATGGATTAACGGTGGATGGAAATGGGTTTAAGTCTTGGCCTAATATTCTAAATGTGAAGGGTCCCTGTAAAGTTAAAATAATAGATAATAAGGGTGGTAATTATTTTAGAATGTTTAAGTGAAATTAGTATGGAAAGAACGAACATATTAAAGGATACTTCCCTGAGGATTTGTATATTGATAGTATGGATGATAACAATGTAGTATACCTGAGTTATGATAGCATAGAGGTTCTTTGATTCTGTATAGAATCCCATAGTATAGAGTATGTGTAGCTATAGGTTATATTTCTTCTATGTTCCTAGTACTGGCTCTACATGTGATTTGTAGGGGGGCCTTGTTGGAAGAGAGGGTGTTGTTAGGGCTTGTTTTATAAGCTGGTTGGGCTCATGTAGAGACGTATCTCCAATCAAATTTATATTTTTCATGTTGTGATCTACTATTTTATTTCTTCTTATATTTTTAACTATTTCACTTTTTTGAGCTGGTTTATACTTAACTTTTTTGTCTGTCCACTTTTTTTTCTATTTAAGTAATTAGGTACTACTATAGTTTCTTGGGTGTCCTACATGCACATGAGAGATGAATAAGACATTTGATGATATGTGTGTATATTTTTCTAGGTATGTGATAAGGAACCTTAGGAAAGGGAAGGTATGAGTTCTGATTAGTTTAGTTATTTTTTTCCCAATAAAAGTTTATCAGTTGGTAATAATATATGCATTGGTACAGACAGACATGTGCCGCTGTGGTACTTGTTAGGTAGCTATTTAGTTTGGGATGATCTGGTTTGTGCTGAGGGTCTTTTATTACTTAAGACTGTCCAAAATAGCTAATAAGTTATACTATTATAATATTATATAAACATCATCCCAATGTTTTTTAATATTTTATTTTGTAAGGTGGAGATTTATTAAATTTGGTATGATTTAATTTTAAAAATTAAAATTATATTCTATTGATTTTTTAATTCCATGAATAATCGTATGTTGTATGTTTTCAAATTTTATTTTAGTCTTATTAAGCTTAGTAATGTTTTGGTAGTTTTATGGATTGTTTGTTTACTGTTATGTAAGGGTTAAGTTACCCTTATTTGAGGTGGTCTTTCCCTTATGTGATTCATGTTTTTAGGGTTAGCCATTATACAAGTGGATTTTATGCCTTCATTTAATTTTTTATATGTAGGTGTTACCATTATATATGGGTTGGTTTACCCTTACATAGTGTTAGATCTGTATGATTTACCATTACATGGGGGTTGTGCTACCCTTATGCAGCAGCAGGCTAACCCTTGTCTGAAGAGGGTAGCATTGATTGTACCTTTACTCGAAGTCTTACCCACCATTATGTAAAGAGGGTTTTAGTCATGAAACACTCACACAACCATCAGTTTACCCTTACATGGGAAGAGAATTTCACATTTTACCTTTATGTAAGGATAATGGTACCAATACATGACTATGGTTTTGTTCGCGATAATGTTATGTGGTGGTTGAGCGGCGTTTATGCCACGGTCAATCGACCCTTACACAAATGGGTAGCGAGGGAACATAATTTTGTGAAACATGATGATAACTCTTACAAAATGTTTTTTAGACCCTTATACAATGGTATAATACCCTTACATATTGTTCTGGGAAACCATTACATGAATCAACACACTGAAGAACCTTACACGATGCTAACCATTTGATATTTGTTACAACAACTTCTTCCTGAAGCTCCTCAACCAACCACATGTACCTGATGCTATTAAATATTTCTTGAGGGTTTTATTCCTTCATTTTTAAGTATCCAAGATCACTACTTGTTCCGATAGAGATATATTGAATTCTCATAAGGAGGGTATAGCCAATAGAGAAATCTATAGAGGAAGGAGATGATCCAGAGGAGGAGAGCCTGTTTATGGCTCAGTTAGTGATTTAATTTTCATCCAATTCCATGAGTTTGGTTCCTGGGGATATATTACAGTAGTGTGAGTTCTAAGGATGATCAATTAGAAAAAATGATTCTTGAAATAATTTCTGATAGGTTAGATTGAGCCCTGGTAAGGGGGTCTTGATCTGGTTTGATTTTTTCCATTGAAATTTGCCTTGTTTTCCGTTTTTGTGTTCTATTTATATACATATTGGTGTTGTATTATCCCACTAGTTTGATTTTTTTTTGTTTTATTTTCTTTCTTCAATTATCTATTTTTAAGGTACCATTGTTTTTTATTAGCTTAATAATAAAAATTTGGTGTAGATGGTGTTATTTCCCTAGAGTGGGACCAAAGGAATCTAAACCACATTATATCCTATGTTATTATCCTTTTGGTTTTTTATTCTCTTTATGGATTTTTGAATACTATTTTTATCATCTCCTTGATTCTATTTATTGAATTTATTTTCTTTTGTGAAGAATAATTCTTTTACTTGGACCATGTTGTTGTTTACGTTGTGGGATGGGTTGTGCAATATTTCCTCTCACCTTGGAGTAGTGCATCACAAGTGTTGTCCTCATCATAAAACCCTTCATAAATTTATCTTTAGGAATTACCATCACATCATAATCACATTAGTTATATATCATAACTTGTGAAGGTACTATTAAATCTATATTTGTATTTTTAAAATCAAGAATCATATAATTAGTATCATTATAATCGTTATTAATAAAAAAAATTATGATTTCCCCATATTATAAGACCGTGTGTAATTAATCTATGTTGTATATATATTTTTTGAAATTAGTTGAAAACAAAATCCTTGCACTATTCTTGTTCTATAATTGATCTATAATCAACAGTAAATAATAAAGAAATTTAAATCTGAAAGGAATTTGATAGGATATTCACATATATTTCTACATAGAAAATAATATGGAGTAGTAGTTAGTGTGTAATATGATTAATGTAATACAAGTGATACTAGAAAATAAGTAATCCTAACACATATAAAATAAATTCCTAATAAAATTTTCTATCATGTTTTACCATGATAGTATGTCTGATCCATTTGTGCTGAGCACCAATTAGACTCATGTTTTCAAAGAAACATTTTTTAATAAATCTCTGAAACACATGTGAAGTAATTTCAATAAATAATCTACCAATAATTTATTTAGATATATGATAGTTTATAAGTTTCTTGATATTAGACAATTATGATTTAAACCTAGAGATATATTAGTTTATTCATTCTATATAACCCTTCTTTATGTATAACCAATATTTTAATAATCAATAGAGTCCAAAAAATATGTGTGTGTTTATGGAATGATCAATTGTGTTTTACTATTCATCAGTAGGTAAAATATTAACACATTCCTTTTTAATGAATAGGTAAGAAATGTTTTTCTATATAAGAATTTTTAAAATTCCATAAAACTAAAATATATGTAAGATCATCTCATTTTATGAGAGTGAGGTTTCTAAAATAAGCTATAAATATGGAAATTATTATTAGAAATTGATGAATCTTGTTAATGGAAAGACATATGGATATTGTTATTTATGAGTTATTTGGTACCTATTGTTGGGCCCACATTGTCTCAAAAATACTCTTTAAACTATGATGATTTTGATTCTCACAAATAACCTTATTTGATTTACTAATGATTTTATTTTAAGTGAATTTCAGGGATTTAATATTCTTATTATTTATTCTTAAAATACTTTCAAGATTTTAATTAACAATCAATATTTTTCTATGTGTTCGGGATGTGTTTTTTTGTATTTTGGAAACATTTTTCATACCCTACGTGGTTTAGCATAACATATGGAATCAACCCTACACTATATATAACGCCAATGGATCATGATACCTATGTTAGTCTTCAACCTTACGCTAGAAGAAAAAGGATGGTTTCTCAACCACACATTCAGATCTGTACGTATGGTTAATCAACCTTATGTTATCAAAAAATTCGGGTAAAAGAACCTTAGATTTTAAAGGAAACTTAAGTTTGTCAATAGAAGAAAGTATGGTTAAATAACCCTATGTAATTAGTGAACCTTAAATTCCAAATAGAAACATACGGATCATCAACATCACTTTTATGATAAACCCTACATTGTCAACCTTATGTTTGAATGATGAATGCTACATAGAAGAGCCCTAAATTAAGTATTTTTTTAGTTTTGTGAAAGAACCCTACATTTTACTTTTCAACGTCGAAGATTTATTTTTGTGATATTTTCAGCAATTTCTACAGCAGACTTGACTGAGATACAAGCTATTTTAAAGCTTATTTTTGGTTGTTTTGAAGATAATTTTATATGATTCAAAGAACTATATTTAATGGATATATTTACTTCTGTTCTTAAGGGAATCTATGATTCCCCTCCCCTGGTAAATTCAATTTCGAATTTCTACAGTTCAGCGGGCATCTTTTGTGGATCTGTAATTTTCAGAAGCAGGATGTCCGTTATATAATTCTTCGAGTATTATTTTCAAATATAATCAAGAGAGAAGAATATTTGATTATTATTCAATCTTTCAAGTAATCATATACGTAGTTCTATAGCGAACAAATGACTCAGAAAGAGGACTACACTTTGGAGATATACATGTATAATCCTATAAGTTTGTGACTGCTCTGTTCTTATTTCTGTTCTTAAAATCAAAGATCTCCTATGAAACCTGATCTCTTTAGACATATTTTATCTTTAATGTTGTCTTTATGAATAATAAGATTCATCTACTATCAATTGAATGCTACTAAAACTATAAAGATCAATTTTTCTCCAACAAATAAAATCTCTTTTTGATATATTTGAGTTTTGACTACTCATACTCATTTTAAGTGGTGTGTCTATTTCTTGATCTAAGATGTAGATAATCAGTTCTCTGTTTAGAACCAAAATACTTTGTTTATGGTCTTAATTGTAAAGGTATCAACTACAAGCACTCAGTTGTTAGAATTTTGTTCTGTTAATAAGGGGACCAGACTAGTCAAATTCACCAAGCTCACAAAGAGAGCATCTGGTGGAGTGGACTCGGGGATATTTGTTCCCCGAACCACTATAAAAATCCCTGTATTTTATTTCTATATTTCCACTTCTTATTCTTTGATCAAAATTAAAAAACTACTTATCTGTGCTAATTTAAGGAGGGTGTTTAAATTCATAATTTTGGAAGATGTTTTGAAAAGACACAATTTACCCCCTATTGTGTGTTTTTTATATTCCAACCTAACTATTGGTATTAGTGGAGAGCTTTTGGATAAATCTATATCAAGGTAAATGCTTAAATGTCTATAAAAAGATGGCAATGGATGATCCTAGAGAAGGGATGTCTGTGGTTCATGCTCTAAATTTCAATGGTGAAAATTATTTGTGCTGGAAATAAAGGATGATCATTTATTTAAAAAATATTGGATTTAGATTTTATTCAAAGATTTCTACTCCTTATAATATTTTTGAGAAACTAGAAACTTGGGATTCTACAACCGAAGCTGAATATGATATAAACTCTAAACCTATGAATGCTATTATCTATGTTCTTGGACCAATTGAATTCAATCATGTCCCACAATTTCCTATTTCTTATGAAATGTGGAAAACCATTTTAGTTTCCTATAAAGGAATAGATAATGTAAAACAAATGAGGTATGAAACAGAAAAGTTGAAATTTGAAACATTTATGACGTTTGTGGGAGAAATTATTACATAGATGAGTGGAATGCATACAGAAATTATCAATAATATTACAGCCTTAGGAGAACCTATCAAACAATATAATCAAGCATTGAAAGTACTGAGAGTACTCACTTTTAAATGGAATGAGATATCTACTGCAATTCGATAATCATCACCTGTCAAAGATCTGACCATGAAAGAACTAATTTGGAAATTGATGATGTTTGAAGCTGAAATGCAAGCCAAAGCTTATGATCATAAAATTATCATGAAAAGGTATAACATAGCTCTAAAAGTAACATCTCGGAAGGAAAACACAATAATAAAATAAGAAGTCAGAAAATATAATTTTTATTCATATAATTCAAAAATAGAACTAGCTCAGTTAGCCTTAAAATTTAGAAAATTTTATAAGAAAAAGAGAGGATTCTGAAATCCCATTAAAAAGGATGAGAAAGACTCAAGAGATTTTAGATACTATGAATGGAAAAACATGGGTCATATAAGAACTGATTTTCCTCAAATAAAAGGTGAAAATAGAAAGACATAAAATAAATATCATAAAAATGTTGATTATGAATATTATGGAAGAATAGAAAGACATAAAATTGGGTCATAAATGTTTCAAATGATAAATTGGTTTCCTATTATGATTCTGATTCTAGTTGTTCAAATGATAAATTGGTTTCCTATTACACAATTCAATAATAGAAATATGAATCCTTATTAAAAAATCACAAATATTTAAAGTAGATTAATAATTCTATTTTAAGAGAAAGAGACACCTTAATTAAATAAAATAAGGAGTTAATTGAAAAATTTAACTCATCTACCAAAAACTTTGCGGATCATGAAAAAAGGATTAAATCATTACAAAATGAAGTAGAAACTTATAATAGTTCTTTTCCTTTCGTTAAAGGAGGAGAAAATATTCTGAATGAAATTATTAGTTATAATTTAATTAAAAAGGAAAGATTCATTATAATCAGTAAGGGTGAAAAATATAAACAATATAAGAATTATTTTGTTCCTAACTCAAAAAATGTTACTTGTCATTTTTTTGGAACAAAAGGACATATTAAAAATAACTTATATTTAAAAAAACATAAAATTAGTGGCCTGAAAAAGGATTTTATTACAAAAAATTTATCTAAATCAAATTTTATGAGTTACGTAAAAACAATGTAGATCTGGATTCCAAGATCTCTTATAGATAACATTGGTAGACCCAAGAAAATATTGGCACAAAAGAAAAAAAAATTAATTCTTTTGCAGGTAGAAGGTCAAAAGAACCAAAATACTATTTCGTATACCGACAGTGTATTCTCAAGAAATATGAGTGGAGATCCATGAATTTCTCAGAAATTGACTCAAATGGATGGATGTTATATTACTTTTAGTGATAATGCTAAAGGGAAAATAATTGGAATTGGAACTATTGGAGATCCAAAGATCATATCTATTAAAAATGTACATTATGTGCAAGGATTGAAGCAAAACCTGATAATTATTTCTTAGCCCTATGATGATTATCTTTATGTCGATTCCTCTAATGATTCCAACTCAGCCATTAAAAATTAATTGATAAAGTTTAGAGAACCTAGAACTGATAATGTTTATACTCTGGAATACTTTCCTTGTGTAAACAAAAAGTGAACTCTTTATCTACTAAAACAAGTGAGTCATGGATCTGGCATAAAAGTCTTGGTAATTTTAATATTTATTCTTTACATAGATTATCTAAGAAACATCCTTTTGTGGATTCACCTAGTCTTAAATTTGATGATGATATATTTTGTGATTCATTCCAAATTGGAAAGCGACACAAATATTATTTTAAATAAATTAACAAAATTTCTACATATAAACCTTTAGAACATATATATATGGATTTTTTGGACCATCAAGAGTATCATGTTTGGCTGGTAAGTTATATGTTTATGTTTTAGTTAATGATTATTCTAGATTTACCTGGGTTTATTTTATGAAGCTTAAGAGTGAAGTTTTCTCTATTTTTGAAAATTTCTGTAAAATTATACCAAATGAAAAAGTTTTCAAAAAAAATTCATTAAGAAGTGATCATGGTGGTGAATTTGAGATTGAAGAATTTAATTATTTTTACTCAAATCTGGGTAATAAAAATACATTCTCTGTACCCAGAACACCTCAACAAAATGGAATTGTTGAAAGAAGAAATCAAACTTTTTATGAAATGGCTAGGAATATTCTGAATGAATACATTCTACCTACCTATTTTTGGTAAAATATTTAATCACAACCTACTATATCATGAATATAGTTTTAATTAGTCATATTTTCAAAAAGACTCCTCATGAACATTGGAATAATAGAAAGCCTAAAGTAATGTATTTAAATTTTTTTTGGATTCAAGGTGTATATCTTAAAAACAAAGGATAATCTTGGTAATTTTGATAAAAATATAATGAAGGAATATTTTTTGGGATATTATAATACTTCTAAAGCTTATAAAGTGTTTAATATAAGTCAAGGATTGTTGAAGAATCAGTTCATGTAACGTTTGCTGAAACTGACCCTTTAATTAAAGATAATGATAAAATAGATGAAGTCACTAACACTTTTTATAACTTGATACTTGAAACCCTTAAAAATTATTTTGATTCTAATTTTAATAAAGTTCATTCGAGTCTAGAATAACTTGAAACTGAAGAAACCAAAAGTGTTATGCCTAAATAGTCTAGAATCCTAAAGAACAACCCTTTAGAAACTGCTATATGAGACATCAAAATAATAATAAGAACTAGATTAAGTGTATGAAACCTAGTTGAATTATCTACCTTTCTATCCCTGCAAGAAAATAAGAATATTGAAGAATCCTTAGAATATAAAAGTTGGATGATAGATATGAAAGAAGAGTTAAACCAGTTCAAGATAAATAACATTTAGGAACTTGTAGAGAGACCAACCAACTATCCATTCATAAGAACCAAGTGGGTTTTTAGAAATAAATTGGATGATCAAGGGATCATCACTAGGAATAAATCAAGATTAATATCCAAAGTTTATAATTATGAAGAAAGTATAGATTATGATGAGACCTTTTCCCCAGAAGCTAGATTAGAAGTGATTATAATTCTTCTTGCTTATAAATCTCATATTAATTTTAAATTATATCATATGGATGTTAATTTTTTTCTTTTTAAATGGTTATTTAATGGAGTAAGTTTATGTTGAGAAACCACTTGGTTTTAAAAAATCCCCCAAAACTAAATTTTGTTCTCTAAACTTACTAAAGCTCATTATGTCCTTAAAGAACCACCTAGATCTTGGATTGAAATATTATGTTCTTTTATTTTAAAAAGTTATTTTACTATTGGTATTTAAGATCCATCATGTTTTAAGAAAATAATTAGATATAATATTTTAATCGTTCAAATTTATATTGATGATGTTATTTTTGGTTCAACTAAAAAAAATCATTGTCCTGATTTTTAAAATCTTATGCAAAAAGAATTTGAAATGAGTATGATGGGAGAACTGAATTTATTTTTAGGATTTCAAATTTATCAAAGATATTATGGAAAATTTTTAAATCAAAGTATGTATATTATATATTTATTGAAAAAATTTGGGCTTGAAAATAGCAAGACATATAAAACTCTCATGTGTACTAATATAAAATTTATTAATTTTGATTATCAATTAGATGATATGTTTACTAAACTGCTTCCCATTACTAGTTTTTTATTTTATTATGGGAGGTTAGGTTTATTTAATTTTAAATATAATTTCTCTAATCTAATAATTATTTATCTCTATTAAATTTTGTTTTTCTCTTTACATATTTTTATTTTCACTATTTATTTTTGTAAATAATTTTGGTTTTAATTTTTATGTTTTTGTATTTTCTAAAATATTCATAATTATCTAACATAATGGAATGATAAATAAGGTAATTTCAGAAAATATTTCCTTATTAAAACTGTTCGCCTTCACTTACATTTTCATTTCTCAAACTGCTTCTCATATCGAAGCCTTTTTTGACCTTCAAAATCCAAGAACCTGAGAACCCAAGAGATTTTGATTTTAAAAAATGGGAAAAACCAAGTGAACTGATAAGGGTTAACCTAGTAACCTGAATCGTCATTGAGTTTTATCAAGAATGATTCTACAAGGAAAAGTCATCAATTTCAAGTGGATGTATTAGATTAATTTATTGCTTAAGAAATATCTCTCATTTCAGGGCCCAAAATTTCTCTTTAACGAGTTAAATATAGAATTAATATATAAAATATAATTAAATATATTCTTCGATAGTGTTCAGTTTAGTTTTGGTGAGGCTAAAGTCACTATTTCTCCGATGATTGAGGAAAATGATTTTTTTATTTCCTCTGTAGAAGTAACTGAAATTTAGAAATGTCCCCATAAAGGTGATTTTCATTTTGATCTGTCTTCTAATGGTAATTAAGATCAAAAGTATGTGGACATTATGTTGTTTCTATTTTGGTCAAACCATATAAGGGAAAAAAAATTTACGGACCATGAGTTTGATCAAAAGGTTTTGGTGAAATTTATTCAGACATTAATTTCTTTAAGAGTAGCTGAGATAGAGAAAATTTTATATCCAGAAATGTACTTTATGTTTTTGCTCATAAGTGATATAAAATTTAATTCTATAAGGTATATGTTGAGGTATTTGAGCTATTTTTTCAAAATGAGGCCTTTATGTATTTTTATACTTATGGAAGTATATTGTCTTTAATTCTATTAAAAAAGAATATGGTTCGGGGGTTCAGATCAAGAATTAAATTTCATCACAGTAATGTTTTGAGTATTGTTACTCTTTGAAATTTTGGTTTTTACGGGAGTACTGTGAAAGGAAATATTATTCCAGTTGGTGAAGATGACCAACAAAAAATAGGATCATTTTATCATTGGGAGAAATGTGTTATTGGAAATAAAGGGATGAGAGATTCCATACCGGAAGGAGTTTCCAAATTTTATTATAGAGAATTGATATTTAATGACGAATAATATTAATAATAAGACATGATAGAAAAATTAGTTATGAAACCAAGGAACAGAGTAGATCCACCTACCAAAGAACCAATGTTGGGTTTAGGTGAAGCTACTAGATCAGTTCATCAACAAGAACATGTTCATAAGGAAGACCAATAGGTTAAAAGTCAAATTTGGTATTTGTAAGATGCTACAATTCCAGTTGTTCAGGAGGAAGAGACAGCTCTTCAAGAATAATTTTCCAAGAACAAACTATTCAAGAAGATCAACAAATTCTCAAATCATAAAATGTGGAAAAACAAGTTGTTGACAATATTGATTTCTTAGTTTATGATCATTTGGTAGAGAGATCAAAATATATTTCTGGAGGAAAAATATAAGTTCCTGATAATGTATCTTGTTTTAGTGAAAAATAAATTGAGAAAAAAATATAGAAGTCTTTGGAGAAGAATGATTTAAATCCTTTAGAAATTGTGGCTATTGGTGAGTCACAAAATCTAGATAAAGGGAAATCTGATTCCCTGACTAATCCAGTTGTAGATCTTGTGATGAATGTTAATAAAGTTCTAGAGGAAAATTCTATTCTTAAGCAGGATATTGAGACCTCAATTAAATATTTTAATGATTTTCAGAATTTATCAATACAATGGCGGGAGTTTGATATCTTCAAAATCATCTTAGAGAATTGGAAAAAAATATGTCAAGTAAATACTTTGATGCTTTCAAGAGAGAAATGTTAGCTCATGTTAGAAAAATTCGATTTGAATATATTTACAAAATAGAATTTGGAGACTTGAAGTGGTATTTAGGAAGCTAGTTTGAATTCCTTAAAGGAAGTATTTCTCAAACCAATGCTTCTGCCTCTTCCCCTTCTACCTATCCAGATCTGATTCACATATTTTAAGTAATCACAACTGTTATGGCTGACATGAATGTCCTTTGGTAGAACCTTCAGTGCAATAGAGCTTTATTATCATTTTTTTTGGATAATCAAATATATCTCATTGAGTAATTTACTTCAAGTAAACCTATTATCCAGCTTTTTCTCAACAAATTTACTGATAAGTTAGATTAGTTTATGTAGTAAGAGGAAAGTTTTCATGTCTTATTAAAAGTTAATCATGTTGAAAATCTATATGTTAGTCAACATTCCAACGTTTTGACTATGAATTTGGGATATAGTCTTATGAAAAAGTTGTTGGTATAGATGGCAGAGATGAAGGAAATGTTTCAAGATACTCAAAATCCTATAGAACCAAATAGTTATCTAAATCCTAACAAAACTCTTCTACCCTAACCACATCATTTGGATAACTTGTTTCCTAGTCAAACTGAATATTATATTTATATAGATCTTGATAAATGATATTTGTTTATTATTATTTTTAAAGCTTCATTTGATATTCTTTTATGTTCATGTCTACAATTAAAAAACCAGTCTTAAAGCTTCATTTGATATTCTTTAAAAATGTTTAGAAAATTCTAAATTATGTTAACAATCTTATAGGTTTTTTATCATCAAAAATTGGGAGATTGTTAGTCATGTATTGTCTTAACAATACTCTATAAAATATGATGATTTTTATGCTAAAAATAACCTTATTTTTTCTACTAATGATTTTACTTTAAGTGTATTTAATTTATTTAATATTATTTTATATTATTATAAAATTGCTTTCATGTTTTTAATTCACAAGGAATATTTATCTAAGTGTTTGGGATGTGTTTTTGAATATTCTAGTAACATTCTACATACTCTACATGGTATAGAGTAATGTATGGAATCAACCCTACACTATGTACAATGCATATGGATCTTGATCCCTATGTTAGTCTTCAACCTTATACTGAAAGAAAAATTATGGATTCTCAATCCTATATTCAGATCATTATGTATGGTTAATCAATCTTATGTTATCCGAATGTATGGGAAAATAACCTTACATTTGAAAGGAACCTTACGTTTGGAATGAGAAGAAAGTGCGGTTAAAGAACCCCATGTAAGTAATTAACATTACGTTCCAAAGAGAAACATAAGGATCATCAAAATTACTTTTAGGATCAACCCTATTTTTTCAACCTTACATTCGAAATATAACGCTACGTAGTTTAACACTAGATTCAGTATTTTGTTTCTTTGTGAAAGAACCCTTTGTTTGATTTCCAATTTTGGAGATTTATTTTCATGATGTTTTCAACAATTTTTTCTATATACTTAACTGAGTTACATGCTATTTTAAAGCTAATTTTTTACAATTCTAAATACTATTTTATTTGATTCAAAGAACCATATTTAATAGAGAAATTTACTCTTATTCTTAAGGGAAGTTATGACTCCCCTAGTAAAATAAATTTTGAATTTATATGGTTCATTAGGCATCTTTTGTGGATCTGGAATTTTCAAAAGTAGGATGCTCATTATATATTTTTTAAGTATTATTTTCAAATATAACAGAGAGAGAAGAATATTTTGTAGTTATTAAATCTTTTTGGTGATTATATACACAGTGGTACAACAAAAAAATGACTCAATAAGAAGACTACACTTTGGAGATATACATGTTCAATCCAATAAGTTTGTGACTACGCTTTTTTTATTTTTCTTGAAATCAAATATCTCTTATGCAACCAAATCTCTTCATACTTATTTCATCTTGAGTACTGTCTTTCTAAAGAAGAAGATCCATCTACTACCAGTTTCATGCTATTGAAACTATGAAGATCAATTTGTTTCAAACAAATAAAATATCATTTGGATTTATTTTATTTTTGATTGCTCATACTCAGTTGAAGTGGATTTTCAACTTCTTGATCTAAGCTATGGATAATTAGTTCTCTATTTAGAACAAAAATATTTTTTTAGTATTAATTATAAAGGTATCAATTATCTGCACTCATTTTATTGAATTTAGGTCTTTTGATAAGAGTACAAGACTTGTCATATTCACCGAGCTCATAGATAGGGCATCTAGTGGAGTGCACTAGGGGATATTTGTGCCCCAAACCACTATAAAAATTCATGTCTTTTATTTCTATTTATCTGCTGCTTATTCTTTAATAAAAAGTAAAACACATATTATCTACACTAATTTAAGAATGGTGTTTAAATTTATAATTATGGAAGAATTTTTTAAAAGACACAATTCACCCCTCTCTTGTGTGTTTTTAATATTCCAGCCTAGCATTTATAAATTCTATAAAATGGATTAGTTTTTTAGGAAAGGAGACCATAATCATGGGATCATTTTTTCATGTGGTTACTCATAAGGTTTCTTCCACTACATGTACTTATTTTCATGTTTTTCTCTTTTATAGTAATTTAATAGATCATTTTTTGATTTTATCATGTTTGATTTCCAAATGAAAGTAATCTGGTCATTAGTTTTTTGTTTTATTTTTAGCATTTTTAATATTCTTTATGATTCAATACTATTTTTTCTTACCTTTTATTTTTATTCATATATAACCTATTTCCCTCATGTAGTCATTTTGGATCACATAGCTGATTTGGATCTTATAGATGATTCATCATGTTTCCATTCAGATAATGTTGTTATTTGTCCCATGTAGTTGATTTGTGCATGTGTTTTTTTTTTGTTGTAGTTGATATAAGATGTGGCTAATTTTCAACGTAGCCATTTGGTTTTGATACAATGGATTCCTCCAAAACCTCTTCAACTAACCATGTGTCCTGAATCCATTGAGAGTTTGTTTGAGAGATTTTTTACTTTATCGTTAAAGTACTCAAAGTTTCTTCTGTTGTATATTGATTGATTCATGCTGATGGGTTTTTATTGGTTTTTGTACTTATTTTAGAGAGAGGGAACTTAATCCATTGAAATTTGTTTTGAATATTGAGGAATCATAACCTACCAGATGCATTGTCACCTTTACTAGTGAATAATAGAGATTCTTTGATGGTGTGTTTAGGTGAAGATTTTGCTCCTTTTCGTGAGGTGTTACTTGATCTTTTTAATCAAAACCCCTAGAGATAAATGAAGAAATTCATGTTTGTGTTTTGTTAGTAAATATGATATCATTAGTGAGAGTTTTATTTTTATTATTCTTTCATATTTATTATTTCATATTTATTCTATTATGTTTCTAGTTTTATTTATTAATTTCTTGTATATTTGTATTTGTGATTTTATAAAAGATAGTCAGTAGGGTGGTGTTTTCCTCATGGAGTTGGACAAATATTTACTGAACCATGTTAAATATCCTTTTTTTGTTTCTTGTTTTCTTTCTTTCTTAGTTCCTTCTTTGTTATCCACTTCCATTATTTTTTATTCATAAATTATTATTTCATCGCTTCTTGGAACACTCCATACTATGTGTGGTCCTAGGAATATTTTGGGTATACTAGTTTTAGTTCCCCTCATCAAGTTCGTATCAAAGCCTCATGCACAGGATATGGCTTCAAACATGTATAAAATTGAGAAATTTGACTATATTGATGATTTTAATATGTGTAGATTAAAGATACACGCACTGTTGGTATAGAAAGGGCTACAATATGCCCTTTGTGGACACATTAAATCCCATGAAGGGAATTCCACTGATAGAAATATTTACAAAGGAATATCATATCATTATGTTTCTTAGATCAGATAGGTAACACATTTAGATCTGATTTTGGTTGTCTAAGAATCTCTAAGGGATATCGCATGATTATAAAAGGCTCCTTGATGAATAGACTATATGATCTGGATAGAAGAACACATGTAAAACATTTGGATAGAACCTATTTCACTAATAGAAAGAACTATTTGCTTTGGAATAGGATATTGGTACATGTGAGTGCTAAATGGATAGAGTAATTGATAAAGAAAGGGATACTCACTCTACTTGCACTGAGTAACTTACCCTTTTGTGAGGACTATGCCTTGGGTAATTCTAAAAGATCTGGTTTTCATAAATCCATCTTTAAAGTTATTTTCCCACTTGATTATATTCACTCTGATTTATGGGGACCATCTAGGTTTCCCTCTGATGGTGGAGTCTTTTACTTTTTCACCTTTATAGATGATTTATCAAGAAATGTTAGGGTTTATATTTTGAGGAAAAAATATAATGTCATTGAGGTGTTTAAAACCTAGAAATCCTATGTAGGAAATAAATCTTGGATGAAGTTAAGGGCCTTAAGGATTGACAATAGCCTTGAATACCTATCTACTGAATTTACTATGTTTTTTGTAGAATATGTAATTTTGAATCACTGAACTATGATTTATACTCCTCAAAATAATAGTCTAGCTAAGCATATAAACCATAATATTCTTGAGCAGGTTCGTAGCATGCTTGCATTCTTGGGCTTTCCCAAGTCATTTTGGCTAGAGACTTTCACCATGAAATTATACATGATAAATAAGGGTCCCTCATCTTCCAATGGATTTAAGACTCTTGTAGAAATGTGGAGTAATCAACCCACATCCTATGTACATCATAGTATGTTTGGATTCAAAACACAAGCTCATGTCAGGAATGATAATCTTGATTTTACTGATCTTAAATACATTCTCATAGAGTATCCTGAGTGGATGAAGGGATATAAGATTTGGGATGATTAACTTGGATTTTAGAAGTGAATTATTAATTCGGTTGTTGTGTTTCAATAGTATTTTCCTCTTAGAGTCTAGTTTCCCACTTATGTTAGTGATGATCCTTCTTATAAGATTGTTATTGAGGTTTATCCTCCTAGTGTTAGTGAGTCTCTTACTGGCACTCCAACATCTACCTCTTATCTTCCCCTTTCTTAGTTTGATCCATAATTTCGGTCGGATTCTAATTAATCCTTTGATTGTGGAGCTCCTAGTGACCTTAGAGGTTATAAAATCACTAGGGAGAGGAATAGTTGAGTCATTAGAACTCATTATAGGTACATCCATGCTGATATAGATTCGTTTTCATTGCATGTTGTAGGGGATCATAGTGGAAATGATCTCCAAATCTAAAATCAAGATGTCATTCACAACAACACTAATAATTGGAAGTAATAACCTTAATTTTAAATCCATGATTGTAGCCAAAGGCTTACTTAAAAGAGAGGTAATTGATTACTCAAAAAAAAATTCATATAGTTAAGCATTCTATGATAAAAATTTCCTTTTGTTTTTATTACCTATTTTGAATTGCATATATAACAACTAGATGTTAAAACAACTTTCATGCATGGTGATTTAAATAGGAAATTATACAATAATTCGCCTACTATTTTTGAGCATGAATTCGTATATAACCAAATTTTTTCTCTTAACAAATCATTATATGTATTAAAATAATATTCAAGAAAATGGTACATGAAGTTTGGATCTTTATGTCACAAAATCTCTTCAGCAGGACTCGGTTTGATGCATGTGTATATTTTAAATCTGTTAAAGAATACATGATTTATTTATTGTTTTATGTTTATGAAATGTTACTCATGTATAATTATATAAAATTAATCATCCATGTTAAAATGGAATTGAATTCTGTTTTTGAAATGAAAGAGAAAAGTTATGCTAAGAAAATTTCAGGTATAGAAATTATTAGGGATAAGAAGCATAGGTTTATTTATCTATATAAACAATATTATATTATCAAATTGCTTAAGTGGTATTTTATTTATGTGTTAAAACTAATAGGTATTCCTTTTTTCATCATTTTAAATTTTCATTATCTCAGTCACCTTCCACATATTATAATATTGAATATATTAGTAGAATCCCATATTCTAATTCAGTGAGAAGTATTATGCATGCTATGATTTATACCAGACCAGTTGTTTCTTTTTCTATATGTTCTTTGAGAATGTTTATGGAAAATTCAGGCAAGAAAAATTAACATGATCTTAAAGGGTTATTTTGGTACATTTATTCTATTTCATCTTTTCCAATTTTTTATTGTAACATTATTTATTATTTTGAATTAGTGACTGATTATGTAGATTCTGAGTATGCTAAAATTATTGATACTATAAAATCACTAACTAGTTATACCTTCACTATATATGGAGTAATGATATCATGGAAGTGAAATTTGCAATTAGTGGTGGCCCTCTCAACCATTGAGGTCGAGTACATAGAACTAACAAAAACTATCAAAGAATCCATGTGTCTTAAGGGTTTCATTTCTAATCTCTATATAAGTCATTTTATTATTATTATACATTTTGATTCTCAATAATCCCTTCCTATTTATAAAAATATAGTATTCCATTTTAGGTCTAAGAAAATAAATATTTTGTTTCACTTTATTATAGAAGTTATAGAAATTGGAATAGTGTGTGTCACTAAGAGACACACAGATGAAAATACATCCAATAGTTTGACCAAAGATGTAGCTTTATACAAGATCAATCATTGTTTAAGCATCTTAAACTTGGTTACACTCAGATAAAACTTAGGTGAAAAAACATAATCCTTTAGTTTTATATTCATTTTAAAAGAGTGGATATTTTTGAATTTAGCATGATTTATTTCTAAATGAAACTAATCTATTCATTAGTTTGTTTTTTAGTTTTAGAATGTTTAATATTATTTATAATTCTCTACTATTTTTACCTACCTTTTGTTTTTATTTTTCTTTTAACTCTTCCCCTCATGAATATGTTTTGGGTCACATAGCTAATTTGGATCACATAGTTGATTCATCACATAGTAGTTTGGCCCACATAACTGATTTTCACATGAAGACATTTTGTGTCATGGCTGATCTATGATGTGGTTTATTTTTTACATATCCATTTGGGTTTTTTACAATGTATTACTCCCAAATATCCTTGATCGACCACATGTCCTGAAGCCATTGGGAGTTTGTTAGAGGGATTTATTCATTCATCTTTAATGTGCCCCGAGGTTCATTCTTTTTAATATAGATAAATTCATGTTGAATGTTTTTGAGAGGTTTTTGTACTGCTTTTGGATATAGAATATCATAAACTTAATGTAGTTTAGGATATTGAGGTTTCATACCCAGTCGGACGCACCATTACCATTTCTGTTAAAGATAAAATAATCCTTAATACTCTATTCTAATGGAGATCATGCTTCTATTCCCAAGGTGTGCCTTGATCCTCTTCATCGAAACCTCTATAGATAAATTAATAAATTTTTGTTTGTGCTCGGTTGGTAAATCTAATTTCATGAGTAAGAGTTTTTTATTCACTATTGTTTTACATTTCTTATTGCAGTATTATTACATTATTTTGCTAGTTTGATTTATTACTTTCTTGTGTATTTTTTTGGTATTAAATAAAATATTGGCATTAGGGTGGTGTTCTTTTAGTGGAGTAGGACCAACTGGTACGGAACCACGTTAAGTCTCATGTGTTCATTCATGTTTTCTTTCATTCTTGGTTCCTTATTTGTTAGTTTTTTCCCATAATTTTATTATTTGTCTGTTTTCATTTCATTTCAAATTGGAATTCTCTATACTATGCATGATCCTAGGAATATGTTTGGTATACTAGTGTTGGATCCCGTCATCAAAGTGTAATGGCTTCAACTTCTATAAATAAATCCCCTTATGATTTGAATTAAATTTCATATTATGTAATATGGTTATAGAAAACACATGCAATTTTTTGGTTTTATTATATCTTATTAGATTTAAAAGACCACTAAGAATCACAACCATTGATAATATAGCCATTAAACAGTGATAAAAAGATTGGTATAAATATAGGTTCTTAAAAAATCCTATTGACACGGACAAAGTAAGTGATGGACTCAACATGTAGGATTGAACACTCTGAAGACCATTTATTGGAGCTTCTGAGGGAGATACATATTTGGGATTTTCTCTGGAATAGCCCAAGATAAGATCTAATAACTTAAGTATGAGTGAAACCGTTTATGGGAGAAGTTCAAGCTTATTGAGACCACAACCCAAATCATGTACATCAAACCACCCCATGAAAGTATCACTATCACACACCTTGAACTTAGGGAGTTTTCTAGTGTATTAAAGGGATATTAATTAATACCTTAATAGTATGAATATTTATATTATATTTTCAATAGAATAATGGTTATATTTTTTGGAAACTTCTTATATGGAGTGTGTTTGACACTCTCTTATTTTAAAGATCACAAACCATGATTCTTTTTGTACTAATATTTCATATGTTGTATGATATAATATTATATGATAAGACTACTTATATGATATTTATGCTAAGTATTACTGAAATTCACCATTGGCTGGGAGCCACTGTTACTGCTAGACTCTGAGTCACTATTAATGCTAGACTTTGAGTCACTATTACCGCAAGGATAAGCTACCATTTGACTGAGTCACCACCACCACCAATAGAAGATACCGCGAGAATAAGCTTCCGCCAGACTGAGTCACCACCAAAGGTGAATCACCATTACCATCAGAGGCGAGTCACCATTACTTCTAGTGGAGTCACTGTCAGATATTGAATCACTTCTAACTTCTTTTTATCATTGCTATTTATGGACTTTGGTGTGAATGGCTCAATGGATAAATCTATTCCTGGATTGTTTGACATTGTCTTGAAGACTTAGTAAAATATAATCCAAGTATTTTGGATCTCCTGCAACTGATGCTGCTATATATTTGAAAAGGATCTCTCTCCCTCTCATGCGAATATAGTACAATGTATACGATAGACAGATAACATGATCTCTTTTTAATTGATTTTATAAATTCTCACAAACTTGATGATTTACATTCTGTGAATATCAATGACATATAAGCCCAGAACCCATTCCCAATATCGACAGAGACATCAGACAAAGATCAAATAAAACATACCTACAGATTTCTACAATCCTCTGTTCTACTTTAATTTTCTAGAACAAAGTAAAAACTCTTCACTAATGCTGATCTGAGGAATAAGAACATACAGAACACATCAGACTGAGATTTTTCCATTCTTATTTGTTCTGTATGTTTTCATTTTAAGAATTGTTTTTTCTTCTATAATACAACACACACAGTATCCTATAAATTTGTGGAGAATACTTGTTATTCTCTTCTTCCTCAAATCTATTTCCCATTGTGTTTGTGGAAGAGATCCATATGTGACCTGTGTTTTTCTTTCAGCCCAAAAATAACTATGGAAGAGGCTTTTTAGCCTAGATTTTTTTTATATTGACTGTATACCTAATACTAGTTGTGTATTTATTTGATTACATTTATTATCTTCTTAGTGGTGGGTGATTACCAAGTGGAGTGGATTAAGTCTCACCTTGAGACTGGTCCTCTTATAAATTAAACTGTGTCACTATGTTGTTTTTTTACTATAATGTTCAAGATAAATTTTTATTAAAAAAAACAATTGCTTTGATAATTAATATTAATTAGTGTTTATATATGTTTATGTCTGAGTAAATTGATTACGTAAGCTAATCTATTTTTAAAATATATTCTAACCAAGACCAAATCATTCATTAAGATATATTTTAAAAGGATAGATCTTATATTGATATGTTGTTTTGATCAATTGGATAGTTTATTTTATAAATGGGTTTTTATTTTTGTCTATTTATTTAAATAAATTTTATTAGGAACTCAATTCACCCCCTCTTGAGTTAATCACTTTAACAAACATTTGGTATCAAAGGATAGTTTCTTTTATATATATTATTAACTTTTTAACTCTGATTTTAGTTGTATTCTAAAGATCTCAAATTTCTATCATTTCAAAATTTTACTGCTTTATGGATAATATACAAGAAGGATCTAATACCAACTGAAATCTTTATTTTAATGGTACAAATTATCTACATTTGAAAATCAAGATGAAAATTCATTTATAAAGTATGGGGTTTGACATATAGACTGTAATAGATAATAAATATGAAATACCAATAACATATAGAAGTACTTATAATGATGATACAAAAGTTTCTTAAAATAATATTGGTAAAGATATGAATGCTTTGTTTTGTGATTTAGGCAATGATGAATTAAATAGAATATATACTTTCAAATATTCTTATTAGATATGGGATACCTTATCTTTCTCACATGAAGGAACATCAAATGTCAATGAAATTAGATTAAAAAAATACACATTTAAATATGTTACTTTTAAAATGAAATATGATGAACCTACTTCTGATATGTATCTCAGATTCAATGAGATAATCAACACCATGCACTCACTTGGAAACCAAGTGAAAAAAAAGATCAATTGATAAGACTGCTAAGATGCTTACCAAACAGATGGAGAGGAACATCTGTGTCAATCAGAGAATCATGTGATGTAAGTAAAATACATATCAAGGAAATAATATGAAATATGATGATGTATAAAGAATATATTAAAGTCAACAAAGATATTGATGAAGATGAACCAAAAATAAAATCAGTAGCCTTCAAACCTACTACTTTCACACAAATAGAAAAAGAACAAAATAAATACTCTAGTGAAAAGGGATCTTATGATGACAATGATAAAGAAATGGAACATATGGATAGAAGATTCAAGAAATTATATATGAAAAATAATTTCCTTATAAAATAAAATTTTAGAGGAGATTATGATAACAAAGTAAAGTGAAAGAAATATTTGAAAAAGGATGATGCTCAAAATAAAGCCACCAATTATGAATGGGAGAGGAAAGGTCACATTAAAGCTGACTATCCAAAATTGAAATATAAAAATAAGTGATAGGATAAGGAAAGAAGATACAAAAATTACATAAAAGTAACATGGACTGCCTCTAAAGACATCTCAAGTGACTCAGACACTAATAAAGAAGATAATAATGATAGAGCCAATATGTGCTTTACAAAAAGAACATCAGTGGTACAAAATGTTCTTCCTTTTTCTCCTAATAATGTTTCATACATTTCTAAAAATGAAGAGAACAATGATAATGAATAAAACATAAATAGAAAATATTTTTATGATTACTATAATATGTTGGATGACACATTTCATAAAATGAAAGACAAATATAAGTCACTCAAGAAACAACATTCCGTAATAGTAAATGTTAAAAATAACTTTACTATTGAAAAGGAGAAAAATGATCAATTTTTAAAAGAAAACAATGAATTAAAATTATAAAATGATCACTTAAATAAATACACAGAAAAATTTACCAAGGGTATGAAAACATAAACTCAAATACTGGGAAAGCAATTTTCTCCCATGTATACAACTGGAATTGGTTACCAGCCATAACAAAGAAAAATTATAAAAAACAGATTTACATCTAGTACTGGTTTTAAAAGTTCATATACTGCCAATACCTACTCAACTAGACCTAATTTGTTTTATCTCTATAAGCCTTCAATCTATTTATAAGAAACCTGCTAAGAAAATATGGTTTCCAAAATCTATTATTACTATCATAATTGGACCCAAGAGGATTTAGGTACCAAAATATTTTTTGGCATAATATTTGTGTTGTAGGAAACCTATTTGAAAACCTCTAGCAAAATCATATGCTTTCTATATAGTGGATGTTCTAGACACATGTATGGTGAGTATTCAAACTTCATGAATTTTATTAAATTTAATGGTGGACCAGTCACTTTTGGTGACAATGGAAAAGGTAAAATCATCGTCCTTGGATGAATTGGTAATTAAAATTTAGTATTAATTTCAAAATTTTTATATATAAATGGTTTAAAATAAAATATTCTTAGAATATACCAATTATGTGATGATAGATTTTATCTAAAATTTTAAAACAACGCCTATCATGTTTTTAATGATAAAAATTATTTAATTTTTACTGCTTTGAGAAAATATAATATTTATTCTATTGAGTTAAATTATTTATCTTCTAAAAATATTTCTTGTTGAAGTGCATTTTATAAAGAATATTGGCTTGGTCATAGGAGACTAGGTCATTTCAATATTCACTCACTTAGAAAGAAAACTCGGAAAGGGAAAGTTAGAGACCTACCGAAGAATGAATTTTAAAAGGATAGAGTTTATAATCCCTACCAAAATGTAAAACTTCCTAAGATTTCTTTTAAATATTTGAAATCAGTTTCAACCTCTCTGCCTTTAGAGTTAATCCATATGGACCTATTTGGACCTTCTAGTGTCTCCAGTCTAAATGGAAAACATTACATCTATGTCCTTGTATATGACTTCTCTATATACACTTGGGTATACTTTCTAGCTTACAAAAGTGAATCTTGTTATTACTTTATTAAGTATACCAAATCTGGAGAAAACCTTAGTGGGATTAGGATTAAGACGTTAAAGAGTGATCATGGTTGAGAATTTGAAAATCAAAACTTTGAATAATTTTGATCAAAAAATGGTTATAATCACAACTTTTCTGTTTCTTAGACACCACAAAAAAATGGTGTGGTAGAAAGAAGAAATATAAATCTTCATGAGATAGCAAGAATGATGTTAAATTAGAATGACCTACCAGTCTACTTTTGGGATGAAGTTGTTAATATAGCCTGCTACACTATAAATAGGGTATTTATTAGACCTCTATTAAAGAGAACACCCTATGAGTTATGGAATAATATAAATCCAAAGTTTAATTACTTTAGAGTTTTTTATTACAATGTTTTTATTCTATATAAAAAGGATAATTTAGACAAATTTCTTACAAGGGGGACGAATGAATTTTCCTTGGGTATTCAAATTATAGTAAATCTTATAGAGTGTTTAACAAGATAACCAGAAAAATGGAAGAATCTATTCACATTAGTTTTTATTAAAATAATCCCAATAAAGTTAAGACTATCTTAGAAGACCTTGAGGATGATCTTTCAACATTTAATATCAATTCTAAACCTTCTGAATGTTCTGTTAAACAAAACGATAGTAGAACCAGCTAACAGCCAGAACCTAAATAGGAAGAATATCTAGAGTCTACCATCCCCTCTTCTCAAATACCCATTAGAAATCATAGATACCATCCGATAGATATAATTATATGAAACTTACAAAGAGGTACACAGACCAGAGATTCCCTAAGAAATCAAATTTAACATCAAGCCTTATCATCAAAAATTAAACCTAAGAACATCAATGATGCCATCAATGATGAATTATGGGTAATATATATGCAAGAAGAACTTGATCAGTTTGAAAGAAACAATGTTTGGTAACCTATTAACTGACTTAAAGAAACCATAACTATTGGAACTAAGTGGGTTTTTAGGGACAAGGTTGATGATTCTAGAACAATAGTAAGAAATAAAGAAATATCGGTTACCTTAGGTTATAATCATGAAGAAGGTGTTGATTATGAAGAAACATTTTCACATGTTATATGAATTCAATCCATTATTATACAGATATCTTATGCATCACATTTGGACTTCAAACTATATCAAATGAATGTTAAAAGTGAATTCTTAAATGGATTTATAATTGAGGATTTTTTTGTTGAACTACACCCAATATTTCAAAATCCGCATTTTCCAAATTAATTTTTAAATTAAAAAAAGCTTTTAATGCTTTAAAATAGGATCCTAGAGCTTGATATGATAGTCTTACCTCTTTCCTTATTTCAAAAAGTTTTTAAAAAGGTATATTTGATCCAACCCTCTTTATAAAAAAATTTCAAATAATGTTTTAATAATACAAATATATGTATATGTTATTATTTTTGGATCTACTAAAGAATTATTATGTATTGATTTGTCAAAGATAAAGTAAAATTAATTTTAAATGAGTTTAATCGGTGAAATCAAATTCTTTATTGAATTTTAGATTTTTCAAAATAAAGAAGGAATTATCTTAAATCAAAGTAAATACACTAAAGATTTTTTAAAATGTTTTGGCCTGGAAATTACCAAAAGAAGTGATACTCCCATGAGTACCACCTATAAACAAGACCTTGATGAAGCTAGGAAATCTGTTGGTCAAACTAGTTACAGAGGTATGATTAGCAGTCTTTTATACTTAACTACTAGTCATCCTAAAATTTTGTTTAGTGTGTGTTTGTGTGATCTCTTTCAAGAAAATACAAAAGAGTCACATTTATTAGCTGTCAAAAATAATTTTTAAATACCTCAAGTATACAACCAATTTAGGATTTTCTATCCAAGAAGAAATGATTTTAATTTAGATATTTATTCAGATGCTAATTTTGGTGGTTGAAAGTTAGATAGAAAAATCTAGGAAAGTATTTATTATCATGGTGTAGAAATAAGAAATATTATGTTGTACTATCTAATGTTGAAGCTGAATACATAGCTGTAGGAAGTTACTGTACACAAATCTTGAGGATGAAACATACTTAACTAGACTTTGGATATAAATTTAGATATGTACCTATAAATTGTGATAACACAAGTTTAATAAACATTTATAAAACCCTAGTATCTCACTCTAGAACAAAACACATTAATGTATACAACACTTTTTGAGATATCATTATCAAAAGGGTGATATAAATTTATAATTTATTAGAACTGAACATCAGCTAGCTAATATATTATCAAAGGCTTTGAATTATGAAATATTAAACTACATCAAACATGAATTAGGAATGATAAATTTTGGTTGATTAGTCACTATTGATATGTCACTATTGATGAGTTGGCATTGATAAGTCATCATTGATAAGTCATCATTGATGAGTCACTACTGATGAGTCACTATTGATAAGTCACCATTGATGAGTCATTGTTGATGAATGACTATTGAACAAGTCATTGTTCCTTTTATGTCACTGTTCCATTTTATGTTATTGTTTTTTTATTATCATTTCAATTTTCCTTTACCGATTAAATTTCTTTTATTTTAATTTTATTATCATTTATTTAGAATACCTAAATGATAAAACCATTGGTATAACTCAAAATTGATTCACTATATTTAACCCATGATCTTCCGAACCATTTCCTTCCTCTAGAACTGATCTTCCTTCTTCCATGTTCCACCTGATGCCTTCAAATGATTTGAATGGCCCATGTAAATTGAGTTATAGAATCAAATCTAGAAGAGATGAGGGACTCCAAGAAATGGAAAGTACCTGCAAGAAGTTTGGAATCCCTTTCACAAAACCCACATCTGAGAAATAGTATAGTCAAACTAGAGAAATAAATTTTTTCACAGTGGCTTCCAACTATCCATATTCTAGTGTTAAATGTAATAGAAAAGTATAAGTGGATGAATTGGTTTACCTTGAATCATCGAGTGTGTTATCTGAGGGTATTCTTTAAAATTTATCAGAATGTGAATGTTTTATTTTTGGAAGAAAGACGATAGAATTAAAATCATCATAGATAGAGAAGAGATTTATTTTCCATCAAGAGAAAGGAAAAAATGCTTAGTGGTTCCTCATAAATATGTATATGTGGAATTCCAAGCAATTATACAGAGTGAAAGTGAAAATTTCAATTATGAAAGGGCTCTTCTATAGTTAACTAGAGATGGAACACTAAGAAGATGTACTAATTTTGAGCTTGATGGTGAATGTAAGTTGATTTAAAATTTATAAAACATTTTTTATGTCCTAGGAAATAGAACGTCAATACAATGAGGTATCAAGATGTCTACTTTCTGTATATGATGAATAAAGGGAAGAGAAAAAATCTTTGTAGATTTTTGATGATCCATATGCATGAGATGTGAAATAAGAGCTCCAGATTGAACTCCCTAATTTATCCCAAAATGATTTCTACCATATTAGATGAAAAAGGTTATGTCATAAATGTAGATTAAGATGAATATGATTTTGGTGGTTTTTTATTGTAATATTTTTTTCAAAAGTGTAAAAGTGAGATGGAATCCATGGAAGGTATGTTGGGTCTGAGACAATGTGAAAGTTTATAATTATTTTAACCCTATTTATCACCCAAATAGACCTAAGGAAATGATGGATCCAAGTTTGAATCTAATGAGATAACTGAGTACTCGGATGTTGATAATGTTTCTAAAATAGATGAGTCAGTTGTGAAAGAAGTAGAAGAAGAAGAAGTTGTTTCAGTTGAAGAAAAGGGTGATCCAAAGATCATTAAATATCCGCCTAGAGTATGTAGTGGACATTTAGTTTCATTGGGTTCTCTTCCATAGATCATTAAATATCCACCTAGAGTATCTAGTGTACATTAATGTTCATTGGGTTCTCAGTTTAAATCTTCTACCTCTAAGACTCTAAGTGATGAGAATGGAAATGATCATAATCCTAAAAAAGAGACAATTCAGCATAAATACTCTTAACCTATGGCATCTAGTTCTCATTGAGATAAAAATCAACCAAATGATACCATGATGCCAGATGTTCTAACAGTTCATATAGAAGGTATGGAAGCTAAAATTGATGTGTAAAAAACTCTAAATCTTGATGATAAAATGGATCAATCAGAATAAGTAGTCAACATGGAAACTAATCATACAGAAGTTATGTCATCTATAACTAATTGTGAGTTAACCACCATTCTAGTTAATCAGTCAGTTCAAGTGGATCAATCTCCATAGACAACACATGTGCCCTCAATAACTAAAATTAGTCAAAGTTCTCAAGTTCCTATAGACTCACCCGTACATCCATATATAATATCTTCAGTTATCTCCTTTTAATAATGGGAAAAATATCTTGGATCTGTTAGAATTGGATTTACATTCATTGATTCAGATTATGAGTCAAGAAATTTTATCAGAAGAGAAGGATCCCTAGTGGATCAGATCGATCAAACATTAGAGTTATAGTCTTTTATCCCCATGGAAACCAATAGACTATTTGTTCCACCTATTTTACCTCCTGATGTAGTGACATAATCTAATTTGAATATTTTTTGGAGAATTGTGAACTCTGATTTGGACACTTTGAAGAAGAGTTTGGTTTTATATTTTACTCATGTTTTGAACTCTCAACCATCACAAATTACTTGTTTCAATAAAGAAATTGTTCAATATTTTTTTGAATTGGTGATATCAAACATCCAAACAAGATTTAGGATTCATATTCACGAAATGGATGTAGAGAATTCAATATTTCCATCTGAGGTAGAAAGTTTAAAATCTTTAGTAGAGAGTTTGACATCCTCTGTATCACAATCCATGAAATACATTTTTTAGAAGTTTGATAGTTTAGCTGATATGACCTCTACTTCATCTACACCTCCTCCTACTCATGTACACCTTGATAGAGATATACTAAAATAGATAATCAAAGAAGAAATCAGAAATTCTATGGGTTATGTTAGCACTCATGAAGAGAAAAATTGGAAGATACATCTTCATGGAGATAATATTCTTGATTTAATAAGAAGCTATGTTGGAGATCTTATACAATATAAAGAATTCATCAAGAAATCTATCTATTAATACCTTTCAAGGATCTATAAAAAGCATGACATGTCTGATAATTTCAAACTTCTTTATAAAAACATGAAGATACCACTAGTGACAAGATCTTTCAAATAACAAGTGAGTCAACTAAAGGTTCTCATGTCAGATCTTCAATGATTTATGGATGATAAGGCTGACATATTTAATGCGATGGAAAGGGAAGGTTCAATAATTATGGAATTTATAATTCTTTATAAACCCTACCTTCAAGCCCATCAAACCACTATAATTTCTAGAGAATCTAACCATGTTTCAACAATTCTTTCAACCACATCCATAGACTCAGTTCAGTATAGGGCTACTCTAATCACTCAGTCATCCAGTCTTGTGCTTCCACCATATCAATCTTTGGGTTAGTCACTAGTTGAAGAAATCAGAAAACTCAGACTAGTTATTTTCCAAGATCCACTTCCTCATGCTATAAAACTACCATCCATTATAACCTTTTCCCCAACATAAACTTTTACAGTCTCTTGATAAAAAATTGATGGATATAGAGAAAAAGATAAACGGAAGGACAAAGCTGATCAGCCCATATATTCTATACAGTGAATCTATTTTGTTGTTATATTTTTCTGATAGGTATTGTGTGAATTTTCTCTTTCATTCTTATCTTTTTGTACTCATATCTTTTTGGACCTAGAGAATGAAAACTACATGTGTTCTTTTATTATTAACCACTTATTTTTATTTTTGATAATTTTAAAGGGGGAGATAAATTAGGAATTTAGTTTTATATTGATAAGTAGATTGTATTTAAAATCAAATACATCTAGGGCTATTTATGACTACTCATTTAGTACATGATTTATAAAATTCCATGTTTTCTGATCATTAAAAAGGGGTAGAATGTTGGCATATCCTTATATAGAGTGTGTTTGATACTATTATTTTAATGATCACTAACCATTATTCTTTTAGTACTAATGTTTCTTATATTGTGTGATTGTAAATTATATTATAAGACTACTTATATGATATTTATGCTATGTATTATGGAAAGTCACCATTGGATGGGAGGCACTGTTACCACCAGACTCGGAGTCACCGTTACAGCCGGGATGAGGTATTGCTAGACTGAGTCACCATCACCACTAATAAAAGCTACCACCAGGAAAAGATACCACCTGACCGAGTCACCACCATAAGTGAGTTATTATTACCACTAGAGGTGAGTCACCATTACTGCTAGTGGATTCACCTCCAGATACTAAGTCACTTCCAGCTTCTTATTACTGTTATTGTCTGAGGACTTTGGCATGAATAGAGCAACAACTAAATCTATTCCTAGATAGTTTGACCAAGTCTTCAAGACTTTGTAAAAGATGATATGAGGATTTTGGATCTCCTCTAACTGACGTTTCTATATACTCCTAAAGGGACTCTCTCTCTCTCCCTCTCTCTGATATAAAACAACAGATATGATAGATTGCTGAAATGATCCTTTTTTAATCAATTTTTTGAGTTCTCATAAAAATGATTATTTACATTCTGTGAAGATCAATGACACAGAAGTACAGAACACATTAACAATATTGACTAAGAAATCAGATATATATCAACTAAAACAGACCTTCCAATTTCTACAATCCTCTATTCTACTTCAATTTTCTAGAACAAAGCACATACTCCTCACCAATGCTGATCTGAGGACTACAAAAATACCGAACACATTAGTCTTAGATTTTTCTATTATTATTTGTTCTATCTATTTTACTTTTGAGAAGTGTGTTGTTTTCTATTATTCAATACACACTGTATCCTACAATTTCCTAGAGAATACTTTTTGTTCACTTATTTCTCAAATCGGTTTCCCCCTATGTTTCTAGAAGAGGTCCACATGTGACCTATGTTTTTCTTTCATCCCATGAATAACTTTTAAAGGGGATTTTTAGCCTGGAAAGCTTATTACTATTGACTGTATACCTAATCCAATTTATGGATTTATTATATTATATTTATAATTTTCTTATCAGTGATTGATTTCCAATTGGAGGGGATTAAGTCTCACATTGAGACTGAACCACTTGTTTATTCTATTGTGTCACTGTGTTATTTGTTTTGTTAACTATCATATTCATAATAAATTTTTATTTACAGAAAAAATAATTTATTTGATAGTTAATCTTAACTAGTGTTCATATATGTTTCTCTCTAAGTAAATTTATTTGGAATGTTAATGTATTTCTAAACTATATTTTAACTAATACCTAATCACTCTTTAATCAATCTTATAAAAGGATAGATATTATATCAATCCACTATTTTGATTAATTATCTATTTTATTTTATAAAGGTGTATTTATTTTACTCTATTTATTTACAAAAACTTTATTGGGAACTCAATTCTCCTGCTCTTGAGTTACTCACTCTGATCAATATATTTACTTCTACTTTATAAATGATTTTGATTTTTAAACAATAAACCACAAATTATATTTTTAAAATTCAACTTCAATTAAGTCATTTTTTCATGAATTAAAAGATTTTTTAACTAAATAATATTTTAATAAAATATAATCAGTAAATAAATTTATTAAATAAAAATGATCATTTAATTTATATAAAATCAAATTCAATTTTTATAAGTGTTCGAAAACTATTATTGTAAAAAAACATCATTTACTAATAAATGTTGATTCTTGTTTTAAAAGTAAAAATTCACATATTTAGAAACTTTTTTGAAAAAATGAATATTTTTTTGGAATCAAAACTTCGAAATTATCCAACAGTGAATTCCTCTTAATTTTCTGAGACAAATGAATTTTTGGGTAAAAATTAAATATGGTATAAATATATGGTGTGTAATATGACATTATAATTACCCAAAAGTGATGTAATAAATAATATAAAGGATATAAACAATAAAATATATGTTTTAAATTTAAAATAATTGGATTTTATGTTTATTTGATTATTTTTATAAATCCATTATGAATCCTTCAAAACTTATAACATATTTTAATATTTTAAAATAATTTCTTTAAGAGTATGATTCACTTATAAATCAGAAAGGGTGTTATTTTATTGAGTTCAGACCTTGGACATATAAAATAATTAAAAACACTCCCCTTTTTCAAAAACTATGGTAAAAATCATGGTATGGATTATGGTTTTCTTATTTTATTATTCAGAGTCCAAAACCTATGTTTGAGAAATGATAAAGAATTCCCCACTCATTTCTTATATAAACCCACCCAATACCACATTTCTCTTAACTCAAAATCCAAGGATAGATTTTTTACTCTTCCCTTACCACTTTATATTCCTCCCATGGTGCCCCAAGATATCAATAATCTCATCTCAAGCATTTGGAGTCCCACTTTCAAGGTAAGGGTTCTTTCCTTTATCCTCTTTATTCTAATTTCTTCAATATCTTATTCCTTATATTTATAATTCCTAATGTTTGGATATTTTTTTCTATATCCCTATTAATTTTAATTTTATTTCTAAATGATGAGATACCACTTTCTCTCTCCTAAACCCATTTTATTAATCTTTAAGTGACGTCGTTTTGCAACTAAAATTTTACCGCAGCATTCAATGCCAAATAGTTGTATGGTGAATAAATGTTCCCATTTCCCATCAAGGGTGATCATCTTTATACACTTATAAATATTGATTATGGAATTAAATTTATTTATTACACACTCATATATCATGTAATAAAATATGATGATGAATGAATCCATATTGTATGATCTATGTGGCACAATGAGAATCAAATGAATGTGACGGGTTTTCCCATAATTATAGAGCGCTACAATGCATTGGGTAATGTTTAGTCTCATGAGATGTTAGGTTGGTAAAAATATTAAGCATAATTCTTTTATAGGACATTTTCTATCATGATGTCTTGGTAGTTACTCATGAACTACGTTTATGATGTAGTGTTTTGAGTTGCTGCTACATTCCCCATGTTTCATTTATGATTATCATCCTATATCATGCCTTATTGTTCTTGTTTATGATTATCACTTCTTTAATTCACCATTTATATTCATATTTTCTAAAATGTGTTACTTTCTTCATGTTTTTCCATGTCTATTCCCTTACTGTGATTTGTATCTCACCCCTTTCTTATATATGTTCCCAGGTTATCCCATGAATTTTTAAGTGCGGTTATGTTAAGGTAGTTTTTAGTAATTATGAAGTTTTTTCTGTTTTAAGTTATTATGTAATGTAAATAATTCCCAAATACACCAAACTTCTTAATATTATGGGATTTATTATTTGTAATATTATATAATAAATAGGGTATTAATTTTAAATAAAGATCAGTGTTGTTATAGTTGATATTAAAGGAAAAGATTACTTATTTTTGGGATTAGGATTAGAAAACTCTAGAGAAGGCCTTAGGGGTGATACTAAGTATAAGAAAACATCTCTATATTTTGGTGAGTATATATTTTTTTGTTTATCAAGAAATAATATCCCTATATAGAAACTATAAGTGGAGTTTTCGCTAGAACAGATGTACATAGAGGTAAAACATGAAAACACTGTGTTGAGCTAGACTCGACCGAGAACTGGTGCTTAAAAATGAGTCTTACTGCACATCTAGTTTTACACTCCTATGGGATATGATTTTTTAAATTCATAATCTTATTATGAACCATTAATGAAGGAATAAAAAATACCCATAAGAATTTATGTTAGGAAATAGATCATGGATAACATATATGGAAGCCTAGAAATTCATAAGTTAAGAAATAAATGTCATTTATAAGTTATACCTTCAATGTAATTAGATTTTCATTTATATGTTTAATAGTTTAAAAATAATATTCCACAATTTTCCCTTTATTCTATCCAATGGCCAAAATAGGAGGAATCAAGTAAACAACCAATGATAAGGGAAATGTGATGACTTACCCAAAAAGATACCCAACCAGATGGGAATATGAATAGTGAACTTCAAATGATACTCTCTTAGCTATCTCAGGTTCTAAATAGAAACTTGGATCAAGAGAATCATCCAAATAACCATAATATAGAACAATATATTATTGAGACCGTTATACGACAAAGGAATCCAACTTTTAATAGATTATTTGATCCCTTAATCAAGTAACAATGGATCAACTCCATTGAGATGATGTTTTTAATCCTTCAATGTTCTGAGTAAGAGAAAGATCTACTGGCTATTTATAGTATAGATCAAAGCAATTCGGTGGAAGGAATTACAAAAAAAATCAATAAATATTTTCCTCACACTCTCCAATTTGAAATGGAAATGGATTTCCTTAACCTCAAGAAAAAAGATGATGAATCTATCAGAATGTAGGAGGAAAGAATCTCAAGAATTGAATGATACACCTCCAGTTTTGTCGTTGTCCCCAAATGCAAGACTGACCACTTCTTTGGTGGGCTAAAACCTTGTATACAAAGATCCTTGATGATCTAAGACATTGATAGTTATGAGGAAATTGTATGATGTTCTCTTAAAGTTGAAATGGAGATTGGAAAATCTCAAGTGTATCATGGGGATAATAAGTGGAGAGTGGTGTTTAATTAAGGCATTAGAATGGAGAAATATAATGGTGTGAAGAAATTTCATCACCCCAATTTTCAAAAGTGCGGAAATAAGAACCCTAGAATTTCCCTAAGGGGAATGAGGAAATGCTTTAGTTGTGGGAATGGAGGACACCTAGATAGCAATTATAAATGGGAGAATCCGCTAATGTGATGGGGGAAAGGAATGCTCTGGTCAACCCTCATCGCACAATTCATTATGTCAACTACAAGGAGCCAGAGCACTTTCCAAAACAATGCACTAATCCAAAGAATTTTAGAGAAAACCAACAACCTTCAAGGAAGTAAGGGTGAGATTTTACCATCAAAACTCCTATGGTCGATCCCAAAAAAGAAGTGGTAATAGGTACACTAGTTATTCATTCAAGAATAGAGAACATAATTTTTTATTCGGGTTCTACTCATTCCTTCATATCATGGTAGTTTAGTATAACTATTCAAAAACCACTATAAATAATATAAGTAGAGATGTCGGTGAAAACAGAAAGTGGAGAAATTATTTCATCCTATGTATATAACTCCTCCCCTATCAAAATTTGGGGTATGAAGTTCCTATAAAGGATTTTAATACTCCATTTAGTGTAATTTTATTCAGTTATAGGTATGGATTGGATTTCCCTATATAGAGACAATATACATTTCTGCTTGAAGGAAATCACTCTCCGTATTGAAAATCCTCCCCCGATTCTATACAAGTGAAAGAAGAAGGATGAATCTTCTTTCGTATAAAAATATCAAGAATGAATATTATTTCTCTATAAGTAAGCATATCTGGATAAAATTACTGATTCTAAGTAAATGATCATCCTTGAAGACATTCCTATTGTGAGAGAATACGCTGAAGTATTTCCTAAATAATTGCCTAGACTTCCGTCTAGCCTAGTGGTTGAATTTTCAATCAATATTATACCTAGGGTGTTACCATTATCAAAGACTCCATATATAATAGATATTTTTAAACCTAAGGAGTTGAATAAATAACCATGGGATAATACATATAAAGGGTTCATATACCCAAGTGATTCACCATAGGGTGCACCAGCCCTCTTCTTCGAGAAGAATGATGGGTCAAAGAGCCTTTGAATTGATTATCGCGAGATCAACAAGATACTGATAAAGAAAATTTATCCTCTTACTAGGATTTAGGACTTGTTAGATAAAATATTTACGACACAATACTTTTCCAAGGTGGATATTCAGTTGGGGTATTACCAATTTAGGGTGAAGAAGGAGGATATCCCAAAGACTGATTTTCATACAAGGTATGAGCATTATGACTTTATATTAATTCCATTTTGACTCAATAATACTATAGGAATCATCATGGAAATGATAAATAGAGTCTTTATAAATTACCTTGATAGTTGTTTGGGAGTATTTATAGATTATATTTTAATATACGCCATAATCAAGGAGCAACATGAGAAGAAACTAAGCATTATGCTAAAAACCTTATGAAAGGATAAACGTTATGCCAAGTACAACAAATTTTATTTTTGGTTAAAGTAAGTATCATTATTTGTGAATATCTTCACAAGAAATGAGATATATTTGGACCCTTAAAATATATAATAAATTTAAGGATGGATGAGGCCAACAACTATGACAGATATCTATAGTTTCCTTAGATTTGTTGGGTACAATCATCGATTTCTGATAAATTTCTCACGATTATAAAACCATCTAAACAAGATAACTCAGAAGGAAGTAAAGTTTTTTTGGAATGATTAATGTGAAGGGAGATTGAAGGATTTGAAAAAGTTTCATACCACTACATCGATATTCACACTACTTATGATTGGAGAACTTTTTGTGGTATTCAGCAATGATTAGAAGAAGGGATTGAGATGTGTGTTATTGAAAAATGAAAAATTAATAGCCTATGATTTAAGGGAATTAAGATTTCAAGAATAGAACTGCCAACATATGATCTAGGTTTGGATGTAGTGATATTTATGTTGAAAATTTGGTGGCATTATCTCTTTGGGGATAAGTGTGAAATATATATGGATCATAAGAGTCTCAAGTATATATTCACACCGAAGAAGCTGAATATTCACCAATGAAGATGGTTAGAGTTGATCAAGTACTATAACTAATCATTCTACTACTATCTTAAGAAGGTGAATAATTTGGTAGACACTCTATGTATAAAGGATCAAATAATTTTATCAATTATGAGAATTGAGAGGGATCCAGTCTTCTAAGACTTAAAAAAGATGGACATGGGAATCATAAAATAAGTAATATCAGTAATACTTTTTGAAATGATTTCTCAACCATATATTTTATAAAATATAGATGATGCACCAAGATATAATGTTGGAACTTATAAAAAAGTGAATACTATAAGAAAAGATAAATCCTTAGAGTTCAATGTTAATGAAGAATGAGTTTTAATATTTGGGTCACGACTTTGTGTACTAATAAATCTTGAGTTAAAGAAGGAGTTGTTCGATGATTCTCATAGTTTGAATTTATCAATCCATTTTGGAATCACAAATAAATATCTTTGAGAGTTTTATTGGTGGGAAAATATGAAGAATGATATCGTTGAATAAATAACAATATGTCTTTTATGTTAGAGAGTGAAATTGGGAAGGAAAAATCCAGGGGGATGATGCAACCATTACCCATACCTAAATAAAAATTGGAAAACATCACCATAGACTTTGTCACTAATCTTTCAAAGAAATAAAAATTAAATAATGTTATCTGGGTTGTGGTGGATTGTCTTACAAATACTGAACACTTCATTGCGATTCAAGAGGACCTCTCACTTGATCAACTTGCAAGGATATACATTAGAGAAGTGGAAAGGATACATGGAACATCACTATCAATTATATCTGGTTGAGGTCTAAGATTTACCTATAAGTTCTAGAAGAGTCTCAAACATGCTATAAAAGCTGATTTGAACTTTATCACATCTTATCACCCTAAAACCGATGGCCAATTTGAATGGACTATCTAGACACTTGAGGACATGTTGAGAGCATGCTCAATTTACTTCAAAGGAGAATGGGACCAACATCTTCCTCTAGTTTAGTTCTCATATAATAATAGTTTTTTATAAATCATCCAAGTGGATCCCAATAAAGTCCTTTATGGGAAGAGGTGTATAACTCCTTTATGTTAGGATTAAGTTTGGGAACAAAAACTATTATGTCCTAAAATGGTCGAGGAAATGGTGGAAAAGGAAAAGACTATTATACATCACATCAAGGATGTTAAAAGTTGATAGAAGATCTATGATGACAATCGTCAATGATACCTAGAGTTTGATGCTAGAGATATGGTATTCCTATGCATATCCCCATGGTAGAAAGTGATGAGATTTGGGAAGAAGGGAAAGATTAGTTCAATATACATTGGTCCCTTTGAGATCCTTGATCACATATGAGCGTTAGACTATCTATCAACACTCCCACATAACCTATCTCAAGTACATGATGTATTTCATGTATCCATATTGGGGAAGTATATACCATAACCTTCACATGTACTTATTTCATAGGTGGTTCCTTTGGAGAATGAACCTTTCTATGAAGAGGATCTGGTGAAATTCTTAGATCACAGGGACAAAGTTTTGTGGAATAAGATAATGCACCTAGTTAAAGTACTATGGAGAAACCAAAGGTTTGAAGAAGAATTGTGGGAACTAGAGGAACTGATGAAATAGAAATAACCTCATCTATTTTAGTGTGTGAAATAAAAATTTTGAGGGAGAAATTTCTGAAGGGGGTATGATTGTAATGACCCGAACTTTATAAATAAAATTACTATTGTGATTTTAATTAAATGTCTTATTATGTAAAATGGTTATAGAAAACACATGCACTTATTTGTTTCTATTATATCCTATTAGATTTAAAATACCATTAACCATCATAACCATTGATAATATAACTGTTCAATAATGATCAAATGATTTGTATAAATATAAGGGTTTAACAAATCCAATTTACATAGACAAAGGAAGTGATGGAATCAACCAATAAGATCATACCATATGAATCCCATTTATCATATATTCAAAGGGAGACATCATATTTTGGATTTTCCCTTGACCAAGTTCAAACTGAGATCCAAAAACTTATACATGATTGAAACTGTTTATAGTAGAGGTTTAAGTTCATCGTGATCACGACCCAAACCATGTACACTGAACCACCCCATGAATGGTCCACCATCATGAACCTTACTCGTAGATAGTTTGGTAGTGTATTAAATGGATTTGTATGAAGACCCTAACAGTATTGACATGTACATTTTAATTTTAATATAATAATGGTTATATTTACTTCTACATTATAAATGTTTTTTTATACAATAAAGAAAAAATTCTATTATTCATATTCAAATTTAATTAAGACGTTTATTTTCAAAAATTAAAATATTTTGGAAATAAATAATATTTTAATAAAATATATTTATAAAATAATTTTTCTTAAATATGAATGATCTTATAATTTTAAAAAATTCACATGTAATTTTTATAGTGGTTTGAAAACTATTATTATAAAAAACACAACATTTCCCAATAAATATAGATTCTTATTTTAAAAGTGAAAATAAAATATTTAGGAAATTAATTTCATAAAATGAATATTATTTTTGAAACCATAATTTCAAAATTATCCAATTTTGAATTTCTCATAATTTTCAGAGACAGCAGAATGTTCAGGTCGAAATTAAATACGATATAAATATATGGTGTGTATTATTACATCATAATGACCAAAAAGTTATGTAATAAATACAATAAAGGGTATAAATGACCAAATTTATCTTTTAAATTTAAAATAATGTTATTATAAGTTTATTTTATTAATTTTATAAATCTATTATGAATCCTGTAAAACCTATAATATGTTTTAAGGTTTGAAAATCATTTCTTTATGAGTATGAATCGCTTCCACATTATCAAGGGTATTATTTTATTAATTTCGGACCTTAGACATATATAATAATTAAAACTACTTCACTTTGGTAGAAAACATGGGAAAAAATAGGGGAAGGGTTGTGGTTTTGGTTATTTTATTATATGGAGTCCAAAACCTAAGTGTGAGAAATGATAAAGAATGGCCTACTCATTTCCTATATAAAATCACCCAATATCCCATTTATATTTAATAAAAATACTTGGAGTATACCCCTACTCTACTCTACTCTCACTAGAGTTCTCATAAGGTTCCCCTCAAGCTCTCAAAAAACTCCTCCCAGGCATTTGCAGTCACACTCTCAAAGTATGGGTTCTTTTCTTTCTCCTCATTATTCAAGTTTCTTCATTATATTATGCCTTATATTCCTAATTAATAATCTTGAGATATATTTTTTCATGAATAGATTACCATCCATTTGATTTAAAAATTATTATATACCTATTTCTCTCTCATAAACCCATTTTACAAATCTTTAAGTGACGTCGTTATGCTGCTGAAATTTCACTGTGATATTCTATGCCAAATAATTGTATAGTGAATACCCATACCAATTTCCTATCAAGGGTGTTAAACTTTATGAACATATACTTATTTATTGGGGATATAAATTTATTTATTCCATACTCATTTATCATGGAATAAAATATTATGAATAATTAATCCATGTTGTGTAATCTATGTGGCACACTTAAGCATGGGAATGAAGTGAATGTGACAAGTGTGCCTAGAATTATATAGTTCTCCAATGCATTGGGTAATGTTTAGTCTCATGAGATGTCATTTTGGGATAGGTAGCAACAATAATTACTTTTTGGGACTTTTTCCATAATGATGTATTGGCAGTTATCCTTGACCTATGTTTATGGTGCATTGTTTTAAGTTGTTTCCATATTTCCCATGTCACCTTTATGATTATCATGTTATATCATGCCTTATTGTTAATGTTTATAATTCTCACTACATTTATGATTCATTGGTATTCCTATTTTCTAAAATGTGTTAATTTATTCATGTTTTTTCATTTGTATTCCCTTACTGGTATTTATAGATCACCCCTTTCTTATGTGTGTCCCCAGGTTATTCCATGTAGTTTTAATTATGA
The DNA here is from genome assembly GCA_963277665.1 of Viscum album. NCBI lineage: Eukaryota > Viridiplantae > Streptophyta > Magnoliopsida > Santalales > Viscaceae > Viscum > Viscum album. The sequence continues at coordinate 1,338,116,677 of OY728162.1, forward strand.
GCATGTTAAGGAAGTTTTCCCTAAATATAATGAATTTTCTATTTTAAGTTGTTATGTAATGTACCTAATTAACAAATACACTATACTTATCAATATTATGGGTTTTATTATGTGTAATATTATGTAATAAATAATTTATTAATATGAAATAAAGAGTAGGTTTTTTATACACAGATTCCACAGTTTCATTGTACATGAATATTTCATCAAGATATTACTTATTTACATCAACCTATACTAGATTAAATAGACCATAACCCCCCTATTTAGCTTCATCATACCAATATATCATTTTAGGAGAAGTTTTAAGATCACAATATTTATCAATAAAATAAAATTTATTATTAGAAATAATATATCACAACCCTATGTTTTGGTCCCACATATTTTTCTGATTTTCTTTCTAGAATGAACTTTGGTAAAGTGAATATTATTATCTCATTTATTCTTGGGTTTAGCACCTTATTAGAGCATATTTATTCATGTTTAAAAATATTTATTATCTTATAATATTTCGAGTTATCAAACTATATTTTATTGAGAAACATTCAAACAAATTCAAAATTCCTTAATAATTATTGTATTTATTCACATTTGTACCACGATACTATAGGGTGGTCATGTTTTCATAGTTTAATATTTTCATTAAAATATATATTGTGTATTTTTATTTAAAATTATTTGTTAAAATATATAATTATAAATTAATTCTCATGTATACATCATATCCAAACATGGTTCTGTATGTTTACCAGTATCTTAATAATCTATTTTGGTAATTAATAAATATACATAGCACAATAAATAATAGATTTAAATAATAAGTTCCCAAGAAAAATTCATTTCATATGATATAGGTTACAATCATTTTAATATGAAATTAAGTAAATAAATATAGTTTAAATGAATTCTAGTTATCTAGTTATTACACTACCTATGGATAAAGAAACAATAATATAATGAAATATTAATTCCAATTATTTTTCAATTAAAAAATTTTAAATCATTTTTATTACTTAGATTAAATCCCTTAAAAATGAGAAAAATTGATTTTCAGCATAATATATCTTAATCAGATTCCATATCATAATGAATAGTGACGTCTTTAACCACAAGTAGTTTCTATTTTTTTAAAATAAAGAATAATAGGTCTTAATCTATATAAAATATGTGAGATGGAAACATAAAATTTATAGTATCCTTGATAGGTTAAAACAAAACCAAATCTATATCTCTCAATAAGAATATGCTAATTTAGTTGCCTACCTGTCTAAATAGAAGGGCTAACATGCATTCACCACATCATTTGGTGACCCATTAATAAAAATTAAATTCTTTGAACCATTGATAATATTATAAATGAGTTCAATAAAGTACTTAGAAAAAATAGAAATATTTATATATATTGAGAATCATTTCATGTATCAATGTACTAAAGGCTTCTAATATATCAATTTTATATGTTTTATTACAATAATTTGATTAAATGTTTACAATATTTTCATGCATATTTTTTGTTAGTGTTATGTTTTCTTACACATATAATTAAACCATATTGGTTCAGAGAAAAATTACATTTATAAAATTTATCATCCCTATTAAAATGATGTTTCAAACAATCTTGATAATAGTTTTCACCATATCAATTAGGATGAGATACTTTATGCCAAGATCATGTTCAAAATTAGTAATTAATGAAGAAAAATATAATTTTATATTAGAGTAAAAAATAAATCAAAAACTAAATTATAAACTAAATTCATTGTAAATAAAATTTCAACATATTAAGATAAACATGTTAGTAAATCTTTCTGACTCTCATGAAGTATAAGTATTGAGGGAACAATGGGAATCATTGATTTCATTATTTATTGGTATATGATGTGACCCTATTTTATGTGTTCAGAACATATATTATTGTTCTATTTATTTAATTGAACCTTCTATAATATATTAACAATTAATATCATATTATTAATGAATTTATGTTATAATGTGATAATTATTAAAAATTAATGTGAAATGTGGTTTTTTTTCTAAAAATGAAAATGTTTAAATGGTTTTAAATTATAAATATTCTTTTAAAATTAATAAATATATTATTTATATGAAAATAAAGTATTTTAGTTACTTGGTTGATTAAATTTAAAATTATTTGTATTTATTATTTCTGGGTTAAATGATAAGTGGATATGTTCTAGTTGATTTGTATGCTAAATATTTTATTTGGGACTTGGTAAGGATTAATTCTTATTTAGAAACTTATTAGTTGTAAATTTTAAATATTTAGATATATATTAAGGTGAATGTATTTATTTTGGGTGGTATCGATAATCTGATTGATTTTATTTCACTTTCAGATCCTTATTTGAACCATAACTAATTAATTTTTTTCAATAGAAAGAAATTTAAATTTCTTAAGATGATGTTTTGACGTAGAGGTCAGTTGAAGTAGTTGGAGTTGGTATTCCCATAGTTTTAATATGTTCGAGGGATTTAATAGAATTATATCTAATCTAGAGACTAAAAAAAGATATGTTGAAGGGATAGAGTTAATGGTTTTTGGAGGGATTGTCTGAGAAGAAATAAGGATATTTATTTTGTAACAGAGCAGTTAATTTTTTATAATTTTTGTTTGAATACAAATACTATGGTGTTTTATTCACTAATTATGGATCATTTATGATTTTTTAAAGAATTATTGGAGTGACATGGGTGAATCAAGAAAAAATGGTGATATAAAAAAATAATTTATTAGATTCGTTGATAAACATGAATATTGATAATGTTACTATTAAATGGAATAAGAACCATGTTTCAAAGAGGGAGGTGTATTATATAAGAGATATAAATGATGATTTTTGTATAATCATCACATTTCCATATGTATCATACTACAACTTAAACACATGAATATTTATCTTCAAGAATCAACACATAAATAAAAATGTAAAAATTGTGTACTTAGAAAACAACTCCAACAATTGTTTTCTTCTTCCACTGTGAAAGAGAATGATGGATAAATATCACAAAGTAATGAACAATAACACCCTGACTCTGAGATGGAACACCATCCAATTGATCCATGATCATATCTCTAGGATACTTGAATGTTGAAGGTGTGATAGAGGCTTCATCTCAGACGATACACAATAGTATTGGAGAAAGATAGAACTAAGATGCTTTCTTACAATTAGTCATACACAACATGAGGGATCAAATCCATTTATATATCCTTACATTCTTCATTTAATTAAATGAAACATGTCCTCCATATTTATGTATTCATATACATTAATTACCCTTTTCATTAATTAATTAAATCCTATTCAATGAATATTAAATCCATTCATACGATTATCATTTAATGAAAATACATGGAATATAAATTAAAACAAATTAAATATATTATTGAATATATTATAGTTCATATTCAAAAAAACTCTCACTTTTACTAAAATCTATAATGACTCTGCACAAAACTTTACAACTCTTTGTGAAATCATCCAAACTATTTTAGATACTGTTTTTCATTAAACACACATCATTTTGAAAAAAAATGTTGTCTAAAATTTTATCCTTATACAAGGGACTAAATGTGTGACCTTACAAGCCTTATTATCATTGAAAATAATTATGAAATATTTATTTTATAGATATAAGAAAAGAGTGGCCACTAGAAAATAATCAATTCTACTCAAGATACTAAGGGGACTAGTGTGATCTCCATCCAATATACTAATATCTCTCTATCAATATGCTGACCACAAGATGCATCATCTACATCATATGTATCATATATAATCCCTTTTTCCATGACATCAAGTGACCACTATATATGAAACAAGTCAATCTAGTATAGTCCTCTCAAAATTTTCATGATTCTCCAAAAAAGACTAACCCAGTGGATGGATACATCATATGTCATTCATCTATCTAATAAGAACATTACATGTCAATTATACAAGTAGTTTAACACATCATTTGTGAAACAAATAAGAATGGATATGCATTTCATCAATCTAATATAATCAAGGGACAAATGTATTTTCTTGTCATTCAAGTAGAAAAATATCATATTGGTTGCACTCCAACTGATGAAATGATCAATAAAAAGCCTAACCACCCATGATTAGATAAGTTCATATGTCAACTTGAATAAGTAGGGTATCAAAGTATGGAGGTTTTCAATATAGTTATCAATCCAACCATAGGTAAGAAGGATTGATAATAATCATACACCCCTAAGTATATCTATGACAATATGACATTCCATGATATATAATTTAGCAAACCAGTCCAAGTGACAAGTATCTACTTATTACATCAAAAATATATTCTTAAATATCCCATATACAACCCTTTATAATGGATATAAGAATATATTCAAGATATCATTTACATATCATCACCACCCATTAAACTCCATGATATTCATTAGTTAGCAACAACTCAAAGTATTTACTTTGAGGGGATATTTATCATTTGACCATTCTTGCAAAGTAAAGTTACAACAAAAATTAATAAATGATAAATTTATATTTCCTTTATTATAAATACATGATATGTTTACAACCATTACATCCAATCTCTTATAGAGATATAATATGACCCTCATGTGATTGTTTCAGTAATGGATTCATTTTCTAAATATTTAATCCATGTCTAATTTTCATCACATACTTATGTGACCATATGATAAAATACTACAACTAAACTATTAGGTACACTACATAAAAACGTCCGTTTAGCGTCAGTTTTTTCATGGTGGTTTTAAAAACCACCGCTAAATGTGTTTTGGGCCGCCATTTCGTGGCGGTTTTTAAACAGCCGTGAAATGCCATATATATTTTTTTTATTTTTTTTATTTTTTTTTTAATTTTTTCGAGGATTAGCGGCGGGTTTTTAAAAAACCGCTGCGAAATAGCGGTGGTTTGGGTAAAACTGCCGCGAAATAGCGGCGGTTTGGGTAAAACCGCCGCGAAATGAAAAGAAAAAAATAAAAAAACACAAGAAACCCTGAAATCACTAAAACGACCATAAATTTTGATCCTGACGTCCGTTGGAGCGCCACGACCAGTCAAATCGAAGCTCATGAAGAGATATAAAGGCGTGTATAATCAAAAGCGTGAGACGATCTATGGTGTTGAAGATATGAGAGTTATAAAAATGTTGAAAAAAGTTCTCCAACTTCAAACGACCATAACTTTCGCTCCGGGTGTCCGTTTGGGCTCCACCACATATTAAATCGAAACCAGCAAAGAGAGCTACAAATTAATTGTACAAAACCAAGCTTCTGTCATGTTTTTTGACCCCAAAAAACCCTCTGAAGGCCTCTGAAACCATGTTTCTGTCACCGGTGTCCCTTCGAACTTGTCTTCAAACGGACCTAACATTCGATCCGCGTGTCAGTTCGAACTCCTCCACCTTCCAGATTGTAGCTCGTTCCATGAGATTCAGTTTGACTGGTCGCGGTGCCCACAAGCACTCCTAGATCATATGTTATGGCCTTTTTAGTGGGTATCGGGTTTGTGATGTTTTTCGATGCCTCGTTTCTAGCACCCATTCCCCGTCAGCTTTTTTTAAATGGTGGTAACTTCTGATCCGCCTATCCATTCATACACTTTCACCTATCAGGTCGAAGATCAATTCAGGATCGTTGATTTGACAGGTCGCGGATCTGAAACGGACTTTCGGATCATAAGTTATCTCTGTTAATGTGAGTCCAATGTTTTTGTCACTTTATGACCGTTTTGACGGGTTTTAACGGTTGCTCCATTTATTGCTGTTTATTTGGGTTTCCATGACTTGTTATCTTTATCAATGGTTTTTTATGGGTTGTTATGATGATTATGTTGAATTCTTAACGGGTTTTCCAGAGTTGTCATGAGTTTTCATGCGTTCTCATTCTTTATTTATTATTTATATTTATTTATTGTTTATTATTTATTATTTATTATTTATTATTATTATTTATTATTTCTTATTTATTATTTATTATTTATTATTTATTATTTATTATTTGTTATTTGTTATTTATTATTTATTATTTATATTTATTTATTATTTATTATTTATTACTTATTATTTATTATTTATTATTTATTATTTATTATTTATATTTATTTATATTTATTTATTATTTATTATTTATATTTATTTATTATTTATTATTTATTATTTACTATTTATTATTTATATTTATTTATTATTTATTATTTATTATTTATTATTTATTATTTATTACTTATTACTTATTATATATTATATATTATATATTATATATTATTTATTATTTATTATTTATTATTTATTATTTATGAATAATAATATTTTATTTATTATGTGTTATTTGTTATGAAATATTTTTTTATTTCGTATTTATTATTTATTATTATTTATTATTATTTATTATTATTTATTATTATTTATTATATATTATATATTCTGTATTATTTGTTATTTATTATTTATTACTTATTATTTATTGTTTATTGTTTATTGTTTATTGTTTATTATTTATTATTTATTATTTATTATTTATTTTTTATTATTTATTATTTATTATTTATTATTTATTATTTTTTTATTATTATTTATTGTTTATTATTATTTATTGTTTATTATTATTTATTGTTTATTATTCTTTATTGTTTATTATTATTCATTATTTATTATTTATTATTATTTATTTTTATTATTTATTCTTTATTATTATTTATTGTTTATTGTTTAATATTATTTATTGGTTATTATTTATTATTATTTATTATTTATTCTTTATTCTTTATTCTTTATTCTTTATTCTTTATTCTTTATTTTTTATTTTTTATTTTTTATTCATAATAATATTTTATTTATTATGTGTTATTTATTATAATTTTTTTATTTCGTATTTATTATTTATTATAATTTATTATTTATTATTTATTATCTACTTTTTATTATCTATTGTATATTGTTTATTGTTTATTGTTTATTGTTTATTGTTTATTATTTATTATTTATTATTTATTATTTATTATTTATTATTTATTATTTGTTTATTATTATTTATCTTTTATTATTATTTATTTATTATTGTTGTTTATTGTTTATTATTATTTAATATTTATTATTATTTATTATTTATTATTTACTATTATTTATTTTTATTATTTATTCTTTATTATTATTTATTGTTTATTGTTTATTATTATTTATTGTTTATTATTTATTATTATTTAATATTTATTATTAATTATTAATTATTGAATATTTATTCTTTATTCTTTATTATTTTTTATTATTATTTATTATTATTTATTATTATTTATTATTTATTATTATTTATTATTTATTTATTATTATTTATTTATTATTATTTATTATTATTAATTTATTATTATTATTTATTATTATTTAATATTATTATTTATTATTATTTATTATTTATTATTTATTATTTATTATTTATTTATTATTATCTATTGTTTATTATTTATTATTTATTATTTATTATTTATTATTTATTATTTATTATTTATTATTTATTCTTTATTCTTTATTCTTTATTCTTTATTTTTTATTCTTTATTGTTTATTATTTATTTTTTATTATTTATTGTTTAGTATTTATTGTTTATTGTTTATTATTTATTATTTATTATTTATTGTTTATTATTTATTGTTTATTATTTATTGTTTATTATTTATTGTTTATTATTTATTATTTATTCTTTATTCTTTATTGTTTATTATTTATTTTTTATTATTTATTTTTTATTTTTTATTTTTTATTTTTTATTTTTTATTTTTTATTTTTTATTTTTTATTATTTATTATTTATCTTTTATTATTTATTATTTATTATTTATTATTTATTATTTATTATTTATTATTTATTATTTATTATTTATTATTTATATTTATTAATTATTAATTATTTATTATTTATTATCTATTATTTGTTTATAATTATTAATTACGTGTTATTTATTTATTATTATTATTATATATTATATATTATTGAGTTTTTATCTATTATTTATGTATTATTTGTTTTCTCAATTAAAATATATAAGTATATTAAATTCTGTTTATTAAACACGTGACGAGCTTGCTGGAGTGGTAAAATCTTTGGAAAATATGCAAGAGGTTAGAGGTTCAAATCTCACCAAACGCAATATTTCTTTATATTGCATGGGCATGTGCATGTGCATGTTCATGGGATGTACATGCATGGATAAATAAAGTAATACGAAATAAATAAATAAAAAATTAAATAATATAATAAAAAATTAAAATAATAAAAATAATAAAAAAATAAAAAAAATAAAAAAAATAAAAAAAAATAAAAAAAAAATAATAAAAAAAAATAAAAAAAAATAAAAAATAAAAATATAAAAAAAATAAAAAAAATAAAAAAACTGATGCTAAACGTTCTACGGCGGTTTAGAAAATCGCCGCGAATAGTTTCCCGATGCATGATTTCGCGGTGGTTTTTCAAAACCGCTGCCAATCTATTTAGCGGTGGTTTAAACCACCGCGTAACATAAAACCAAACCACCGCTAAATACCTTTTTTTCCGTAGTGGTAGTAACATTTACAAAAAAATTAACTTTGAATAATAGTTTGAGTTTGGAATCATATTACTTACAGTCAACTCTTTGATCTTATATTCAAACTTCTTAACTTTATAACATTAAATTTTATAATTTTATATTTTGTTATCTACTTAGAATAATTTCTAAGTATATCATAATCATCCTTGGAACCTTTTCCATCAAATGTTTTCATTTAAATCTTTTGTAAATAATGTAACTATCTAAATTATCACATTATTAGAACATCCAAAACTCTTCTAGGATAAATTGATATCCACTCGGTTATGGTAAATAATGTAACTCTTTAAATTTTACTTTATTTTCATAACATTAGATCTTATAGGATACCAAGTGATACACTTTGTTAAATGGTTGGTATAAGACTTTAGGAAATAGAGATTATCACTTGTTATAATGACCAAAGGAAACTCTTTACATTTTTATCCAACATATCTGAAACTCATTTAGGATAAATTAACATTCACTTTATTGTGGTAAACATATGTTACCATTTACATTCCTCACAAATATTTCCTAAAATGTTTAGGAAATCAAGTGAATTTCCCCTGTAACTAAGTTAGCATAAGAATAGTATTTACTTTATCACAATAACTAAATGTAACTATTTACATTTATCTTTATTGTCTCATTTCAAAAACACTTTTAAGATAAAGTGATGATACTTTTTCGTTGTAACTATTTTAACTCTTTACATTTCTCTTAACCTCTATACCCTAAACTCTTTTAGGATATCACATGTAATTCACTTTTTTATTTTGATTTATATAATTCTTTAATAAATTGTGTCATTCACTTTTCATGATAACTAAATGTGACTCTATGTTTTTATTTATCATCACAAATTCAAACCTCTTTTAGTATATTATGTGAAACCACTTTAATATTATACTGGCATAGTCTTTTAAAAAATAGTGATATCCACATTCTATATAGAATCAAAATGTAACACATTACATTTTTATTTACCAACACATATCCTAAATATTTTAGGATATTAAGTGTTAAAAATTTAAACTTAATATTGGTGTTATCTTTTATCTATTAATTTTGAACTTCTCTAACCCCAAACATACTACCACTATCCTGTTAGATAGTTTATTTTTTTAGAATATCTTACTAAGATATTTTGTTCTATGAAATAACATTTATTTCCTTTTTAGTTTGAATATTTGAGAAATAAAATATTATTTCCATATCATATATGGTACTATACATGTTTGGAACATTTTTCATTTGAAAATAAGACATTATAAAAAAATACCATCAATGGATGGTGGGAACACACTCCATTATATTTTAACAAATAGTTGGATAACACTATTATCCTAGATAAACACTTTTATCCATATATTATTCTCAGATCATGTTATAGAAATTTATGAATCATAAAACATGTTTATAAATTTAATCATGTCATAATAACCCTTTGTAATCGAACAACCTCTCTAATCATATAAGAGAAGTGAGATACAGATACACATCTTTTATTTAGATTCATCTGAGCCTGACACATTCCTTTACATTCAAATTCATGGTGTAGTATCTATTTAATCTTCCTCAATAATATAAAATAAAAGATCAATATATTATACCCTTTATTTTGAGCTCATATATATTTACAAAACATGTGAAACATACACTCAGTATCACATACCCTAAAAAATAAAAGAATTAATTCTTATAACATTAATACTCAACATGGAAATTCAATGGAGTTCCCAAACCCACTTCAAGTATTTTAGATAATCCCATATTATGGAGTCATCAAGAATTCATGATAATACCCTTTGGTTTCAAATAACCTTAACTGTCTTCTTGAAGAAATATTATTATACTTTCAAACATTTCCTCTCGATTTTGAATTTTTATCTCTATTTACTATCCGTACAATACTAGAACTTAAACCTAATATTCCTAGTTGATCTATTTTATACACTTTGATAATATCAAGTAAATTTTTATTGAATTCATATATCTTTATAAAAAAATTCCATATATTAAAATTAGATAAATTCACCAATAAGAACAATCTTATAGGAATTATTCAGTCTTTCTAAACATATTCAGTCATTTTGAATATTATAGAAATTACTAGTCTTATTAAGTTTATAAGACTGGAATAACTTAGGTCATTTACTTGTTAAATACATTTGGAACCTTAAATTAATCATTCCATGATTATATAAGCATCTTGATTTTCTTTTTGAACAACTTCTACGCTTAGTTACTCGGGAAAAAATTGTTCTAATATATAAAATATTTCTCTTTATTAAGAAAATTTCTTAAGATAGTAGTCTCAGAAGTTTATTACTTTAAGAATATAATTTCAAGGATTAATATAAAGTCTATTTTGATTATGATGATGGTTTTATATAAAATAGAACCTTTTATTAGATCAATTTCATGTCATATAAATTTCCATTAAGGACTTTTAATGATTTCTCTCTCACTAAAAATTGATTACCCCCTTACATTATATCCATTTGGTGAGATAAGATCCATATTTTGTTTAAAATGATTATTATTTATTGTTCACCTCAAAATATAATTATTTAGGTAGGGAAAAATCCAAATCACAAAAATTTTGACTCCCAGATAGTTGAATGGAAACCCCTTTATCCAAATTCATCATATGGATAAACTGAACTTCATTCCTCTGGTATTCATCCTAAGGGTTTCCCATTGAAATAAAACCTAAAGAAAACATCAAAAATATATTAATAATGGATAACCCAATGGAACCCTACTTTAGAGTAACCTACCCAAAGATGATCCAGGTTCACCCATTACTTATTTTCCTTACACTGGATAATTCAAGGGAACCATGATTTAATATAACATTCCTAGTCGAATGATCTTGGTCTTGATAAGTGTTTATTTGGAAGGAATATCACACTTAATATTTTTGGAGTTTTATTTTAAGGTCTCATAGATTTAATATGCATAATATCTATATTAAATTAATAACTATTACATCATATGTAATCATTATATTCTCAGGTCTAATTCCCTTTCTATGTATGCATGCTTCTAGTGATTTAGTTTTGGAATCCCTTTTCCAACCACCAAAGTAATGTGTTCATACCAAATTAATGTATAACTATTTAAGAAACCCAAAAGTTTATATTAGTAAACCAAAACAAAAAGGTCAGGTATATTCATATGTATCTAGATAAATCATATGAATAAGGTATGAGAATGCTTCTTGTAAAGGCATAAATTTATAAGAGATTGAAAAACTCAACATGAGTAAGCATGTAGTGATAGATAGCCAACCCCATTAACTTTCCTAGCCAAGTAAAGCCTTCAGAAAAGTAGGTGGTCCAACCCCAAGTCCCTCTACCCAAGGAGACTTTACTCAAGATAGAATTCAACTCATGAAAACCCTAACACCTAATATATACAAACTATAACCAACAAATATTCTCAATATCATAAATCTAATTACAAAATGAGGTCAATGTAGATGAAAACGAAATTTTACAATATCAAACAGAGCATGTTAATCAAGTTTATATCCTAGAAGAAATTTATCATATAAACTTTTTCATACACTCATTCACAATATAAATAATTTATAACTATGAATAAAATAGGGAATAACATTTAAATAAAAGAATTATTCCAATATATAAACATGAGATAAACATTTATGAACAATTTCATAAATAAATCATAATTATTAAACCTTTTATAATTTCAGTTTTAATATTATCGGCATTTCATAATTTTGAATATAATCTCTTTATATTATTTCCAATATGAACTTTTTCATATTTATCATTATATATAATTTCCATTTAAAATATATTATATTATATTAATTATAAAATATTTATATTTAAATTTCTATTATAAACACCTTTTACATAATCTGAATAACATATACTCATTTATTATTTAAATATTAATCATATTAATCATCAAAACATTTTTATGTGACTTAAATAATATCCAAATATATCCCCTTTAATTTGAAAATTTTAAAATTAATTAATTATGAAATAAATATGAATATCAATGAAATTTGACAAAAAAAATAATTTATTTATTTTCCAAAACATGACACATTTATGAACTATTCATAAATGAATGCTGATTATATACATTTTATAAATTAGAATGAATACAAAAATTTTATATTCATTTCAATATCAACCCCTTTATATTTTATACTAAATATCATTTATATTATATTTCATGAATCCTAAACATTTTATAATTCAATATTAAAAATATAAACATTTCTTTATATAATCTAAATATCATATATGTTAATTTATAAACACTTTATAAATTACATTTTAGGATTTATAAATAAACCATTTTGTTTCTATAATATAAATTATTCCATTTAAATTTTAAAAAGATGTTGTTTAATAAATATCTTTCAATTAACAATAAACATTTTATAGTTAATTAATTTAAAAAAAACTTTTATAAGTTTTTATAGATATTTAAAAAAATATTATTCATTATTTATAAACTATTTATACATAATATAACTCAATTAATAATTGAATTCTTTTGATTAAAATAAATACAATGTTTATATTCATAAACAAGAGTATAAAATATGAATATTTCATATGTATTTCTAGGCTTGAAAATTCTCTTTTTACAATTAGAACATGTTCTTTTCCTAAAATAATAAACATGTTGATTCGTCAAAGAAGCCTACCCTCTGATACCACTGATGGGTTGCATATTATCATCATATGAACACATTTAGATAAAGATAACCCAAAACAGGCATATATATCTTCAAAAATAAACATGTAAATAAAACTATAAAAATAGTATACCAAGAAAATGAAACAACAATGATTTTATTCTTCCTCAAAGAAGGAGAATGCTTGATAAAGATCACAAAGCAGTGAACAACATCACCCTTCCTTCAAGGGGGTAACACCGACCAATGAAACTGTGATCATATCACAAGGATACCCAAATTCGGAATAAATACTAGTGCCCTCTTCTGAGACAACGAACAACAATATGGGAGGAAGTGATAACTAAGAGGCTTTCTTAAAATCACTTATACACATCAGGAGGGATCACATCCCTTTGTATATCCATCCATGATGTGTTTCATTAAATTAAACACATCATCCATATTTATGTACCCATATACATTAATTCTTGTTGTCATTAATTCATTGAATGTTATTAAATTAATATTATTTCCATTTAATCCATTAATAATGGATTATTATTTAATGAAATAGTATTTAAGATAAATAAACCAAAATGAAATATTCCATTTAATATATTTTAGTGTATATTAAAAAATTAAAACTTACACCATGGGCTTCATATGACCCATTATATTGATAATTCATAGAGTAATGATATTGAGAAACAAATTTTGAGGGGTTAATTTGGTATATAGTAGTAAACTAAGAATAATAATATACAAGAAAATCATATTTATAAAGGATGTAATAGGAGGATACTATGAGGATATTCTATTGATAGGAAATAATCATGTGAAATGCATATATTAAGATAAAATTCACCTATAAATATCAATGAATGTATAGAATATATCATAAATTTGGATAGAAAACTATCCTTTCCTCAACAAGATCTAGAAATTATTTTTGGGATCCTTAAATAAAATTAATTAGTTGGAATTATTCGTATATTAAAATTTGGATGTTTATTTCCATTATTATGATCAAAGCATTGATATTATTATATCTTAATATTTTCTTTCTCAATAAGAAAACATGGTTCTATTCTTTTCTTGTTCTTTAATAAGATGTTTGGTTAATGTATAAATGGGTGGGTGGATTACTATTGGTTAAATTAACTTAATTTTTATTTATTAATTTTGATATATACATTGATCTACTGTGAAATATTGTTTATAATCATGATTGAAAATAAAAAATGAAATCAATAATATTATTTACTATTCAAGAATATTTTCTTCATTAACTATTAATTACAAACTAAATTAATGATTTCCTTGAGAATTATTCCATCATTTATTTTCCTAATATATAATTTGTATTTCTTAATGGTTAACTATGATGATTTTTTTTAAAATTGAAACTTGAAAAGGATAATTGTGAACTTATATTTATGGAATAATAATGCCGAATAAACTAGCTCATCTATGCCTTCTTCCATTATTCAAAATTCACTATATAAGAAAGTTAATGGATATTTAAATGAACAATATCTTTTTAATAATATTAAAATGTTATTATAATGATTCAATTATTAGTTTTTTATCATGGATGTTACTCATCAGAAGATGAATATTATTTTTAATGTCTAAATTAATCTTGCATCCCCTTTCTCAATTTTATACTCAATAACTTATTTTTTTCCTAAATTTATTACTGTATTGTTGTCAAAATTTATTATTTTTTCAGTATTATTAACCACCTTGATGCACCATTCATTTTTATAATTAAAACTTAGTACAAAAACACAGATATTTCATATAGTTTTACTAAAAATTCACTTTCGTATTTATAAGAATTTGTAAAAATATAAACCATCTCTAGGTATTGGACATCAACTAATTAACTTCCAAATATTTAATATTTGTTCATAAAATTCATTTTTATGGAATATATTGACAATGATGATCTGTGAAATTACAATTTTCTTTTTTTTCTATATTATTTGAAACATTATAAATGATATATTCTTACTAAATTTTATAATTTTTTCTTATATTCTCATTAAAAAGGATTCTAAAATAAAAAACTAAGGCAATGCCAATATTATCCTTATTTTCATAAACACATTGATTAATATTAAATAGGTATAATGGGTTTTTAAATTTCCTCCCACTATGTACCAAAAGTAATATCATAGATTTATTATCACTATTTTTTTTGAATTATATGATGAATAAATCATTAAAAAATTATATCAAAGTCTTATCATCTCTTAATGATTAAATTTCCTATATATCACCACTTATATAGGTAGGATTTCATCTTTATTTTTATTTTATAAACCATGAAACATATATTTAGTATCCTTAATATAATTTTCATCAATAATTTTTTTTCTCTTTCTCCATATTATATGACTATGTCTAATTATTTTTTAATTTAATTATTTTTTTTAATTAGTAAACAATAGAATCCTTTCTCAACTCCAGATCTATACTCACTTTACAATAAATAATATAAAACAAATTATTTCCCAATCTAAAACATGATGGATAGGATCTACTTCTAGATTGTGACAAAGAACCCAATATTGGGATATGGTTTGAATGTAATCCAAGTAAATAATTATATGTGATACTAGAAAAATAGTTATATCCATGATTAGAAATAAAGTTTAGATTAATTTTACTACAATGTTTTCAATGATAGTTAATCTGATCAGTTTTTACTAAGAAACAATTAGTCTAATTTATTCCCAGAAACACATGTGAAAAAAATTATAAATCATAGTTGATGTAATTTTAACTAATGAACCAAAAATTTCATTTTTTTCTATAGTAGTAAAAAAGGCTCATGACATTAGCCAATTTAGATTAATTTCAGCTGATAAATCAGTTGATTCACACCATATAACACTAATTATAGTATAAAAGACACTCGAATATACAATTGAACTAGAAAACTATATGTGTTGATGGAACAACTAACCATGTTTTTTTATTACCCAATATAAAAAATATAAAAACATGAAATTTATAAGTAAAGAACTATTTTCCAATAGTAACATTAGATGAATTATTTTCAACCATATTATAGCTAAGATCATCTTGGTTAATGAAAGTGATGTTATTAAAATTAACAATCTATTTATAAATTTTCATGATCAGCTCGATGGACATTGTTTGTTCCACCAAGAAATTTGTATAGAAATTATTATACTCTAAATACTTGTTGACTAAATAGTTTTGTAGTAAATGGATGTCATGGTCGATCTCGTAGATAATAATTTTAGGAGCTCTTAAAATAAATAAGAATAATAAAAGTGACAAGATGTTGGGAATTATTTTTAAACAGTCATTAAAATAAAATGTACCAAGTATAGTATATCGGATTTCATGAACTTGTGAAGTAGAAAGAAAAAAAATCTAGATATCATAAAAAATAGATTCAATTTTGCCTCCTCTCAGTGTAAATACAAATTATTCCACTCACAACCCTTTTCATATATCATGTACATCAGTTAATTAATATAAAGGGAAACCCAAACCATGTTTAAATATAATTTCCTCTATCCATATAATATTTATGGAATGAATGAATATGGTTAGTTGTTGCATTAATGGCACACCCAACACAACCCCTTATGTCCGTAGTTAGAAAGAAAGAATAAAATTTATAAATTTTAACAATGAATGGAAAAAACCATATTATAATTAAGCATAAAAATATACTACACTAGATATAATACCTTATCAATAAATTATATGGCACTAAAGACTAGCCCCCTCATTTTAAGAGTGGAAATAAAGAAAAAAACAATCATTAGTATCACTCAATAATAACAACTTTCCAAAGTCTAGGATCTAGTAGATCCCAAAATGTTGACCACCACAGTTCACAACATCCCTATATTTATAGTAAATTCACTATCATAAATATCTCCTCTTATATCTCTTATCAACCCAATATCTTATCTCTTATATTTTTCTATATTTTAATTTTATTTTTTCTATCCTTAGTAATAAATATTATTATTTTTCATGGATACTATTTATCTCCTCTTTAAAAATTATTACTATATTATCCAAGAGAGATCTTAATCATGTATATTTCATATTTTTATCTTCATTTTATCCCCATATTTAACTCCATGATTTATCTTCCTGAATTAAAGTTAATTAAAACTCCTCAGTTATAGCATGTGAACCCATATATAATATCTCCTATTAAACAACCTTTAAATCTAGTCCATGCATCTCGTGCATGTGGAGAACTTATCATAGTCATAAACATATAGAAAATATTAGATCTCTGGAATAGTAACTATTATTATGGAATAAAATCCTCTTGATGATCCTTCATTACTACAAAACACTAGTGTATTTGTGTAGGGTTCCTCTTCCATCAAAACTCATGTTTCCATTAAATTTTTCACCACAACAATGTAATGATATCATCATTCCATAGCCTCTACGTTCCATAAAAAAATTATTTTATTTTATGTTCTTATAAAATGTAAGAAACATAATCATTGAAATGGTCCTTGAAAAATAGAAAACCAAATCCATTTTAAAAATAGGCTCCTCCAAAGCTGAGTTTTTTTATATATGTTTTTTGAAAAAAATATTAAGATAATTCTACGTTAATTTTTAAAACTAATACATAAATGAAGAATACACTTGAATGAATTTTGGTTTAAGTCAAAATGCATTGAGGCAGATGCCACGTTTTCATTTCATTAACCCAGATCGATGACATAGAAAAGGAGACAAAAGGAATTAATGCACAAAACACTTTTCCCCTTAATTTTTAAGGGAATTAATTTTTAACTCTTACACTTTTAACCTAAATTAAGGATCTAAATTAAGGAAAATGGAGTTTCCAAAGCTAACACTATAAATACCCAATATTTTCATACATTTAAATTACATGATTTTTGCAAAACATTTCATATATTACACAAAAAATGACCAAAGGCTGTATTATTTTAGTGACTTTGGAAACATGGAAACATAAACAACTAGTTCTTAATACATATAAATATTCTCCCATGAATTTCTTCAAATATATCACCCTTTTTGACATATCATATTTAAAATAATTCTTCATATCTTAGAAGAAAACATAAGAAAATGGTGAGAACGGATGATCATTAAGGGTAAACATGAGAGATATATAAACATAAACATGATAATAAGGGTATGAGAACGTGAACATAAAATTAGAATATCATACCCTAAATATCAAAGATAACAATTCAAGATTCATGTCATAAAAATTAGTAGTTAATAAGACATGAATCATAATGAAATGAAGAACATAATCAATGAAATCATAACATAGGAATAAGACACGGAATCTTTGGCAGACACATAAGCATATAAAAAAGATTTCAATAGTAGTTAAGGAATTTCTACTAATACCATCTTAGTAGTATGGGTTCACTCCCGCATACCATATTAGTAGTCATGGTTCACTCCAATAACCATCGTGGTTGTCATGGTTCATACCCATAACCATCTTTGTAGTCAAGGTTCACTCCCAATACCATCTTAGTGAACAAGGTCCTTTATTTCTATATCATGAGATATAAATCTTTACCCAATGAATTGGAGGGAGGTATAGGTCCCACCCATCACATAATGAAAACCATACATATGTGTTCCAAAATAAAATAAATCATTCATAATATTAGAACCCAAATAAGGAAATGGGTTTCATAAACACCATTCAATCATAATATAACCCATGGAAAAAAATATTTTTCATAAATATCATTACACCATATACATAATTTATTTTTAGAAAGAATAAGAATGGTATAATTGAATCATATCCACTATAAAACATAATTGACATCAAATAATGTTATCTTAGATAGAAACTAATTTCGAGAGATCACTTGAAAACAATTCAGGAAGAAAATATCATTTCTTCTTTGAAAAATATTTCTTTTCGTAAAATACCTCAAAATTTTAAAAGAAACTATTTTCTTTGAAAATAACCTTGTAAGATTATAATGAAAGATTCAATGAATTAAGGAATCATGAAATCATAAAAATCCATTCATTCTGTATAAGTTAAATGAAAACATTCTTCTCTTACTTTTTCCATAAAAGTCACGAAGTATCTCGTTTAGAAAACGACAAAAGATTGCTTTAAAACCGTATAGTAAAATTCAAAATGGGTAAAAATGACAGTAAACATCCTTAGGAGAGTATTAAAACATTTTTTTAATTTTTTTTAGAAAACATGTACATGGATGATAAATATTCCCCAATATAGACTTAAAATGAAACAATCCCAAATATTATTGAGATTTTTAAATAAATACTCATCACTTTATAACATGTAGAATCATATTCAACGAGAAAGAAAGAAAATTATATGGATATTAAAATACCATAATATTATAGATAAAACTTATAGAAGATATTCATGTTCATTATATACACCATGTAGATGATAACAAGTTGTATATAAGGCATGTGTCCCATATAAATAAAAGTGAGACATAAATCCATTACAACTTGAGTAACATTAGAACCAAGAAAGAATAAAATCAATTAAAGAATTTAATATCACTAAATAAATAAATTTAATGATATAAAATTTCATAGGGAATTATATACACCACATAATAGAAGTGAGTGGTGAATATGGCATGTATCTCATATAAATAAAAAGTGAGATGAAATTCCCTTACCTAGTCTTGACTTCCTTAGCACACATTAAAACATACTGTATAATAAATATATGTTTATTATAGATCTACCATAGAACCTTATTCATATATTTAATAACATATATGACTTAATTATGAATTTATATTACTCACTTATTTACAATTCCATGTTAAAGTTATGTCTCAGGTAATAACACCTTTGTTTTTCATTCATATTTTGACTTCTTATTCTTACTCCTCTTATATAGATCCTGATTTCATCATATATAGAATGATAATAATGATATAAATAATATATATATATATATATATTCATTATTTATTTATTCATAACATTTTATAAAATATATAAATAAAAGTTTAAATACACTGTTCACAGAGAATGTATATCGTATGTACACATGAACGTTGTTTTCATTTTCTTTCATATAAAATTAAAGAAATGTATATGATATATTATCATTACTAATCATATTTCTGTTATATATATCATATATATTCATTAAATTCATTCTTATTACCATATATTTGAAATATGGATGAGAAAAAAATATTGTATCATGTATATGGTAAGTTATACGTACGTAGGAATGACGTTATAATTTTCCAAAAGATTAGGTGCTAAAAAGGTAGATATAATATTATCATACCAGAAGAATAAATACATCATAAATAAAATATATATCATATAATATTATATCTCATATCATAATTTCCAACCATGAGATGTGGTAAAAGAAAAACAAACAACATCATTTCGTGAGGCGAAAGTTTGTTGTACACAAGAATGGTAAGTTCATTACCCATTTGATGGGAGTGTGTGTGAGTGTAGGAAAAATAATTAATATAAAAACATAATAGTATATTGAGGATACTATGGTTATTATATGTCTATGAAATAAAAATAATTTAATGGGTTTAAGTAAGAAAAAAAACAAAATCATTTGTTGGTGGACATTACCTCTTTTTTGGGTATCTCCTTTTGATTTGCATAAAATAACTCCTTTGGTTGTATTTCCCCCAAAAGTAAGGATTCTAGGATATGGGGAAGGAATTTGGGATGAGTATTTGGTATATTGTTTATTAGAAAAAGTATTTAGAGCATTGAATAAAATAGAAGTAAAGATTCCCTTTTATAAGAGAAGGGAGGGGCACTTTTGGAAACTCTCAAAATATTAAATTAAAATAATTTAATTTTCAATTCCAAATGGCTCCAAATTGAGTTATTTTGAAGATAGGATATGGATGGGTAGAAATAAATTCATCCAATTAAAATTACTCAAGTTTTTATTGTTATTTTAATCCTTATATTTTTGGTTTAACCCTTATTTAATCTTTTTAATTCTTACCATGATATCATGTAATTTAAATTTGAGGGTTAATATAATTACTATAACATGCCAAATGACCAATAAATGAGTCATTAATGAAATTATAAGACTTATAAAAACTAGTTATCTAAATATTATATTATTATAAATTTTATATCATTTAATAAAATATTTTATATTTTAAAATATCATTAGTGTCAATTTTGACACTATTCATTTATTGACTTTTTAAAAAATCATAACAACATGATAAATTAGAAAATATTATTATAAAAAATCAATAACATTTCAAATTAATCCATTAAATTTGTGTATAACATTAATTTTATCAAATATTATTTATTTTAATATTTGTAATATCATTTATTTGATTCTTCTATTAATGAAACAATCACCGCATCATCATTGTGTCACCATTTAATATAAATTTTTTACCACTAAAATTTATAAATAAATTACCATGATGTAGATAAATATTTAATTTTTAAAATTAATATTTATAGTCGAACGTATCACCTATATTTCTCTATATTAGAAATATTTCTCTTGTTAAAAACAAAATTAAGACAAAATTAAATTTTCTTGAATAAAATAATATAGAAGGGTTAAAGTACTCCAAGTGAATTAAATTGGACATAAAATCATAAAAAGGATGGTTTTGGTCGACAATAAATCATCCAATAAAATTAAAAAAAAAATTGGTGTAGTTTTATAATATTTATAATATTATGTTTAACTTTAATTACCTTATTTACCCTTTATTGTGGTAATAAAAAATATTACTAAAGTTACTATTCATATACACAAAAACAAAAGAAACTAATTTAAATAATCTTGATTTTATTATTCCAAACATTGAATCCATTTCTCAAAATTCCAAACAAATAATATATAGTATTTAATTTAAAATTAATCTTGTTGACGAAATGAGAGGACATATTTTTAAGTTAAAATGTTCAAAAGATTGAAATGTTCTTATATCCAAATTCAAATTGAAATTGATTCCAAAGACCTAAATTGTATTAAATGATAAAAAAATTATCTAATTATACATTAAAACCATTCGAATATATATTTTAACACTAAAAATAAATTTGATGAAAAATAATTCTTCAATTAAAATGCAATATTTTTCACAATTCATCAAAACATGTAAATTTTCAGAAAAATAAAAAAACCAACCAAAGTAAATTTTTATATCCCTATTTAAAATACTGATTCTCTTTTTTAATATAAATATTCTAAAAGTGTAAAAAAAATTATTTAAAATGGGTTCTTCGTTAAAAAGGTGATAAAATTACCCTTTTGAAAAATATAGGGGTTTTGCGTAAAATTGGGTTTTTTATAATCTTATGCCTATAAAATATATTAGATAAATATAAAAAATATTTCATTAAATATATAAAATATATATATTTAATTTATATCATTTTTAATTTATTTAATTTATTAAGACAAAATGACTTAGGAGGCATACAAATAAAACTATTTCCTTTATTGTAAATTTATATATTTTTTCATTTCTAATTAATTGGTAACCAATAAATTCATATTATAAACCTTATATTTTTATAATTTATTTAATAATATTAATAAATTATAATTTAACTTCAAGTTTATATCTTATTATATTAAATAATAATATTTTAATAATATATTATTGTTTGGTAAAACCTAGTCTTGTGTATAATGAAAGTTATCAAAAGAAATCAACATTGTGTATAACACAAGTTGAGAATGGTGTTTTGTATACCGTAATGTTGTGTGTAGTGAAATATCCACATGGTGTTGTATATAACACAATCCATATATAGTGTTTTTCATATAAAAAAATTTATATTCAGTATTGTGTGAAATGAGAAATGTTGAAAATATTAAATTAATTCGAAAAAAAATTTCACAAAATCTCTGGGTGTTACATTCCACCCCCGTTAAATTTAATTTCGTGATCTAAATTTATATATATTATCAAAGTTTAAATACTTTAATGTAACATGGGAGATTTTTATGAGAAATATTTTGTTTTTATACATCATCAAAGGAATCTTTCACTACACACAACACTACCTTGGCTTGCTTTACACGCAATCGCGACCTTCCTTGATAGCTTGTGTTGTACGCAATACCGAGTTTCACTAAACAACGATATGTTATTAAAATATTATTAAAACTAGCCATTATGAATATTAATAATCACTTTTTGAAATTTTATAAATTTTATTTTTCAAAATGGACTTCATTTTTGGATTCGGAATATCAAAATTAGCCTAGGGTGAAATTTCTGTATTTTTCTGAAAACTTTCAATTTTTGATAAATAGTGAAAACACTCGGTTACTATTTAAAAACAGACTTTTTATTTAAATAATTATTTCTTTTATTTAAATTAATTTTAGGTCAAAATTGATACATAATACCTATATAAGTTCAATGTAATTTATTGGAGTAACTTTATAATAATTTTAGATATATAAAAAGTTTATTGAACTTTTGATCGTCTTTTACCCACCTCCTAGGAGAATTTGCAAATTTACATAAAACTTAATTTTACCGCTTTTGTGAAAGGAATTTCAAAAATCCAAGAGACATGGTTGATATCAGTAGGTAAAATTTGGTTCAATGAGATGGAAATAAGTTTTGGTGAATAGTAACTTTTTACTTTTATTTATCACGGTTAAAAGTAAATAGGGTAATTAAGGGTAAAAATGATATTATTGTTACCCTAACACATGTCCTAATTCTATTGGATAAGTGTAATTTACCAAAAACAACATTAGGGATAAAATATTACCCTTTAGGTCCACATGGATTAGATTAGGACATTTAATATTATTTTATTTAAAGAATAGTTAAAATAGTTAAAATCAAAGTTTAATAACTAAAATTTTATTAATATAGGGTTATAAATAAGATAAATTCGACTAAAAATATTAATTAGAAATATAAAAATATTTCCTACATAATGGTATATTATTTATTATTTTTAGACATTAAATAATTTAATTTATTTATGACACAACGATGATGCAACAATTATCATATTAATTAAATATTGACAGAATTGATGTTATAAATACTCAAATAAATGTAATTTGAGACTTTTTATGAATTAAACTAATTTTCTAGGTTAATATGACATGTTATTATTTATTTAATTAACGTTTTTAGAACTAATCATTCTGTTATGATTTTCAAAAAAATCAATTACCAAATAGTGTCAAAATTGACATAAAATAGTTTTAAAAAAAAATATAATATTATTAATTGTTATTTTATTCCTAAAAATATATGGTTCGGCCAAATGACTTAGATAAGGTTATATATATTAACAATAAACAACTTAGGGTTCTTTTGTCTTGTTATAGTAAGTTTATTAACCTTATAGTGTAAGAAAATAAGAAGACACAGTAAAAGTTAAATTATCTAACTTAAAGTTAAATCTAAATGATAACGTTAAAATATAAACCTAAACTTGTCTAAATTCTATTTTATGAGAGGATTTAGACCCATTCTTACCTTAGCTTCTAAATAAATCAATTTGGAGATTTTAAAAACTGAATATGACTTTATATTAAAATAATATTTTTAGTTTTTCCAAATGTTCCCCTCTCCTCCCTTATAAAAAGGCACCTCCTCCCTCTCCTCCTCACACAACTTTGAGCCATAAAGCTTGGCCAAACCCAGCCAAATTCTTTTCTACACTTCCCCAGAAACATCATAAAGGTCCTTGTATTCTTAAAAGACCATCTCTAGTGCCCTAAGAGGAGGTTAAGAAGTGGCGCGTCAGAGAAGAGTTAATATCCATTACCGATCCGTTCCAATTTCATTCTTCTTCAAATTATTCTTCCTTAGTTGTTTCATTATGAATTAATAACATCAGTATCACTCATATACTGATATGTTATTATAAATATGAAACAACACTATTTCACCTTCTATCCATCATATGGAAAATGAAATTACCGCGCGTGCGTACGTACGGAATACCGTCTCCACGCTGTGATGTAATATGTATTCCACAACCACCTTACTTGGATGGGTATAATGGTGTAGAGAATAAATATATATTATTATTGTAAAATTATATTGATTCTGAAATAGTATACTTACACTCCAATACAATTCCACGATCATGGGAACGATATCATCGCTCGTGCGTACGTACGGAATACCGTCTCCACGCTGTGATGTGACTCGTTCTACATGATCTTCACTGCATAATGAATATATAAATTAATTGAATGAATAAATATGATATATATTATACTAATACCATTATGGAAATGAGTTGTCTATAATCGAAAAATAAGAATAAGAATTTATTCGACAAAACACGCATAAGAACAAAAAAGCAATAAACACCCGAATAACAAGTAGCAATGAAATATAACTAATACAAAGCTAAAAATATTACCATATATGATATCATAACAATGAATAAAATTATTGAATAAGTCAATAACATTATTTAAATCATTATACAAGAGTTTCAGACACGTACGAAGCAAATCAGACCTAAGGTAAGGGAAAATCTCACAATCTCATTTTTATCTGAGATTGTTTATACTTCAGAATTTACTGGGGTATATTTATCATCCACATCCATGTTTCCTCAATATGTAATATTATTTCCATAAACCTATAATTGTTTAAATCCAATTTTACCCATTTTTGAGTTTTTAGTAAATGATATGAAAGGAATCTTTTGTCGTTTTTAGTACGAGGTACTTTTTGACTTTTCCAACCAAATTACAAGAAGAGTGTTTTTTTATCTTATACGGCATAAATGGATTTTTATGATTTCATAGAAAATTATTTCCATGAATCTTCCTTTACAAGTTTTCAAGCTTATTTTTAATCAACTTCTTTTCGTTTAAAATTTTATGACATGTTAAGAAAGTAAAAATGTTTTTGAAGTAGAAAGGATATTTTCCTCAAGAATGAAGTTCAAGTGTTGTACCAAAATTATTTTCCATCTAAGATAATACATAATTCTATTTCTATCCCTATTTTTACATTGATTTGATTATGTTATGATGGAATTATTTTTATGATGTCCTTTTATATTATATGGATTATGTTATGATGGCATGATGTTTAAGAATCCCATTTTTATTACATGGGTTATGTTATGATGTATGATTTATGATTTTGTGGCACACATAAGAATGGTATCATTATTAGATGGGTGGGTCCTATATCTCCCTCCAATGCATTGGGAAAAGATTTATATCTCATGAGATAGACATTGCTGGAACGACAGGTTAAATAGGTTCAGTGATACAGGACTGAAACTAGGACTGAACTCAGTTCATAAATGGATATTGTCCGCTAAGATAGTCTTGGAAATGAGCATTGACTAATAAGAAATGATTCTCTATGATTATGTGTGTAAGACACAAAGTTTCATGTTTTAAGTTATGATTATTTTGGATTACATTTCACCACTATGATTTATCCCATGTTATGATATTATGGTCTCTTTTTCAGGTGAAGTTTTCCAAAATGTTATGTTCTTATGAATATGATGTGATTGATATTTCTTTTGATTACCCTTACTGAGCATTTGAGCTAACCATTTTGTATTTATTCTTTCCCCAGGTCAGGAAGAAGGGTACTAAGTAGATTTTTCCAAAAGGGACTCTAGATATGATGAAATAAATGAGAGACAACGTAGATGATTTATGAACTAGTTGTTTATATTTCCCAGAATCTAAAGACACTATACATATACGGTCTTTTCATTGTTTTGTTATATGTTGTAATAAGCGTGCTTCAATTATGAAGTGATAACAATGTATGTAATGTATGGGTTGTCATAGTTGGTGTAAGAGGAAAGGTATAGTCAACCTTTGGAAACTAGCATGTGAAAGCCTTAGTAAGAACCCTAAGGATAAGTCTAAGAATAGAACACAATCTTAGTGTTTTAGAAATGGCCATGAATAACCTAATATAAGACCTTAAGTGTAAAATTTTATTCATGGTTATGTGGTTTTCATATTATAATTAGTGTTTCTCACACTTATCTTCTGGGTATTAGTCAATGGCTGAAACCCGAAGGAACCGTGTTAATGCAGAATGCGACAGGAAATGCAATGATTGTCCCCCTGAGCAACCAAACGTTATGGGAGATAGAATGAAAAATCTTATAGCCATGCTCACACAACCTTCTCAAGCTATGAATCATGCAGGACTTCGAAATGATCAAAGGAAGGAGCAACATTCTGTGGAATCCTTCATGAGGCAGCATCCACCTTCTTTCAGTGGTTCTAATGATCCATTAGTTGCTGAACAATGGATCATTATTACTGAAAAGATATTTTCAGTTCATCAATTTTCTGATCATGATAAAGTCATATTAGCAGTATATCGTTTGGAAGGTGAAGCTGATCAATGGTGGAATCTTATTCAGAATACGAGGCAAAGGGATGAAATTGAATCCATGGAATGGGACAAGTTCAAGAACTTCTTTTTCAAAAAGTAATTCCCTCGTATTCTTCGAACAAAGATGGAGAAGGAGTTTCTTGAAGTGAAGAAAAAGGATGATGAATTTGTAGGTACCTACGATGAAAATTTTACGAGACTTGCAAGGTACGCTCTAGGATTATTATCCAACCTGAGAGTAAGATCGATCGATTCTTTAGTGTCTTAAAACAAAGTCTTCGAAGGGCGTTATCCATAAGGGACTTCAATAGCTATGAGGAAATCATTCAATGTGCTCTCAAAGTTGAGATGGAGATTGTAGTAACCCATCATTCATATGGGTTTGATAAGAAGAGGAAAATGGAATTCAAAGGAAAATCTAAAGACCACACTGAAAAGAAGATGATTTTTCCCTTATGCTCAAAGTGTGGAAAGAAACATGGAGTGAGTTGTATTAAAGGGAAAAGTAAATGTTTCAAATGTGGAAAGGAAGGTCACTGGGCATTTGAATGCCGCAATGATGGGAATAAGATGTCTAGTGATGCGATCAAAGAAAAGGCTACACAGAGTGCACCTTCTACACTTCAATGTTACAAGTGCAAGGAAATGGGGCATTATTCTAATCAATGCCCTAATACAAGGGTTGTTGATGATGATCGACGTCAACAAAATCTTAAGGCTAAAGAAAAATCAAAGTCACATGTAATTTCTATCAGTGATGTGGAGTATGATAATGAAGTGGTGAAAGGTACACTTACCGTCCAATCTAAAGTAGAAAATGTTTTATTTGATTCTAGATCCACCCACTCTTTTATTTCTGAATAATTTTCTAAGGGTATCACCGTATTACCACAAAAATAATATGCTTAGTTAGCTGTGACAACCCCTAATGGCACAACAGTCACATCAAAAGTTTATAATTCTTCTCCAATTGAAGTTTATGGGAAAGTGATTCCTGCAAATCTTGTGATCCTTCCTATAATGGAATTTGATGTGATTCTTAGCATGGATTGGCTTTCTTTATATAGAGCTCATATCCATTGCCAAAGAAGGGATGTCACATTTCATATTCCAGATCAATCTATGATCGTCTATCGATGCAAGGATTAACATAACCTTACAGTGTAAATTTATTCTATCTTATGGGTCTTGATTCCACTAAATGAAGGTTATTTATCTCAAATAGTTGGTGAGAAACTCATGATTAAGAATATTCCCATTGTACGGGAGTTTGATGATGTCTTTCTGGAGAAATTTCCAAGTCTTCCACCAAATCGTGAAGTTGAGTTTTCAATAGAACTCATACGAGGTGATTTACCTATTTCATAGACACCTTATAGAATAGCCCCAATTGAGTTGCAGGAATTGAAGAAGAAACTCCAATAGAATCTTGATTAGGTATTCATACACCCTAATGAGTCACTTTGGGGATAACCTCTTCTGTTTGTTAAGAAGAAAGATGGATCAATGAGACTCTGCATTGATTATCGAGAACTTAACAAGATCACTATCGAGAAAAAATATCCTCTCCCACGCATTGATGACTTATTTTATCAACTACACAGATCTCAATACTTTTCCATGATTGATATTCGTTCAGGGTATCATCAATTAAGGGTCAAAAGGGAGGATATACCAAAAATAGATTTCCTTACAATGTATGGACACTATAAATTTATAGTGATGCCATTTGGACTTACTAATTCGCACACTATCTTCATGGATCTGATGAATAGAGTATTTAGACACTATCTTGATCAGTTTTTGGTATTCATTATAAATGATATTCTTGTCTATTCAAAGAGGAAGGAATAACATAAAGATCACTTGAGAATTGTATTGAATACCCTGAGAAAGGAGAAGCTTTATGCCAAATTTACCAAGTGTGAATTTTGGCTTCAAAAAGTTGCATTTTTGGGTCACATAATCTCAAAATAGGGGATATCTAGGGATCCAGCAAAAACAGAGGTTTTAGAAAGATGGTCGAGACCAACAACAGTAACTGAGATCTGAAGTTTTCTTGGTTTTGATGGATATTATCGACGTTTTTTGAAGGATTTTTCACGATTATCTAATCCAATCACCAGGTTGACTCAAAAAGGAGTTAAGTTCGTGTGGACGGGGGAATATGAAGAGAATTTCAAGGAGTTGAAAATAAGGTTATCATGTGAACCTGTACTCACACTTCCTTGTAGTGGAGAAAGGTTTGTGATCTATAGTGATGCATCTAAGAAGGGGAGGGGGTGTGTTCTTATGAAAAACAATATGGTGATAGCTTATGCCTCAAGACAGTTGAAAATCCATGAACAAAATTACCCAACTCATGATTTGGAGTTAGCTGCGGTAATCTTTTCATTAAAGATTTCGAGGCGTTATCTTTATAGTGAAAGGTGTGATATTTATACTGATCAAAAAAATTTAAAGTATATTTTCACACAAAAGGAGCTGAATATGCGCCAAAGAAGATGGTTGGAGATGATTAATGATTACGATTGCTCAATTCATTAAAACCCTGGGAAAGTAAACATGGTGGCATATGCATTAAGTCGACAAGACCATGCTAGCTTATCCATGATGAGGATCACAAAAGATCCAATATTTATAGATTTACAAAGGATGGATCTTGGAATTATAATAGAAAGGGAAAAATCTTATCTTTCTCAAATGAATGTTCAACCATATATATATGTGGAGATTAAAGAGGCATAGAAAGAAGATGTATAGTTACAAAAGAAGGTGATAAATTTTCCTGAACTCAACCTTGATTGTGATGGGATAATAAGGTTTAGGAATCGGGTTTGTGTTCCTCACATCCCAGAATTAAAGAAGGAGTTGCTGGATGAGACTCATAGTTCTTCATTCTCTATTCATCCTAGAAGCACGAAGATGTATAGGGACCTGAAAGAGTAATTTTGGTGGGATGGAATGAAAAACAGATGTTGCTAAATATGTCTCTCGATGCTTGGTTTGTCAGCAAGTTAAAACTGAGAGACAGATGTCTAAGGGGATGTTACAACCATTACCCATACCCGAATGGAAATGGGAAAACATCACTATAGACATTGTCACTGGACTTCCTAAAACATCCAAAGGCAATAATGCTATCTGGGTTATAGTTGATCATCTTATGAAGTCGGCACACTTCATTGCTATTAGAGACGATTTCTCTCTTGATTAGCTTGCCAGGATATATTTAAAAGAAGTGGTAAGATTTAACGGAGTACCACTTTACATTATATCTGATCGGGATCCGAGGTTTACCTAGAAGTTTTGGCGAAGTCTTCAGCATACTCTGGATACATAGTTGAGCTTCAGCACTACTTATCATCCTCAGACAGATGGTCAGTCTGAGAGAACAATTCAAACTCTAGAAGACATGTTAAGGGATTGCTCTATGGACTTCAAAGGTGGTTGGGATCAACACCTACCTTTGGTGGAATTTTCTTATAATAATAGCTTTCACTTCAGTATTCAGATAGATCCTTATGAAACTCTCTATAGAAAGAAATGTCGAACTCCAACTTGCTGTGATGAAGTTGAGGAAAGAAATCTATTAGGACCTGATCTTGTTGAGGAGATTGCAGAAAAAGTCTGATCTATTCAACAACACATAAGAGAAACTCAGAGTTGACAAAAAAGTTATGCCGATAACCGAAGAAAAGACCTAGAGTTTGAAGTGGGTGATAAAGTGTTCTTAAGAATATCTCCTTGGAAGAGAGTAATGAGATTTGGAAAGAAGGGAAAGTTGAGCCCTAGGTATATCGGTCCTTTCGAAATACTGGATCGTGTTGGGAGGGTAGCTTACCGATTGGTGCTTCCACCGAATCTCTCTCAAGTTTATGATGTGTTCCATGTATCGCTCCTGAGAAAGTACATACCTGATCCTTCACATGTACTCAGCTCAGAAGTTATACCGCTGGAGAAAGATATTTCTTATGAAGAACAACCAATAGAGATTCTGGATCGTAGTGAAAAAGTTCTACGAAACAAGACCACTCAGTTGGTGAAAGTTTTATGGAGGAACCACCAATTAGAAGAATCTACATGGGAGCTTGAGGATATGATAAGGAATAGGTATCCTCATCTGTCTGTTACAAAGTGAAGAATTTCGAGGGCGAAATTCATTTTAAGTGGGGTAGAATGTAACACCCGAGATTTTTATGAGAAATATTTTTTTTATACATCATCAAAAAAATATTTCACTACACACAACATAAGCATGGCTTGCTTTATACGCAATCGTGACCTTCCTCGATATCTTGTGTTGTATGCAATACCGAGTTTCACTAAACAACGATATGTTATTAAAATATTATTAAAACTAGTCGTTATGAATAGTAATAACAACTTTTTAAAATTTTAGAAATTTTATTTTTCAAAATGGACTTCATTTTTGGATTCGAAATATCGAAATTAGCCTAGGGTGAAATTTTGGTATTTTTCTAAAAACATTCAATTTTTGATGAATAGTTAAAACACTAGGTTACTATTTAAAAACCAATTTTTTATTTAAATAATTATTTATTTTATTTAATTTATTTTAGGTAAAAATTTATAAATCATACCTATATAAGTTCAATATAATTCATTGGAGTCATTTTATAATAATTTTAGATATATAAAAATTTTATTGAACTTTTGACCGTCTTTTACCCACCTCATAGGAGAATTTGCAAATTTACATAAAACATAATTTTACCGCTTTTGTGAATGGAGTTTCAAAAATCCTAGAAACACGGTTGATTTCAGTAAGTAAATGTGGTTCAATGAGATGAAAATAATTTTTGGTGAATAGTAACTTTTTACTTTTATTTACCACGGTTAAAAGTAAATAGGGTAATTAAGGGTAAAAATGATATTATTGTTACCCTAACACATGTCTTAATTCTATTGGATAAGTGTAATTCGGCCAAAAAAACATTAGGGATAAAATATTACCCTTTAGGTCCACTTAGATTAGATTAAGACATTTAATATTATTTTATTTAAAGAATAGTTAAAATAGATAAAATCAAAGTTTAATAACTAAAACATTTTTAATATAGGGTTATACATAAGATAAATTCGACTATAAATATTAATTATAAATATAAAAATATTTCCTACGTAATGGTATTTTATTTATAATTTTTAGACATTAAATAATTTAATTTATTTATGACACAATGATGATGCAGTAATTATCTTATTAATGAAATATTGACATAATTGATGTTATAAATACACAAATAAATGTAATTTGAGACTTTTTATGAGTTACACTAATTTTCTAGGTTAATATGACATGTTAGTATTGATTTAATTAACTTTTTTCGAACTAATCATTCTGTTATTATTTTCACAAAAATCAATTACCAAATAGTGTCAAAATTGACATAAAATAGTTTTTAGAAAAAATATTATATTATTAATTGTTATTTTATTCCTAAAAATATAAGGTTCGGCCAAATGACTTAGATAAGGTTATATATATTAATAATAAACAACTTGGGGTTCGTTTAGCTTGTTATAGTAAGTTTATGAACCTTATAGTGTAATAAAACAAGAAGACACAGTAAAAGTTAAATTATCTAACTTAAAGTTAAATCTAAATTATAAGGTTAAAATAGAAACCTAAACTTGTCTAAATTCTATTGGATGAGAGGATTTCAACTGATACATGACTTAAATTCTAAATAAATCAATTTGGAGATATTAAAAACCGAATATGACTTTATAATAAAACAATATTTTTAGTTTTTCCAAAGGTGCCCCTCTCCTCCCTTATAAAAAGGCACCTCCTCCCTCTCCTCCTCACAACACTTTGAGCCATAAAGCTCGGCCAAACCCAGTCAAATTATCTTCTACACTTCCATAGAAACATCCTAGAGGTTCTGGTCTTCTTAAAATACTATCCCTAGTGCCCTAAGAGGAGGTTAAGAAGAGGCGCGTCAAAGAAGAGGTAATATCCATTACCGATCCGTTCCAATTTCTTTATTCTTCAACTTATTCTTCCTTAGTTGTTTCATTATGAAGTAATAACATCAGTATCAATAATATACTGATATGTTATTATATATATTAAACAACACTGTTTCACCTTCTATCCATCCTACGGAAAATAAAATCACCGCGCGTGCGTACGTACGGAATACCATCTCCACACCGTGGTGTAATTTGTTTTCCACCACCACCTTACTTGGATGGGTATAATGGTGTAGAGAATAACTATATGTGATTATTGTAAAATGATATTGATTCTGAAATAGTATACTTACACTCCAATACAATTCCACGATCATGGGAACGATATCATCGCTCGTGCGTACGTACGGAATACCGTCTCCATGATGTGATGCGACTTGTTCTGCATGATCTTTATTGAATAATGATTATATAAATTAATTTAATGAATAAATATGATATATATTATACTAATACCATTCTGTAAATGATGTATCTATAATCAAAAAATAATAATAATAATTTATTCGACAAAACAATCATAAGAACAAAAAAAGAAATAAACAACCGAATAACAAGTAGCAATGAAATATTACTAATACGAAGCTAAGAATATGACCATATATGATATCATAACAATGATTAAAATTATGTAACAATTAAATAACATTATTTAAATCATTATACTGGAGGTTCGGACATGTACGAAGCAAATCAGACCTAAGGTAAGGGAAAATCTCACAATCTCATTTTTATCCGAGAGTGTTTATACTTCAGAATTTACTGGGGAATATTTATCATCCACATCCATGTTTCCTCAATATTTAATATTATTTCCATCAACCTACAATTTTTTAAATCCAATTTTACCCATTGGTGAGTTTTTAGTAAATGATATGAAAGGAATATTTTGTCATTTTTAGTACGAGGTACTTTTTGACTTTTCCGGCCAAATTACAAGAAGAATGTTTTTTTAACTTATATTGCATAAATGGATTTTTATGATTTAATATAAAATTATTTCCATGAATTTTCCTTTACAAGTTTTCATGTTTATTTTTAATCAACTTGTTTTAGTTTAAAATTTTATGACATGTTAAGAAAGGAAAAATGTTTTTGAAGTTGAAAGGATAATTTCCTCAAGAATGAAGTTCAAGTGTTGTACCAAAATTATTTTCCATCTAAGATAATATAGAGTTCTATTTCTATCCCTATTTTTACATTGAATTGATTATGTTATGATGGAATTATTTTTATTATGTCCTTTTATATTATATGGTTTATGTTATGATGGCATGATTTTTAAGAATCCCGTTTTTATTACATGGGTTATGTTATGATGTATGATTTATGAAATTGTGGCACACATAAGAATGGTATTATTATGATATGGGTGGGACCTATATCTCCCTTCAATTCATTAGGTAAAGATTTATATCTCATGGTATAGACATGGCTGGAATGGAAGGTTAAACCGGTTCAGTGATATAGGACTGAAACGAGGAGTGAACTCGGTTCAAAAATGGACATTGTCCGCTATGATAGTCTTGGAAATGAGTCTTGACTAATAAGAAATGATTCTCTATGATTGTGTGTGTATGCCACAAAGTTTCATGTTTTAAGTTATGATTATTTAGGATTACATTTCACCACTATGATTTATCCCATGTTATGATATTATGATCTCTTTTGCAGGTTATGTTTTCCAAAATGTTATGTTCTTATGAATATGATGTGATTGATATTTCTTTTGTTTACCCTTACTGAGAATTTGAGCTCACCTATTTGTATGTTTTCTTTCCCCAGGTTAAGAAGTAGGGTACTAAGTAGAATATGCCAAAAGGGACTCTAGATATGATGAAATAAATGGGACACAATGTAGATAATTTATGAACCAGTTGTTTATGTTTCTTAGTTTCTAAAGACACTATACCTATACGGTCCTTTCATGGTTTTGTTATATGTTGTAATATGTGTGCTTCAATTATGAAGTAATAACAATGTATATAAAGTATGGGTCGTTATATTTAAAGTTTCTTTCATAGAAACCCAGATCATAAAAATAAATACTAAAACATTCTTTACAAAAAATAAAGTTGGAACTATAATAGTTACCTAAAGTAACTCAAAACTAGATTCCCACATAGGAGAACATAGTTGGGAAGTAAAAAATTTTACATAGAAGAGAAATATAACCATAAATTTTTTATGGAGATGGTAGATAAAAAGTTCAAGATAAATTTAAAAAACACAAAGCCATAAATATGTGATGACCTTAGGGACCATATGATTCATTAGAAACAAATGTACTAGGATAAATTTTTTGGTTTCAATATCCTTTTTCCTAAATTGAATGAATTTTCCTGAAAATATATACTTAAATGATTTAAAGACTACCTCATCCTTTTTGTTCCTTGATCCTCTTCAACTCTTTCTCAAAAAATAAAGGTGAATTTTTCATTTTTGAAGCACTAACAGATCATGAGATCCATGATATTCCATCCCATTTTTCATTAGTTATCACCAACAAAAAAAATTTAGAATATGTTATAAAATATGCCTAAATCCTGATGTGGTGAGACAATACTTTAATCACACAAACTTCATCTAAATTGTAACTTAATCATTCCATAAATGGTTAATCTTATAACACTTCTGAAAGATTAAAATCCAACACTATAGAAATAAAGTCACAAAATCATCTTAACATTAATCCCCCATATATCTCAGAGCATTTATTGGTTTTAACATTCAAAACATTTGAATACCCTCATCATATAATATCTTGAAACATGGTAATAACCTGATTTTTCATAAATTCTATTGGAAAAAATGTATGATTTCTTTTTCCAAATATTACTGGATATATTCCTTAAATCTATGAAGTTTTACACTTGATCCATGAGAACATAGACTACTTTGTCAAAAAATAATTTATCAGTTCTTAGGTAATCAATAACATCCAATTTACTTATTCATATACAACATATGTTTATCCAAACATCATTATCTCAACATCAGGAACAAATTAAGGGTTACCTTCCCTTAACCAAAATATCACCTTTCCTGAAATAACCTTCCTAGTCTATCAGAACCATTCATCATATTCTTATAATTCCTTAGAAAAAATATAAATGAGACAATCCTTATGTAGTTCACTATTAATAATTCTAGAATCCGAATATATAAATACTTCAATCCTTTAAATTTAATAATTTTCATGGATTATGTCCTTCTTTGGTTTAGATGAAAATTCACAGTTTAGGGAATTTAGTTGTTTAATGCTTAGTTCCCCATATATAATAAATTTAACCCCATGACAATTCATCACTCTATGAACCCTTTTCCCACATAGATAACATCTTCCCCCCTATTTGAGGTATTCTTCAATGTTCTTCTTCTATTCTTCTTGATTTGAATGAATCCAAATATTCCTTCCTATATGTTCCTTACCATGTGAACATTTATAAAAATCTATCTTCCTCTTATTTGGTGTGTTAGGAGTGTCACCAAAGGTAACTTTTTTAATTATATATCGCAATATTTGATTTATCATAATCGCAATATCTTTCTCTCCATGAAATAATAACATAGGAATAAGACATGAAATCTATGGTAGACTCATAAGCATATAAAAATGATTTCCATGGTTGTCAAGTCATAACTTACCATTCCATATTAGTAATATGGTTTCACTCCCCATACCATTTTAGTAGTTATTTTCAATCCCATAACCATATTGGTGGTCATAGTTTACTCCCATAACCATCCTAGTAGTCAATGTTCACTCCCAAGACCATGTTAGTGGACAAGGTCCTTTATTTCTATCTCATGAGATATAAATATTAAACAATGCATTAGAGGGAGATATAGGTCCCCCCCAACACATAATGAAAACCATATATATATTTTCTACAACAACATAAATCATTTATCATATCAGAACCCATGGAATGAAATAGGTTTCATAGAAATCATTCAATCATAACATAACCCAGGGAAATGAAATGGTTTTCATATATACTATTCCATCATAAAAATAAACCATTCATAAAAATAATAAGAATGGTATCATTGAATCATATCACTATTAAAACATAGGTTATATCAAATAACGTAATCTTATATGGAAAATAATTTTCAAATATAACTTGAAAACAATTCATGAGGAAAATATATTTTATTCTTTGAAAAGGTTTTATTTTCATAAAATGCCACACAATTTTAAAATAAAACATTTTATTTCACAATAACCTTGTAAGATTATAAAGGAATATTAAAATCATTAAGGCTTCATGAAATATTAAAAATCCTTTCATGCCATATAAGTTAAATGAAAACATTCTTCTCGTACTTTTGCTGGGAAAGTCATTAAATGCCTCATTTGGAAAATGAAAAAATACTTCTTTAAAACCATATAGTAAAAGTAAAAAAGGGGTAAAAATGAATTTAAAAATATATAGGATAATAGTAAAAATTTATTTTTTTAAAAAAATTGAAAATTTTTATATAGATGATAAATATTCCCCAATGGATACTTAAAACAGAACAATTTCAAATATGGTTGAGATTTTGAAATAAATAATCATTAATTTATAATCTATCGAATCGTATCCCCACTTAAAGAAAGAAAATTATATGGATATTAAAATACCAAAACAGTTTTTATAAAATACATAGAACACATTCATGGGTATTATATACACCACATAGAATAAACAAGTGGTGTATAAGTTATGTGTCCCACAGAAATAAAGTGAGACATAAATCCCTTACTACTTGAGTAACTTCATAATCATGATCTCCAAGAAATAATAACATCAATAAAATAATTTATTATTATTAAATAATGGAAATTAATGATATTAAATTTCATAGGGTAGTATATAAACCACACAATAGAAGTGAGTGGTGAATATGGCATGTATCTCATGAAAATAAAAAGTGAGATGAAATTCCCTTACCTTAAGTCTTGAATTCCTTTTCATATGTTAAAACCTCATGTATAATAAATATAGGTTTATTATAAATCTACCACAGAACCATATTCATATATTTAATACCATATATGATTTACTTATGACTTTATAATACTCTCTTATTAACAATTCCATGTTAAAGTTATATCTTGGGTAATAACAACTTTGTTTTTCATTCATATTTTGACTTCTTATCATTAGTACTCTTACATAGATCATGATTTCATCATCTATAGAATAATAATCATGATATAAATATCATATATATATTCATTATATATGTATTCACAACAATTTATAAAATATATAAATATAAAATGAAATAAACTATTCATGGAGACGGTAGACCGTACGTATGCATGAACAATATTTTCATTTTATTTTCATATAAAAATAAAGAAACATATATGATATATTATTATTATAGTATATTTTTTAGATTTTATATATTATATATATTTTTTAAATTAATCCTTATTACCATATATTTTAACTATAAATGAGAAATGAACTACATCACATCGTGGAGATGGTAAGCCATACACACACATGAGCGACATTATCATTTCCCAAAAGGTTGGGTGGTAAAAAGGTATACATGATATTATCATTATAAAATCATAAAGACATCATAAATAACATATATATCATATATATCATATAAAAATATAGTTTCCATTAGAATTTCCAACCATGAAAGGTGGTAAAGGAAAAATGTACAACGTCGTTTCGTGAGATGGTAGTTCACTGTACATAAGAACGGTAAGTTCGATCAAAATTTGATGGAAGTGCATGTGAATGTAGGTAAAAACCCTAATATGAAAATATTAAATTATATTTAGTGTAGTTAAGTTATTATATGAACATTAAATAAAATTAATTTAATGCGTTTTAAGGAATAAATAAAAAAACAACATTCATTGATGAATTTTACCTCTTCTTTGGTTATCTCCTTTTGATTGGTACAAAAGGACTCCATTGGTTGTTTTTCTGTGAAAAGAAAGTATTTTAGGATGGAGGGAAGGAAGTTTAGATGAGACTTGGGTATATTATTTCTAAGTATAATAGATTTAGAGGTGTGAATAAAAGATAAGGATATGTGACCTTTTATAAGAGAGGGGAGGGGAACTTTTGGAAACTCTCAAAATATTAAAATAAAATAAATAAATTTTTAATTAAAAATGGATCCAAATTGAGATATTTTGAATATAGGACAATTATGAGTCAAACCAATTCATAAAATAAAAACTAGACAATTTTTTATTATGTTTTTAATTTTTATCTTTTTTGGTTTAACCCTTATTTAGACTTTTTAATTCTTATAGTGATATCATGTAATTTACACTTTGAGGG
Organism: Viscum album; assembly: GCA_963277665.1. Lineage (NCBI taxonomy): Eukaryota > Viridiplantae > Streptophyta > Magnoliopsida > Santalales > Viscaceae > Viscum > Viscum album. Next base: position 1,338,156,634 of record OY728162.1, read on the forward strand.
TTATTATAATTACTATGACTTTCAAAAAAACCAATAAATGAGTAATTTATGAAATTATAAGACTTATAAAAACTATTTTTCTAAATAATAATTTTTTAGAAATTTTAGATCATTTAAAAAAATATTTTATATTTTATAATATCATTAGTGTCAATTTTGACACTATTCATTTATTTACTTTTTAAGAAGTCATAACATGATAAATTCGAACCAATTTTTATTAAACATACAAAACATGTATAATTAATCCATAAAAAACATTTATGACATTAATGACATAAAATTTTATTTATTTTAATATTTTTTATATCATTTATTTGATTATTCTATTAATTAAACAATTACTACATCATCATTGTGTCGGCATTTAAGGTAATTATTTTATCACTAAAAATTATAAATAAATTACCATGATTTAGATAAAATTATTATATTTCAAATTAATATTTATAGTTAAACATATAACCTATATAACTCTATATTAAAAATACTTCTCTTGTTAAAAAAAAATATGACAAAATTGAATTTTCTTTGAATAAAATACTATAACAAATTAAAATTCTTAAATTGGATTAAATTAGAAATAAAATAGTCCCATGAATGGTTTTTGTCGAAAATAACTAATCTAATAAAATTAGTACATGTGTTAAGGTAGTTTTATAATATTCATAATATTAATTTTACCTTTAATTACCTCATTTACCCTTAACCGTGGTAATAAAAAATATTACTAAAGATGTTATTCATATACACAAAAATAAAGTAAAACTATTTAAATAATTTTAAATTATGATTCTAAAAATTTAATCCATTTTTAAAAATTTAAAATACCTAATTGTTAGTAATTAATTTAAAATTAATCTCATTTACAAAATGAGAAGACGTGTTTTTAAGTGAAAACGTTCAAAAGATTGAAATGTTCTTAAATCCAAATTCAAAGTGGTATTGATTTAAAAGACTAAAATTGTATTAAATAATAAAAAATTGATCTTATTATACTTTAAAACCATCCAAATATATAGTTTAAAACTTTAAATAAATTTTTTGAAGAAGCGGTTTTCAAGTAAAATACAGTATTTTCACTATTCATCAAAACATTAAACTTTTCAGAAAAATACCAAAAACTCATTCAAATTAAATTTTTATATCCCGATTTAAAATTACAATATTTTTTTTAATATAAATATTCTAAAATTTTCAAAAATTACATTTAAAATGGGTTCTCCATTAAAAGGTGAAAAATTACCCTTTTGAAAAATATATGGTTTTATTCATAAAATTTGGTTTGTTCTTATCTTATGTTTACAAAATCAATTAGATATATATAAAAATATTGAATTGAATATATAAAATATACATTTAATTAATATCATTCACTAATTGTAATTTCATTAATTTATTAATACAAAATGACTTTAAGAGCATACAAATACAACTATTTCCTTTATAATCAATTGGTATATATTTTACTTTATAATTAATTGGTAAATGATGAATTCATATTATAAAACCTATATTTTTATAAGTTAGTTAATATTAATAATAAATTCTAATTTAACGACAAGTTTATATCTTATTATGTTAAATAATAATATTTTTATAATATATTATTATTCATTAAAAGTTGGTATTATGTATCATAAAACCTATCAAAAGATCTCGACATTGTGCATAATACAAGCAAATAATAGTGTTGTATATACTACAAGCAAATATAAGTGTTTCATGTAGCACAATATCAACATGGTGTTGTGTATAATGCAATCCAGACGTAGTGTTTTTCATATAACATAATTTATATTATGTATTGTGTGAAATTAAAAATATCAAAAAGATTAAATTAATTTAAAAAAATATTTCACAAAATCTCGGGGTGTTACAAAAATGTTCTCCACATCCCCTATAAAAAGAAACTCACCCCTCCCCCTTCTTCACACCCACCTTATCCCAACAATATTTAAATTCATCTCCCTCTATCACTAATATTTTCTTGGTGTTTTATCCCTTGTGCATGACTTTTTTGGTGGCCTAAAAGGGGTGCATAATTTGCAAAGTGTAAAATTTGCGAAGCATCATTTAGAGGTATATTTTCTTGTTTATTTTAAAGTTAATTAATTATTTTTTTAGTTTTAAATATGTTATTTACTTAGTTTTTTAGTTAGTTAGATATGATTTATAAATGACCGTTAATATTAGTAAGTAAATTATTATTTTTATTTATTTTCGAATTTTGAGTAAAAATTTATAATTAGTCTTATTAATGGATTTATTTTTATATCAATATTATTGTCTAGTATAACATAATAGTTTTTAAATATCAGTGACATAATTAGTAATTAATATTGAGAAGATGATAAATAAATGTTAGTCAAATAATGATTCACTAATAATTAACTATTATATAATTAATTATTAACTAAAGATAAAGTAATGATTAATTACTAATTAACTACTAAAAAACAAATTAATAACTTAGTATTAAAGAATGATTACATAATGAATATCCTAGGATTAACTTATAAGGAACTTAAGATTAAATAATGATTAATTAATGATTAACTAATGATTAACTACTAATTAAATATTTATTAACTATTAATTAACATAGCATTAAATAATATTTAATTAATGATTAATTAATTATTGAAAATTTATTAATGAAATATTAAATAATGGTTAACTAATGATTAAATAATTATTAATCAATGATTAAGGAATTCTTATTTAGTGATTAAAGAATGATTCCTCCAAATCTTTTTTTATTTTCAAATAACCCATTTTTTAGGGATAAATGGGAACCCTACAAAAGAACCATCCATGAAAATAAAACATAAAATCATAAAAAGGTGGAAAGAAAACCCGTAATTTCAAATTTTATATTGAATGATCTGGCATCGAGCCAAGCGCCTATTGTCAACTCATTGGGTACTGAGAAACCTTGGGTTGCTAACCCACCATCTCGTCCATCCTCACATTAACGTCACCTCAAACACACAAACACAGCATAAAGCAGACAATCAAATGAAACCAGATACACTTCCATCAATTATCCTTGAACAAAAACATATCCAACCATAGCCACACAATATCAAAAAGGGGCACAAACCCAAGTAAACCATCCCTGAACTCCATCAACAACACATCTCAAACCGCTGGAGCACCGTCGTCAGCACCGCGCATCAAACCATTTCTACCACTCATCATCGGAAAACAATGTCATCACCGGAAGCTGGACCAAATCCATAGCAAAACACACAGCCTCCAAATGCATCACCGAAATCGAACCACATACCTTAACGGAATCACCACCCAAATGAACATCGGGCATCCAGAGCCACACCGCTGGGACGCACCATTGGAACTGAACACATCCTCCAACACCATCCCAAAACCGCCACAAACACTTTTTTACCACACTGAGATGGATTCCAGTACAAAGGGATAGGCCGCAAGGGCAGAGGAGATGAACGGGCCAACCGGAAGAATCACCGATCATCGTAACCAACTTAATCCCAAACCACCAGAGTGCCTTTGGGGAAAACTAATGTGGGGTTTGACATGAGGGGAAAACTAATGTGGGGTTTGACATGAAGGTTCTGATGATAAGAGCATGGAAGAAACAATTGGAGACCACAAATCGACAGCGGGAATCTGAGCGACATTGAACAAAACCAAAAAGGAAACCCAAATAAAAGAGAAAACAGAACCCTGAAACAAAACGAAACCCTTCGAGAGTGGGAATCAAAACGTAGAAACAACCGTCGTGATGGACGGTGAAAGGGGAATCATGGGGGAGGAGTAGGGACACCACAGAAAGCAAGGAAGAAGTATAGGGATGAGAGGAAACCATAAAATCCCGTAGGAGAAGGCTTTTCCACGCTGAGAGAAGGGGAAACCCTAGAGCTCGGGAGAGAGGGATCCGCCTAGGGAGAAATGCGCCATTCGATTAAAGAATGATTAACTTAAAAATAATTAATTATGATGTAATTAATTAATAATAATTAGTTAATGATTAAATATTAATTAACTATAACCTAACTTATTAATAACTATTAATTAATGAATTATTAATGAGTGATTAAGGATTCATTAATGAATGGTTACAGAATGATTAACTTAGGAATAAGTAATGTTTATGTTTGGATTAAGTAATGCTCAACTCAAGATTAATTAATGAGTAATTGTTATTTAACTTTAAACTAACTACTTAATAACTATTAATTGATTAATTATTAACTACTTAATATATAATGATTAACTAATGATTAACTTAGGATTAAATAATGATTGGATAATTATTAACTTCGTATTAATATAGAATTAACATAGGATCAAAGAGGGATAACTCCATCAAAAAGAGGCTTAACTGCACACCAAATTTTCCACTCTCATGATTTAGATGATTCATACCTTGATGTACACCTGGTTTGACACTCCTAATGAATTTTTTTTTCATAATTCACATTCTCTTCATATACTACTAAACATACCTTTAAGATGATTAAAAATTGTACTATGAACCATTAGTGTCATGTTTGAGGATATAAGAAGACGTTCTAAAATTTTAGTAAAGTAAAGATTGTGTGGTCATATGTGAAATGAAATACTTGTCTAGATACTAAAAATAGATGTTTCTCTAGAATAGATGTACCTAGGGGTAACAACCCTAAAAATATCGTATTGAACTAGACTTGATCGGGAACTGGTGAAAGGAAATGGGTCTTGCTACACACTTGGTTTGAAACTCCTAGGGGATATACTTTAGATAATTCACATTTTCTTTATAAACTAATTTACATACCTGTAGGAAGATTAAAAATCATTATATGAAAAATTAGAAGAATCTTTGATGATATAATAAGATGTTCTAAAATTTTGGAAAAGTAATGATTGTGTCGTTATCTACCCAATGAAATCACTACCTGGATAATACATGTGGATGTGGATCTGGTATAGATCTACCTAGTGGAAAAAACCCTGAGAACATCAAATTGAGCTAGACTCAATAAAGAACTAGTGCATGATAACGGGCCTTATTGCACACTTGGTTTAACGCTATCAGGAGATATACTTCATATGATTCAAATTATCTTTATAAACTACTAAACATACCTTTAGGAAGATTAAAAATTATACTACAAAACATTAGTGTTATCATTAAGTATATCATAAAACATTCTAAAATTATGTAGAAGTAAATATTATGAGGTCAACGCTGCATGAGTATTCCTCATTTTCAATATTATTTACACTATCGGAATCTTATTCAAATTTATTTTTTTACATAAAAAATAATTTTTCCATGTGTCAACTACTATATAGAGGTTATTGAAAATGAGAAAATATCTTATTATAGTACAAATCCTTCAAAAAAAATTAGGACATCTGATTTTGTAACCCTAATAGAATTTTAGGACAGAATTCTTGGTTTTTTTAACTTGGGACCAGATCAGAAGATCCAGTTTATTAGCTATAGTCATTTTAAATTCTAGGATAGGCTATGGAATCTATCTTGTTAATTGGATATTGAGGAGGACTGAGTCTAAGAAACAACTTTATTTTCATAGCAGTCAGATAATTCCATGATGGAGTTATATGTTGAGGTTTCTAGAGTATAAAAAAGTACCCAATTTTACAATTACATGGGCATAAAAGAGTCATAAAAGAAGGTCCATCCAAAGAAAAATCACTTATTCTCTTTGATGTAGAAGAAGGTAACCAAACTAATGATCCATATATGTTTCAAGATTATTTTGATAATGAGGAAGTGTCCAATAATGTAATAGATAGAGGAAATAATGATGATGAGGAGGAAGTTATAGAAGTTGGGGAGGAAGTTTCTAGAAATATAGATCTTGTTACATAAAGACCCCTAAATTCATATCATTGGTACTACAATAGACGCATTTCTATCAATGAGTGAAAAACATTCCATGATTAAGATATAAAGAAGGTTATCACAAGGATTGATATAAAATATCTATTTTATTTTTTACTATTTCAAAATAATTATAAAATTAATTTCTATGAAATATGATTACTTTCATGTAGATTACGATCCAGATAAAAAAAAGGTATGAACATCAACTAGAAGAAGTATATAGGGATAATCAGGGAATGTATGATTATATAATGTAGATTACAAAGGTAAAATGGATATTGGCATGTGATGAGGGGAAGAGGTACCAACACATGACCACAAACATTACGGAGTGAATCAATGAAATATTCAAAGGGATTCAAAAGTTCCATATAACTGGCCTAATACATGGGAAATTTTATCATTTTTTATATACATCATTGAAATATGAAAATAGTATGCTAAATGGATTCAGCAGGGGCTAAGATACGGATGACACTTTCAATGAGAGATTGCAAAGAACTGTAAAAAAGATTTCATTTATTGAGTGCTCCTTTTTAATCAAGAATACTTTCGATTTGAAGTGAAAGAGTGTCGAGACCCCATTATAGGTAGCAGCATTTGAGTCATAGTTGTATTACAGTAAGAGAGACAATATCAATGTGTAAACTTCTAATAATTTTATTTTCCATGATAACTCACCATTGTAACATGTCAATCTATGAACATATCATGGGAATAATATTTTGATCTAGTATACCGGATGGATACCATTGATAACTATTATACTGCATCATAGATGCATATTAGGGAGTTTCAAAATTTCCCAATTCCTAGATACCAGTCGATATTGATACCTGACATCAAAATATTGCATCAATAGGCGAGACATAAGTCTAGTGGTTTGCAGAATGAGATGGATTGTCCTCAAGAACAAGGGAAACATTTGAGATGTAGCATATGTCATAGGGAAATACATAATAAGAAACAATGACCTAAAATTTTTGGATTGATTTTAAAATCTCATCCTTGATGATGAATTGACTCCAATATGAACTCTTCATATTATTAATTACATGGTTTTATTATAAACTACATAATTTTATAGAATTTTGTGACATTTATGAATACTTTTACTATAACAACCCAATGTTTTATCAATGTAAATTACTTTCCTATAAATACGTCATATAATCACATGAAATTGCAACATAAGGAACTACTAAGTACTCTGTGACCTTTAAACATAATTTTTTCACTTCTGTATTTGAATTTGGAAAATATGACATACACAGTTGCGATCAGTAAGTTATTTGGAGTCTAATATGACCAACTTAATTTTTGGTGTATTGTAACATACCCTTATGAATATTATTGTTACCCTTATGAATAGTGACACACCCTAATGAATAGTAAACTTACCTATGATAGTATATAAATAAGATTCAAGTGAGAGTACGAGATACCTATTTCTTGAAATAAGAAAACAAATGTTTTGAAATTTTTATTTTTCAAATAAATTAAAATTTTAATTAAATATTAAATTAATTATATTTATACTATTATTTTTGAGAAATGGACTTCATTTTTTGATTCTACACGTTGAAAAATGGTTAGGGTGATTTTTTAGGATTTTTCTGAAATACTTGAATTTTTAGTGAATAGTAAAATGCATTAATTTACCGTATAAATACATTAAAAATTAAATACACTATTACTGAAATCATAATTGATGTAAGTACCCAAATCTAGGACTCACATTCATTTATTACTATTCTTGGCCATGGATTCATCACTATTTCTTCTCTTTTGGAAAAATAATAAACTAATGATTATTATATTATGAAAACCCTCATCTCCCCCACTATAAATATCACCCCTCCTTACCTCTTCTCTTCACTCCTCTCAAGCCTTGTTCCCTTCCTATATTCTACACAAATATCTCCTCAAGATCCTCACCCACATACAACATCCCCTAGTCACTTCAAAAATACCAAATCCTCTCCCCTTAAAAGGCTCTTAAGGAAGATTGATTCAAGAGGTAAATTCCTCTTTTCTTTTCTTTCTTTTTCTTTTCAAGTTCATTTGTTTTAGTTTCTATACTTACCTATCTTAATCCAAATTGTATTAAAATTCCAGTAAATTACATGTACTAAAATTTTGTTATAATAATTCGATAAGTTATTATCATATCTCCTTTTCTCTTCCTTTATTTTAGTACTAAATACACCATTCGAGATGCGTTAATTTACTACATTCAAGGATGGTGGGATTTCAATTTCCGTTACCAACTTCAATTATGGTCATAAAACCATTTAAATGGTTTCACCAGACAATAATATATGTATTATTCCTCATCTATTGTTTTGTATTTTTTTTTACACATTGTTTTGGTTTATAAAACAAACATGTTTATCGTGGCCAAAAACCAGCAATTAACCCAAAAGGTTGTCACTAAAGTTTTACATAATGATTCAACTTCACTCCAAGTAACCAAATTAAATATTCAAACATGTATCCTTCTATATGTTCAATAATAAAATATAACTTCAATTCTGTATGAACACCTTCAGCATACATGTTTATCCGAACATGAACTAATCATTAAAACCATGGATGGAAACCGACCATAAAAATAAAATTGATCCTTTTAACCAATCAAAAAGGTCATGAATGAACTTTAAAATGTTATAATAAATCAATTAAATATAGAATAGCTTCTATAATTATTAAATAATAAACCTAATTTTTTTATTCATGTCATTAATAACAAGTGTAGAACGCCATCATATTGAAGGTAAGGGGTCCTCTGCATTTCACTTTACTGCAAGAATATCCTCTATGCTATGCTATTTTATGTGTAATCCATAATGATGGGATATTATTTCACACCTCTCCAATAATTCCCTCATGATTTATAACTTATTATAAACCTCGTTCTCTTCCATGAATCCCTCTTATGTACACCCGCTACCATGTTGATAATCCGTAAGGAATTCTACCTGAACCGTCTTTATTCCTTCGAGATGGTATATCTTTATTTTTAACCAAATGAAGTTATATTTTATTTTTATTTAAAAATTATTCATGTTTTTTATATGCACCAAACTCATGTTTCAAGATCTATTCCTTATTATCTTTCAGGTATATATATGCTTTTATGTAAATCCTTCCTCAATACTTTCTAATAGGTAAACTCGTTTTAAGGGAACTACCCAAATGTTTTTCCCAATTTCAAGTAAAATATATCCTATTTTTTAAGACCCAATTGTATTTATAAAATAATTTTTTTATTATGAAAACCATATTGGTTCAATTATATTTTTATATAAAATATTGTTCCCTTTTCTATTTTCAAAGATCTGTAGTATTTTCCTTAAAACCATACAAAAATGTTTTAATGCTAAAATTTATCAAATATATTTATTATATGTTATCACTTCTGTTTTCCATCACATGCCATTATATATTCCTATTTTAACTTATAAACTACCATGTATGTTTTAATGACTTTCTTTCATGTACACTTTCATCTTACTCCCATTGGTTATGCTTTATGCCGTGATTGTGGTACCCAACTCTTTCCATGGGTAACCCTTATGTTTATGTAATATTGATTATGTATGATTCATTATGTGCCAAAAATATTCATGAAACGTAAGATGGGTTCACCCAAATAGATCTCCAATACATTGGTTAAATTTGATTCTCATGAGACGTTATGTGTAACGGTCTTGGCGGTTAGCCTTGGCTTATGATACTATGTGTGATAGTCTTGGCGGTTAGCCTTGGGTTGTTCTACTATGGGAAACAGTCTTGGAGGTTAGCCTTGACTCGTACTAAATTCATGTTTCATTTTTATTCCACATTTTTATGATTCCATGTTTAAATGATCCCATATTTATATGTTATGATTCTATATGTTACATGCCTTTTTATATCATCATGCCATAAATTCTATACCATGTGATAATGCTTTGTTCTTATGGTTAATCCCTTACTCAGCTTTTAGATCATCCCTTTTTTCCTATTATTCCTTGGTTATCCTATGTAGATGTATGATCACAATGGAAGATATGCTCTCATTATGGAGTTTAAATAAAAATATTTTTTTATAATGTTTGATTATGTACCTAGTATTCCATGACACTAGACTTTACAATCATTGTCTTGTACTATGATGTATAGTTATGATTAAAATCATGTAATGTAATATGTAAGAGGATAGGGTCACTATAGTTGGTATCAGAGGATGGTATATTTATTTTTGGAGATTAGGAATAGAGCACTTTAGTAAGAACCTAAAGGAAGAGATGAAGTATATGAAAACATCCCGAAATTTTGGTTAGTATAGAGTAAGAGGTTTATCAAGAAAATACATCCACTTCTTGATTCAAATAGGTTGATGTGGCTCTGGTAGAGAGGTAACTAGGAGTAAAAACTCTAACAAGGAGTTTCTGGCCTGGCCTAAGGTATCTTGGTACATGACAACGGGCCTTGCTGCACTCTTGGTTTGACACTGTCAAGGGATATGCTTTAGTAAATTCATGATCATAGTATAAACAGTTATAAAGGGAATAAAAAAATATCATAAGAATATATGTTAAGAAATAGATTGGGGATAACCTAGATTTAAACATAAGGAATCAAAAGTTTGGATATACTTCTCCTCTATAATTTTATCCTTTTATGTTCAAAAGTTTACCCTTTCATGTTAAATAAATATGTATTCAAGCCCTCTAATTGTATGTTCCTTTTCATAGTTGATGGTAGGAAATAGAAGAAAACATTCCAACAACCAATGTGATAAGAAATGTTGATTATTTCCTTAATGATATATCGAATATAACGGTAATGGGTTCTCAAAAAATCATGATAGTACTTGTTCAGATGGCTCAAGTTATGAATAATAACATGAATCATGTGGAATTCCCTCCTCCTGCAGGGAAAGAGAATGTTTTCGCATAATCCTTCATTCAGAAAATTCCTCCCATGTTTAGTGGATCATCTGATCCCCTCCACATAGAACAGTGGATTAGCTCCATTGAAAAGATATTATCTATCCTCCAGTTCTCGAAAGAAGATAAATTTTTACTGGAGATCTCTTGTATTGATGGGGAAGCTGATCAGTGGTGGAAGCTGATCAAGAATACAAAGTCCCAATAGGAAATTGATTCCATGGATTGGAAGGAATTCAAGAGGATTTTTTTCAATAAATATCTTCCTCGAACCCTCCATCTCAAGGTGAAAAGAGAGTTCATCAGTCTTAAGATGAAGGAAGATGAGTCCATCAGGGTGTATGAAACAAAATTTACAAGGCTTGTAAGGTATGCCTCTGCATTTTTCATAAACACTAAAAGCTAGGTGGATTGCTTCTTTAGTGATCTAAATTAGAGTCTACGGAAGGTGTTGTATATTAGAGACTTTAATAGTTATGAGGATATTTTATATTGTTCCATCAAGGTTGAAATGGAAATTGTATAATCTTAGTGGTCTTGTGGGACCAGTGAAAAGAAGTGAAAAATGTATAACAACATGGGTGGTTTAATAAAAAAATACCATGATGGAAAGAAGTCCAAATATCCCACTTGTAAATGTTTTAGGAAGAAGAATCCTAGGAATTGTCTAAAGGGAACTAGGATTTTCTTCAAATGTGGAAATATGGGACATATGTCCAAGAACTTCTGAAGGGATATGAAAAATCCCCCTAATGTGGAAGAAGAAATGAAGGTTCATATCAATGCTCAGCCAGTGGTGCATTGTTACTATCACGAACCAAATATGGTCACCACCGAACCTGGAACCAAACCTGACACGTGACAAGACCCAAAGGGCGTCACTAATCCCCCTGGGCTGGCACAAGTGCTTGGGTATCATAAAATGCAGTTTGGGAACGATTTACCCGATTTTATAAACACTAAACAACAAACTAACTCAATAAAACAAATCTTGATTTTTTATCTAAAACCATCTTTTACAAAATTTTAGAACTAAATTACATGATTTGAAACATTGTGAAAAATCCATTAAAAAGGTAAAAAAACAAAAATGGATTTCCAAGAACCCTCATGGAAAGGGGCACCGCTCTCAAGCCATCTCCATGAGACTTCGCCACCAAGGACCTGCTAGAAACCCGAACCACTGGAACTAAAAACTACACCCAACCTGTGACAACAAAAATAACCAAGTCTACTTAAACCCAAGGGTGTAAGTAGGGTGTGATCCAATTCCCATTAGGATACCACCACTAAGAGATTCCATGCTATAAACATTCAATGATGAAAATCATGCAAGTTTTCAAAAACATGTAATTTCTAGCTACAATTTCTAAAACATGCAACTTAAAAAAAGAAGTTTTCAAGTGGGATAATTTAAAGAATCAACACTTTCAAAATAAATTCCAAATATAATTAATTTTATAGAAAAATATACTGTATTAAAATGGTAATTATAAAGTATTTAATGAGCACAAGAAATAGAAAAATAACCCCTAGTCACTAGCTCGTTGTGGGTCCCAGGTACCTCGTATCTTGATGAAAGTAACCATCAAAAATATCTATTCTCATGCACGAGAAACTAGTATGGAACATACCTATAACCTAGTGTTCCCCAATCATCATCATAATAGTTTAGTTAGAGTTTTAAGAGTCAATCTTGGTAGGTGAAACTGAGTCCAAACCCCACAGATTCACTAGCATAGTAGTACACGTCCACCCACCTAGATACCCGGGTTTTCCCTTTGTGGTCAAACAAGTTAAAAAAGTCATGAAATATAATATTCACATGAAAATATCATTTCCAAATCACATATTTACCAAACAGAACATATGCACATCACACAAGTCACAAAATCCACTTTTTCATTCAAATGCATTTTGAAATCATACACACACCAAAATAGCCCACAACACTTTTCACATTACTTCAACACTTAAAAACATATTTTAAACCTTTTTATAAAAAATTTACAAGGTGATACACATCACATAACATCCAACACACACATTCCACATAATACCCTTTTTACCTTCAAAATCATTTTGTCATCAAACTTACACGAAACAGCCCACAAACAAATTTCACTCCAACATCACAATTTAATAAAACATTTCAAAAATTTACAAAACATTATAAAAATGTTTGACAACTTAAAACATCACTTAAAATTTTAAAAACCCATGATAGGTGAACACAAACACCAAACAATACTTATTCACCCTTTTCCCACTTTGTTAAACCAACTAAAACATTTATAATTTTTCATAAAAAGAACCTATGTGGTGTTAATATGTCTTGCACACAAAACCCAATTAAAATCAACTATTTAAGAACAAAACCATACCAATTCTTATCCAAAATATAATTTTAAACCCTAGATACATTTATAAAACCACCTTCAAGTGTTATAAAACCACCTTGAATAATACCACAAAATATACAAATGAAAATGCACATTTTCATAAAATGCTCTAAAGAAGTATAACAATATTTTACACATCAAAACTATTAAAAAACCCTCTTTTTAGGCCCACATGACACTAATACATTACCAAACCAGAATTGGTAGACCAAAAAAGATTTATTAAACCAATTCCATAAGTTATAGAATACACCAAAATAATACCCCATGAGTTACACATGAAAACACCCAATTTCAAGTTAAAATTCAACTATAAAAGTAAACACATAACCAAATCAATCATAAACAGTTTTTTCACCACACCCAACATACGTGGAATATCAAAAAAGAGTAAATAAACCAAGATAACTCATAAATAATTGTTTTCACATGGAACCACCTACCTTTTATGTCGAAACCCTCAAAACATGGTGTGAAACATAAACCGCACCACCACCGCACCTTAAGGAAGTGAGATCCAACATAAAAACACAAGATTTCATCCAAAAGACAAGAAATGAAACCCTAGGTTAGAACCCTACCTTCTGGACATTAGTAACTTCAAGGATAAGGGATGAAACCCGAATCACATGAATGTAACCCTAAGCAAATTGAAAGAAGAATGAAGAATACAAACTTACTTGAGGGATCTTGTAGAAATATCCCAAAATAAACTATTATATGAATTTTAAAACAGAAAGATATTAATAGTAGGTTCGAAAAAGGATAATAAGACCATGTAGGAATTTTAATGGGGTAAAAAGAGTGATAAATAAAGGAGTTATGAATGAAACAAATTACCTTTTCAAATCTGCTCGATTTGAGGAAGCCTAAGATTTATCGGCTTGTTCTGCAAAACAAAAGAGCTCCAAAGAGGTATAAAAGGGATTGGGGGCACTCCTAGGTTCACTGGTATCAGGTGAGAGGTGGAATCACTGAGAAATAGTTAAAATTGAATAAGTTATTAAATAATCAAAATGTTTTTTAAAACTGGAAATGGGCTTTTGGGGTGGCCCAACTACTTAAATAAAAATCCAAATACCCCATGATTATGGATTTATAATGGATACAAATTTAAATTTTGGTGTTAATAGTTCAGGGGATGCCAAGTTGGAATTTTAATGGATGAAAACTGTTGAAAAATGAATGAGTTATAAAAGAAACAAAATTAATTTTAAATCTGGAATTGGGCTCACAGTTTGGCCCAATTCATGAAAACTCACCCATTCCTCCATAAAAGCTATTGAAACCACCAAAAAATCATGAATGTAAAATAAATTAAAAATTCCTTTATAATAATTTATTTATGTGATAGTTACAACTAAAAGGAGAATGGAAATTATGAAAAAAAATTCAATAAGACAAGGGTTGTTAAAGGAAATCAACAACAACCTCCAAGGCAACAAGGAAGGGCTTATGCTATCACTACTGCTGAAGTGGGGCTGGAAAAAGATGTGGTGACAAGTATACTAGTTATTCATTAAATAATAGGTAATGTTCTATTTGATTCTGGTTATGTGAATTCTTTTATATCTTTGAATTTTAGTAGTACTATTCAAACACCACCTCAAAATTTAGAGGATAAGTTATCTGTGAGAACAGTGAATGGATCAATTATTGCATCCATAGTTTATAATTCCTCCCCAGTTAATGTTTGTGGATTTAACCTCCTATCAAATCTCATTATACTTCCTTTATTGGAGTTATATGCTATCTTGGTCATAAATTGGCTATCTTTATACAAAGCCAACACCAACTGTTGGGAAAGGGAGATCACTCTTCACATCCCGAAACATCCTCCATTTATTTACAAGTGTAAGGAGGTAGATGAATATTATTTAGAATCATCATTTCAAGTGTGGATATTGCTTCCTTATGAGAAAGAATATCTATCCTAAATGATTAAGACAAAGGAGATAATCATCCTTGAAGACATGCCCATTGTGAGGGATTACACTGATGTATTACCTAAAGAGTTGTCTTGCCTCCCTCTTGACCGAGAGGTCGTGTTATCAATTGAACTTATTCTTGGATCCCTGCCTATATCAAAGAAACCTTATAGAATGGCCAATGTAGTGCTTGAAGAGCTGAATAAACAATTATAGGAGGATCTAGACAAGTGTTTTATACGCCCGAGTGCTTCAACATGGGGTGTGCCAGTCCTCTTCGTCAAAAAAAGGATGGATTAATGCAACCAGGAATTGATTATTGTGAGATCAATAAAATCACAATAAAAAACATGTATCCCCTTCCTCGGATAGATGACTTGTTCGGTCATATTTGTGGGGCCAGTTATTTCTCTACGGTGGACATTATTTTGGGATATCCCCAATTGAAGGTGAGGAAGGAAGATATTCCCAAGACTGCCTTTAGAACGATGTATGGACACTATGAGTTCATAGTGAATCCATTAAGACTCACTAATACTCCATCAATTTTTATGGATTTAATGAATAGATTATTTATATAATACCTCTAAAAAAATTTGTAGTCTTTATTGATGGTATTCTGATATACTCCAAGAGCAATGAGGAACATGAAGAGAATTTGAATACTATATTAAAGACTTTGAAAAGGGATAAGATATACGCAAAGTATAATAAATGTGAATTCTGGATGTAGGAAGTATCATTCTTGGGGAATGTTATCACTAGAAAAGGGATATGTGTGGACCCTTCCAAGACAATGTAAATTGAAGAGTGGCCCCGTCCAACATCTTTAATGGAGATCCATAGCTTTTTGGATCAAGGTGGGTATTATCAACGAGTTGTGAATAACTTTTCATGATTTTAAAACCCAATGAACAAGATGAAATGGAAGGGAGTAAAGTTTTTCTAGACTCAAGAATGTGAAGAATTTCTCAAGGAGTTGAAAAAGAGGCTTATCACTACACCAGTACTCACCCTCCCAAAAATTGGATAACTCTTTGTGGTGTTTAGTGATGCTTCAAAGAAGGGATTAGGCTGTGTGCTGAGGAAAAAAGATAAAGTGATATCCTACACCTCAAGGCAGCTAAAAATCCCTGAACCAAACTATCCCACGAATGATTTGGAGTTGGCAGTTGTGATCTTTGTGTTGAAAATATGGCAGCATTATCTCTATGGGGAAAAGTTTGAGATATATACTTATCACAAGAGTCTCAAATATATATTCACATAGAAATATCTTAATATGAAACAAAAAATATGGATAGATCTCATCAAGAATTATGACTACTCAATCCACTACCATCCTAGTAAGGAGAATAAGGTGGAAGATGCTCTAAGTAGAAAGGATCTTACATCTTTAGCAATGTTGAGAATTTAAAAGGATCAGATCTTATTAGATTTGAAGAGAATTGGCATGGTAATCATCAAGGGAGGAACATAATAAATCCTTTCTCAAATGATTCCTCAACCATCCCTCATGAAGAAAATAAAGGATGCTCAAAGAAAAGTTGTTGAACTATAGAAAAGGGTGGAAGCCATTAAAAATGGGAAATCCTTTGAGTTCTTGATTGATAAGGATGGATTTGTAAGATTTGGGTTATGATTATGTGTACCATCCAATCAAGATATAAATAAAGAGATTTTAAATGACGCACATAGCTCGACCTTCTCTATTCACCTAGGGAGCACAAAGATGTATCGAGATCTCTGAGAAAACTGTTGGTGGGACAATATGAAATGGGAGATTGCTGAATATACATCAAAGTTCCTCATATGTTAGAAAGTGAAGGCTGGGAGGAAAAAGTATAAGGGGATGATGTAACCACTACCCATACCAGCATGGAAGTGGGAGATTATTACCATGGACTTTGTCACTGGACTTCCAAGGACATATAAAGGAAACAATGCTACATGGATTGTTGTGGATCATCCTATGAAGACAGCTCACTTTATTGCAATTTGAGAGGAATTCTCATTAGATCAACTTGCATATATTTACATCAAAGAAGTAGTAAGTATGTATGGAGTACCACTATCTATTGTATCTAGTCATGATCTAAGATTCGCCTCGAAGTTCTGGAAAAGTCTCCAACATGATTTAAGAACTGAATTGAACTTCAGTATAGCCTATCATCCTCAAAATGATGTCCAATCTTAGAAAACAATTAAAACACTAGAAGATATGTTAAGAGCATGTTATATGGACTTTAATGGAGGATGGGACCAAAATCTACCACTAGTTGAATTTTCCTATAATAACCGTTTTCACATGAGAATCCAAATAGAACCATACTAAGCCCTTTATGGGAAAAGGTGCAGAACACCAGCATGTTGGGATGAAGTTGGTGAGCGTAAGCTGCTAGGACCTGAAATGGTCAATCAAATGTGGAGAATGTGAAAACTATTAAGTAGCATATCAAGGAATCCCAAAGTTGATAGAATAGTTATACAAACAATATTCAAAGAAACCTTGAGTTTGAAGTTGGATACATGGTATTTCTCCACATATATCCATGGAATAAGGTTATGGGGTTTGGAAATAAACAGAAGTTAAGTCCTAGGTACATCGGCCCCATTGATATTATTAATCATGTAGGGGTTGTGGCCTATCAACTAGCACTTCCACCTACCATGTCCAAAGTGCAGGATGTCTTCTATGTATACCTCTTAATAAAGTACATACCAGATTCTTCACATGTACTCTCTTCAGAGGTGGAATAGTTGGAGGCTGATCTTTCTTATGAGGATCATCTAGTGAAGATCTTGGATCGTAGAGATAAATTTTTACGTAACAAGACTAGTCACCTGGTCAAATTATTTTCATGGAACCATAAGTATGAAGAGGCGACATGGGAACTAGATAAGGCAATGAAGGAAAAGTACATGCACCTCTTTTTGGCTTAGATTGTAAAACAAAATATTGAGGGTGAAATTTCTTAAGAGGGGAAGAATGTAACGACCTAATGTTTTATTAGTGGAAATTACTTTCTTATAAATATCTCATATAATCACATGAAATCAAAACACAAGGAACTACTAAGTACTATGTGACCTTTAAACAAAAGTTTTTCACTTCTGTGATTTAAATTTTAAAAATCTAACAGACATGGTTGCGATCAGTAAGTTATTTGGAGTCTAATCTGACCAACTGAATTTTGGGAGAATAGTAACATACCCTTATGAATAGTAATGTTACCCTTATTAATATTGACATAACTTAATGAATAGTAACCTTACCTATGATTGTATCTAAATAAGATTCAAGTGGGATTATGAGAAACCTATATCTTGGAATAAGAAAATAAATGTTCTAAAATTGTTATTTTTCAAATAAATTATGATTTTACTTAAATATAAATTAATCATATTTATAAAATTATTTTTTAAAATTTTATTTCATTTTTGGATTCTACACACCAAAAAATGTTTACGGTGAATTTTTGGGATTTTTCTGAAATACTTGAATTTTTAGTGAATAGTTAAATACATTAATTTGCCGTATAAATACATTATAATTTAAATCCACTATTCCTGACATCATAAGTGATGTAAGAACACAAATCTAGAACTCACATGAATTTATTACTATTCTTGGTCATGGAATCATCACTATTTCTTTTCTTATGGAAAAATAATAAACTAATGATTATAATATTATGCAAACCCTCCTCTCCTCAACTATAAATACCACCCCTCCTTACCTCTTCTCTTCACTCCTCTCAAGCCTTGTGCCTTGCCTATATTCTACCCAAATCTCCTCTAAATATCATACCCCAAATATAATCTCCCCTAGTCTCTTCAAAATACAAAATCCTCTCCCCTTAAGAAGGATCTCAAGGAAGATTGATTCAAGAGGTAAATTCCTCTTTTCTTTTCATTCTTTTTCTTTTCAAGTTCAATTGTTTTCTTTTCTATCCTTACCTATCCTCATCCAAATTTTATTAAAACTCCAGTACCTTAAATTTACGAGATTTTTCTTATGATAATGGAATAATTTATTATCATCTCTCCTTTTATCTTCCTTTATTTTAGTAGTAAAGACACCAACCAAGATGTGTTAATTTACCACATTCAAGGACGATGGGTTTTCAATTTGTGTTACTGTATTTGATTCTAGTCATGAAACTATTTTCATGGTTTAAACATATATATTATTCCTCATCTATAGTTCTAGAATCATTTTTTACTCATGGTTTTGGTTTATAAATCAAAACATGTTCATTGTGGCCAAAAACCGCTAATTAACCCAAAAGGTTGTCACTAAAGTTTTACAAAATGATTCAACTTCATTCCAAGTAACCAAATTAAATTTTCACACCATGAAACCATATTTATGTTAAATAATAAAATATAACTTCAATTCTGGATTAACACCTTCACCATACATGTTTATTCGAACATGAACTGATCATTAAAACCAAGGAAGCAAATGGACCCGAACAATGAAATTGAACCTTTTAACCAATAAAAAAGTTTTTGAATGAACTTAAAAAGGTTATAATAAATCAATTAAATATAGAATAGTTTATGTAATTATTAATTAATAAACCTAATTTTTTATTCATGTCATTAATAACAAGTGGATAACACCATCAGATTTAAGGTAAGGGATCCTCTCCGTTTAACTTTTATTTAAGAATGTCCTCTATGCTATGCTATATTATGTGAAATCCCTAATGATGGGGTATGATTTTTCACCTCTCTAATACTTCCATCATGATTTATAAGTGATGATAAACCTCATTATATCCCTTTAATCCCTCTTATGTACACCCACTACCATGGCGATAATCCATAAGGAATTCTACCCGAACCGCCTTTATTCCTTCAGGTTGCTCTATATTTATTTTTACCCAAATAAAGTTGTATTTTCTTTTTATGTATAACTTATACATGATTTTTATATTCTCCAAACTCATGTTTCAAGATGAATTCCTAATTATCTTTTAGGGATATACATGCTTTTAAGAAAATCCCTCCACGATACTTCTCAATAAGTAAACTCGTTTTAAGGGCACTTCCCAAATTTTTTACCCAATTACAAGTGAAATATATCCTATGTTTTAAACCACCATTGTATTTATAAAATCAGTATTTTTATTTTGAAAAAATTCTTGGCTCACTTCTGATTTTATATAAAATATTGTTCCCTTTTTTATTTTGAAAGCTCTCCAGTATTTTTCTTAAAACCGCACAAAAATGTTTTAATGCTAAAATTTCTCAAATACATTTCTTATTTGTTGTCACTTCTATTTGAAATAAATTACTATGATATATGACTATTTTACCTTATTAACTTCCATGTATGTTCTAATTCCTTTATTTCATGGATACTTTCCTGATACGCCCGTTGGTAATGCTTTATGTCATGATTGTGGTACCCAATTCTTTCCATGGGTAACCCTTATATTTATGTAAGATTTATTATATATAATTATTTATGTAGAAAAAATATTCATGAAATGTAATATTGGTGCACCCAGATTTCACTCCAATGCATTGGGTAAATTTGAGTCTCATGAGACATTATGTGCGACGGTCTTAGCAGTTAGCCTTGGCTTGTTCTACTATGTGTGGTGGTCTTGGCGGTTAGACTTGGCATGTGCTACTATGGGAAACGGTCTTGGTGGTTATCCTTGACTCAAACTAAATTCATGTTTCATGTCTCTACCACATTTCTATGATTCCATGTCTAAAGGATCACATGTTTATATGTTATGATTCCATATTTTACATACCTTTTTATAACATCATGCCATGCCTTCTATCCTATGTGATAATGCTTTGTTCTTATAGTTATTATCTTACTGGGATTTTAGATCATAACTTTATTCATGTTATCCCTAGGTTATCCTATGAATATGTTTGATCACAATGGAAGATAGGATATCATTATGGAGTTTAAATAAAAATATTTTTTAAATTTTTTTTTATTTACCTAGTCTTCCAAGACACTAGACTTTACAATCCTTGGCTTATAATATGATGTATAGTTCTGCTTAAAGTCATGTAATGTAATATTTAAAAGTCTAGGGTAACTATATTTAATATCAAATAATAAACACTTCATAAATTCATACAACCACTTACATACATCACAAACAAGCTAAACATGCCTAAATGTTACATCATTTTACATAATGAAGCAATTTTTGTAAGTCATCCTTTGGTTTTTATAATAATTCATTCATATTAACATAACTAGGAATATGATAAGTACATGTGAGAGGAAATTAAATCTCAATAAAAATATCTATAGATAAACCATAAAGCAATCATGTCATCAAATAACCATGAAAAATACAATCATGTGAGAAATCATACATAAATGAAAAATCACACAATTTGGTCTCTCACCTATTGGTATACATGATAGACATGAAATAAAGACCCAATCCATAAGGTTGATCCAATTGATATAACCTATGGGTGCACAAATATGTTTTTAAAGTAAACCCCCTTTACAAACCAAGATCAAATTAAATTTTACCTCTAACATATAAAACATTAACCAATGTATTAGATGATTAAATAAGACCCCACCAATCACATAATGACAAGCCATATTTCTGTATGCCATAAGAATATTAGATCATCCATCATTAATTCCTAGCTTAATTACCCCATGGAAAAGAAATGGGTTTCATGAAAATTTCATTAAAACAACATTATAATCTATCAAGAGGAAGAAGGTAGATCGTATTATTTGATAATATACCCAGTGAAAGATGAAAATCATAAAATGATGTTAACCGAGATGATAAATACTTTTCTAAAAGTATTATAAATATTCTTTGAGAAATATGATGAAATGCACTTTTCTTTTAGTAATAAAAATTTCATAAAACAATGAGAATAAACATGTTATATCCTACATTATACCATTCATAACATTATTCTCACCATAATGTTATATTTATATTTTACACTTAAGATATATTTAATTTTTATATATACGGATGGATGATACTACTATACTCACTGAGTAGTAAATGCATGTTTCACATGAGGTGCTAGCGGAACGTGGGGTTTGATAGATTAGGGTGTGTAGATCACATAATTATCATCACATTTCACCTACAGATGCTATCATACCATACTTACGCCATGATAGATTCCATGGTGTTGATGTATCTAATTATACATTCATTTTCCATCACCACATTACTACCCTCACAAATATATCAAGACTTGAGACTCACACATTAAAATTTCCCAAGGGAGAGATTACTATCACCCTTGAGGATGAGATAGTTATTCTTGGTCTTCATATCCATAGTTTTGTAGTTATAGGACCAACTCATGGAGACTGGCCTGAGCCTATACAAATATTGTCTGGTCTAGACATTGTGGGAGATGATACTCTCATTGATGGAAGTTCTCAATCTATGAGAAGGATGGATATGCACTTCCCACATTTACCCATTGATGTTGACGAGAATTCTTTCATGCATCATGTCTATGTATATATCTTAAAACTCATTAGAGGTAAATTATGAGATTCACTCTAGTATGCATGTCAACATGGTGTATTTGGGGCTAATAGAAGAATTTTATCAAGTTGGGAGATTCAACTAGGATTATACATGCTTAGAATACTCATACAGGTCATTATTGATGGCATGAAGATAAAATCATAGTGATCTAGGGGATGTGTCTTACTCATTTAGATGTGGGAATGGGAGCACATCTCTCCAATAGCCCCTATTTTTGATGGTATGGAGATTCATATGGATGTGTTTCATGCCACTACGCATGAATGCTGGTATGATAACTTATCTTTATCATTTTTTATACTAATATCAGTTATTAAACTCTATTACTTATTATTTATCACTATCAACATTGTACGTTACATGTGGAATTAGACACACCACTTCACAAGGGCTCAGAGGGGAAATTTGGGTGTATACTGTCTTATGTTGGATAGTCTACAACCCACCGATGTAAGTATAAAAATTCTTCTATTAACTAAACAATTTCATAACATTATCATTTTTGGAAATTTTTAACAGAATATTTTAACAAATGTCACATGTCATTTTAGATTTCTTAGTTACCATACTATGCTCTATTAGACTATATTCCCACATACTAAACTTACGGTCTTCACGATGCCACATATATAGCTCCACTCATTCACTTTCATATTTTTGAGTGGAACTATCCTGATAGATTCATGCAACAGTTTTGGATTTTCCCATCATATTCTAGTTTCTCCCAAATAGTCAGCAATTGTTTATTCCATGAAGCTGATGAGGATGCAGGATGTCGACTAGCACTGATTACATAATGAGTATATCAACCTCTTGTGTAGACTTGCATCGTTTCATATCGAGGGCATGCGTACAATGTGATTCCATCTATCACAACAAGTCGAGTATAACCCATGGTATAGAATGAAGTCTATATTGTATCTTACTCTACAAGTTAGAGGGATTTAGGATCTAATAAGTTAGTAATTTTACATTTTTTTGTTTACTGTAATTTTTTTAAATTCATTTTGAATCTATTTAACGCATATTGGACTACAGAATATTATATGCATGTCTGATCTAGATGAGGGTGAGGTTTTCACCCAGGCAGGGCACCATGATGCAATGTAAGAGATGATGTCAGTGCATTGTGTTCTACATCATAGTGCCTCTGATCATCCACCTCAAGGATATGATGTTTTTTTCTAGGGAGAGGTGGATCCTAATAAAGAACCTCCTCCATCAGTTACTAATTTTGTGGAGGCATGATGGTAATGGCATAGACCACATCATTTTACACATGAAGTCTCACCTATTCCAGAAGAAGAGTTTGTACATCTATCAGTCTAGCCTTAGCCGATTACAGATCTGCATCACGAGGCATGAGATCCATTTGTGTTGTTGGTATACCAACAATTTTTTATGAGTATATCTGATCTAAACTTGTATCAGGTGTCATTTCCCATACCTCCACCTTTCAGGACCAAGCCTTCACATTCCTTGTAGTTCCACTGGCAGATGATGACAGGTCCTTCCACTTATGTTTTTGGAGAAGTATTATGTGCACATGATGACATCCAGATGCCACCTCCCCCTGATGAGCCACAGGTAGAGCATCAGACATTCAAGATTCCAACACCCAAGGAAGAGCCATCTCCAACTCATCATACTCCATCCTAGCATAGAGTTCGATGATTTCGATTCAGGAGTCCCTTTTTCACACCATTATGTGGGATAAGACCTCATCATAGATAGTGACTGTCCTTATTCATTTATATGTTTTCTATTGACATAAATGATTTGAAACAAAAAATGTATTTTATCCTCTATATTATTATATTTATATTAAAATTATTAAATTATTTTTACTCTCAACCATTTTTTATATGTTTAGTTAGTGTTTTAATTTTCATATACATTTTACTTATAGTTTAAATTTTATAATATTTAAAAGTTAACTTCTTGAAATATATGAAAACTTATTAAATATAATGTATGTAAATTTCAATGTTTATAAAATATAAACTATAAAAAACATCAAATTAAAAATTAAAACATTTCCTAAATATCTAAAAAAATGTGAAAATAAAAATAATTTCATCAATATAATAAATCAAAATTAATTTAACTGACATAAACATTATTGATTAAAAACATAAATTTTACACATTAAAAAATATATGCACATAAATTATAGTATGACTAAAATATAAATGACATTTAGAAAATTGACTAAAAATAAAAAAAAATAATTTAAAATAATAGGAATGTCAAAATAATTATAAATACAAATGTAACATTTTACAAAAACAATATATTTTTCAATTAAAATTATGTTTCATTAATTATTTTTATGAAATTATTATTATTTCAATACTAAACATATTCCATTTAACATCAAATAAAAAGGATTTTAATAGTGCTAAAAATCATTGTTAATCACAATACTGATAAAGGGGGTTCCCCTTTATCAGTACTACAAATAACATTGATAAATGTCTAGTTTTCTGCAATGTGCTATTAATATAACAACACACCCAAGAAAAACATGTAATTTCATACAATTATATATACATTTAATTGAAATAATGAATACAAAAATGTCTACCCGTGGTATATACACAAAAAAACATTGATATATAAATTTCAAAACAATGTTTTATATAATTACATTTACAATTATCCAAAACAGATTTAAAAACATTAATGTTTCATCTTTTGATGCCTATAAACCCCTATAAAAAATGTCCACCCATGGTATCAGTTGCTGAAAAAATAATCTCAACCCAAGAAAAAGATTCCGCCTATATAAGAAAACAAATATTATGTTAGTAATACTATAAAGAAATAAATTAAACATTAATATGAAAGAATACATTAATAAAATGAAAATTTTAAATAAATAAAAAGACACATTTTGAGTTATACTAGTCATAATGTTCATAGTATTGAGGTGGAGTCGATTCCTACACATCAAAAATGAGTTATGGATAATTTTCCTAAAATTTCAAAAACATTGAATGGGTTTTATTGGTTTTGAGTTTTTCGCTTTTTCTTTTAGTAAAATTAATGTCAATTTTAAATAATGACACATTTTGAGTCAGATTCATCACACCATGAATCTGATTGAGGTGTGGATAGTTCTAATCTAACACAAATTACTGATGGATAATTATCCTAAAGTATCAAAACAATATGAATTCATTTTCTTTTTTTCACTATGCTAGTTGTGCTTTTTTACTAAGATGTCATTTCAAACTAGAAACATGCATTTTGAGTCATACCGGTCACATCGATACATGTAAAAATGAATTATGAATCTTTTTCCAAAATTATTAAGACAATTGGAGTGTGATTTATTATTTTTCAATGAGTGACATATTTTTAATTAAAATGTCAATTTTAAACTGATAATAGATACTTTTAGTCATACCCGTCACACAGTGCATCAGATTGAGATGGAGTTGATTCCTACATGTCAAAAATTACTCATGGATCATTTTCATAAATTATCAAAAAAATAAAAATGAATTTTCATAGTTTTTAGTATGTAACTTGTTCTTTTTTACTTAAATTAATGTCAATTTTAAATAAGAAGATACACTTGGAGTCATATCAGTCACATTATGTGTAGTATTGAGGTGAGGTTGACTCATACAAATTACAAAGAACTTGTGTATCATTTTAATAAATTATCTAAACAATATAAATTCATTTTCTTGGTTTTCAGTATGTCAATTTTTTTTTTACTAAATTAATGTCAATTTTAAATAAAAAATACACTTTTAGTTATATCGTTCACACCGTGCATCAGATTGAGGTGTGGTTGATTGTTACATGTCAAAAATGACTCATAGATCGTTTTCCTAAATTATCAAAACAAATAGAATTTGTTTTCTTGGTTTTCAATATGTCAAATATTGTTTTTACTAAAATTAATGTGAGTTTTAAATAAAAAGACACACTTAGAGTCATAACGGTCACACCGTGCATCATATGGAGGTACAGTTGAATCCTATACATCACAAATGACTCGTGAATCATTTTTATAAAGTATAAAAACAATTTTAATGAATTTTATCAGTTTTCAGTATGTCACTTGTTCTTTTTACTAAAATTAATGTCAATTTTAAATAAAAAGAGACACTTTGAGTGATATCGGGCATATCATGCATCATATTGAGGTGAATTCGATTCCGAAACATAAAAAATGGCTTATATATTATTTTACTAATTTATTAAAACAATATGAATGTGTTTTCTCAGTTTTAATTATGTTAGTTGTGTTTTTTTACTAATATGTCATTTCAAACTAAAAACATGCATTTTCATTCATACCCATTGCATCATGTGTTAGTTTGATGTGATATTGCTTCAAACAAATCAAAAATAACATATGAATCACTTTCCTAAATTATCATGACAATCGGAGTGCATTTACTTGGTTTTCAGTGAGTGACACATTTTGAACTAAAATGCTAATTTTAAACTGATAATGGAAACCTTTAGTCATACCGATCACATCGCGCATTGGATTTAGGTGTGGTGGATTCCTACATATCAAAATTGATTCAAAGGTAATTTTCTAAAAGTATCAAAATAATATAATTTTTTCTCTATTTTCAATATTACACTTGTTCTTTTTACTAAAATTACTGTTAATTTTAAATAAATAGACACACTTGGAGTCATATCAGTCACATCATTAATCATATTGAGGTACGGTTCACTCCTACATGTCAAAAATGACTCAAGGGTAATTTTTCTAAATTATCAAAAGAATCTGAATGTGTTTACTTAGTTTTCAGTATGTCACTTGTTATTCTTGCAAAAAAATAATATCAATTTTAAATAAAAAGATACACTTTGAATTATACATGTCACATTGTGCATAATATTGAGGTGAATTCAATCCCTACACATCTTAAATGACATATATATCATTTTCCTAAAGTATCAAAACAATATGAATGTAGTTTCATAGATTTCAGTATGTAACTTGTTCTTTTTCCTAAAACTAAGGTCAATTTTAAATAAAAATACGTTTTTACTCTTATCAAGAACATCATGTATCATATTGAGGTGTGGATGATTCCTACATATCAA
This sequence comes from Viscum album, assembly GCA_963277665.1. Lineage (NCBI taxonomy): Eukaryota > Viridiplantae > Streptophyta > Magnoliopsida > Santalales > Viscaceae > Viscum > Viscum album. Next base: position 1,338,184,402 of record OY728162.1, read on the forward strand.
AAATGACAAATGGACTATTATTTTAAAGTATGAAAACAATCCAAATATTTTTTCTTAGTTTTGTGTATGCCAGATGTCCTTTTTACTAAAATTTATGTCAATTTTAAAAATAAAGAAGCACTTTGAGTCATACCAGTCACATCGTATGTCAGATTTACGTGAAGATGAATGATACATGCCCCCAAGTCTCTATGTAAGTCATATATTCATGCTATTTGTGTACATTATTCCATCAGGTATGTTTCCAATTCATTTCTAAGAAAATCTATATCATCTTGTGAATACTAGTCTTTTCGAGAGTCATAGTAGTAATGGAAAAATATAAATACACAAAGGATTATTAAATAATTTCAATTAAATAGTAATTATTTTTAGAAATACCTCTTTGGGGGTGCTAGTTTTTTCATAGAATATGATCTCTCTCATAAATTTACAAACATAATAACTACAATCATTTCCATTTATTTGTTTGGGACACTATAGAAACATTGAGGAGAATAATTAATTTTTTTTATGTGTTTGGATAGTGAAATATTATTATATATATCCGGATACTTTTCTAGTCATAGAACTTGTAATGGTCCTCATGCTTAGTCCTTGTCCTTATTCTTTTTTTCACAATATTGATGCACTGCACAGTAATAATAGAATCCTCATTAAAATATAATATAAATTATATAAATTTATTTTTAGTTCTAAAATGTTGGATATAGTGTATTAAAAATTGAAAAATTACATCATGTTTGGTTGGTTTTTTGGGATATCCACGCATTAAATCCATGAAATAAATCATTGGAGTATCCAAATTGATCGCAATGAGAATCCAATGTTGTCTAAAAACACAAAAAAAGGAATAAAAAATAAATGAAATGAAAATATATTAGATATTAATAAATTTGAGAGTTTTACACCTGAATTGTTGGTATTAATAGATTCTGTCATCCAAAACTTTTCTTTCAAATGATTTGACTAGTCCTGTCACTATTTCATCCTTTTTCGGATTCTATATTTGGTTGTTCTGTAGAGGTTATGTGAGGACTAATGAGTCCAAAAAACTTCATGGGAAATCCCTTCAATTTTTTTTGATATATACATTTACTAAAAATATGAAATGTATTTAGTCATAATTAACAAAATATATCTGCTTTTCAAATATCAAATCATGAAAACATGCATCATGTATACATTTATAACTGAGGCTCCTAGCTAATCATAGTCGAGGATTTCATTCACATTATCAACAAAAATGTAGTCTTCAACTTCCTCTCTATATATATTTTTATTAAAAGTAAACTATTTGAATACTAACATCTTTTATCTTTGTATCTATATGAACCTTCAATGCTATTAAATGTGGATATGGAATGGGTGGGGTAATGCTTCTTTCAGTAGATATTTTTTATTGGTTGGTTGATCCTTTAGATGGTTTTGAGTCGACCTTCCATTTCAACCCATTCCCTTTTTTCGTTTATAATAACATTCATCATTTCAGACCATTTTTCATTAATTGTTAATGTTTTATCATGAAAGATAAATTGGAAATGAATACCTCATTGTCAACATGTTTTCTTACAAGATGTGACAGTTATGCAATCAATGTTAAAATATATTGTTTGAACTTATGAATATCTTCCTCAATAATTGGAATAGTTATCTTGGTAATCGACTCATGGGATACACTAATCGACACTCTCATATACCTGTTTTAAGTGTTCTGTTATGTAGCATGGATTTTTGGATATTGAACATTATAGCCCTCGCTACAAGGAAATGGGTGGGTGTTGATATATATAAATCACCATCATTGTCACATTATAGAATATTAGTACAGGAAAGGTATCATTGTATATATAATTTATAGATAAACCTAGTATGGTAATTCAATAAAAAATGATATTGTTTTCAATCAGTTTTTGTAAGGTTTTTCGAAAACTGTTTACCAAAAGCAGTGTCCGCATCTTATACTTTCTCAATCCATTTATCACCTGTAAATGAAGATGGTTCTATACATTATTCTGAACTTCTATCGAATGATTTAATATAAGATTGGTACTTATTCCATTGGGATATAAATATGTGATGTCCTAGAAACACGATTTTTGATGAATTTTTCAACCTAATTGGCTATGTACCTCATTTGTAAATGCAACACCCTTGTGTTCCTTTAATGTTATATCCTGGAATTTGTTTATAAGTAGGAAAGTAATTTATCATCCCATAAAATATGGATCTCGATGTGAAATCTTCATTTTTGTAAGAATCATACAATGCAACTCCTTAATCCCACAATAATTTCAAATCCTTGAGGAATGGAACCAAATAAACATCAATATCATTACCCGGATGTTTTGGTACTAATATAAGCATAGATAACATGATGTATTTTTGTTTTATGCATTAAACACAGTGGAAAATTATAATTTACCAACACAACAAACCATTTATTATGATTGATTCTTTGAAAACAAAAAGGATTCACTCCATTTATTGATAACACAAGATGGAGGTTTCTCAGCTCATTTCAAAATTCAGGATACTCATGATCAATTCTCTTCCACTGAGGAGAGTTTGTTGGGTGATGTAGTTTCCCATATTTATTTCTTATATCTGTGTTCCACATTAATTTCCTTGTAGAGTCCTCACTTCTATATAAGCATCTAAACCTTGTAATGATTGCAAAGTACCATACAACTTTTGTATGACAAGATTCATCTTTATTGTATCAAGAAACTCCACACTTTGGGAATTCTGTAAGTTATTTTTGGTCCTTATGAAATATTATAAAATAATTAGGGAAGGTGTGTATTCTATTATAGATCATATCCATTGAGTATATCATTTTTTTGGAATCATAGGTTCAGCTCAAGAGTTCATTATCTTTTCGAATCATGTCATTCTAGAGAGTAAGTAGTTCCGTAAAACTGGTGTCACTCAATATGTTGCTTGATTTCAAATTATACAGCTTTAGTACAACTAACAATGATGTATGTTTAGTGAAACCTATTATAATCATAAATAATTTTCCAATCAATTCAATGATAATTTTGAGATATAAATAAAGTGTAAAAGTGTGGAATTAAAAGAACACCAGATGTAATGTGGAAAAACCCCAAAATGAAAGGGGTAAAAAACCACAAGAAAATAGAAGGATTTCACTATGCTAAATTGTGGGTAAAAGCTCTATATATCTCTCTCAATTACCAAGAGAAAAAATACAACAAATTATATCTTGAAAATATGGGTAAACACCTCATAAAATACTATAATCAAGGATGAAGATGTGTTGCTTCTGAATCCAATGACAAACATTAGTGGAGGGGATCCCCTTTTATCGCTTGCCATAAACCTCCTTTTGCCTCCCCTATAATAAATTTTTTACCAAATTAAATGGAGAATCAATGGTAGGGTGTCACCACGATGTGTCACCATGACGTGTCTAAATAAATGTGGTGACCATCATTAATATTGTCTCTATCCGTAACATATTACAATATATCTCTCACTTAGATATTTGAGTAAGTATCAATCACTTCTCCACAAATTATTTCTATCTACAAAACCTGTTGCTCATGTATCTGTAAGGATACTCGAGGATCTAAAACATTTGAACTTATCAGAAACAATCACATTCATCAGGAAATCTTCCAGATTTTCTTTAGTGTGAATTTTCGGCATGTCCACACTTCCTTTTTCTACTACATCTTGAAAAAATGATATTTTACAGCAATGTGCTTCATCCGGGAATGAAAATATGGATTCCTTGAAATTTTCAAGGCATTATAACTATAAAAAAACAATGAAATATTATATTTTTTGTGGCTAAGATCTTCCAACAACATTTTCATCGAAATCGATTATTTGCATGCCTATATAGCTCCCATGTACTCCGCCTCCGTCGTGGATAAAGCTAAAACTGACTGTAACTTTGAAATCATACTCAAAGCTCCTATTACAAGAGAAAACACATAACCAGTAGTGGATTTTCTCCAGTTAGAATCACCTATAAAATATGAATCAATATAGCCTATGGTAGTGAAATCTAATCCCCCAAAACATAATACAACATCTGGGGTTTCCTTGATGTATCTTAGGATCCTCTTCACCATTCTACAATTCTTCCATCCTAGATTCACCATATACTAACCAACGGTTCCACTTCATGTGAAATGTATTTTCTAGTACAAACTACGGAAAACATTACACTCCCCACTACTGATGCATATGGCACTCGATACATTTCCATCCTCTATGCTTCACTGCTAGGACTCATCATGTAGGATAACTTTGAATTAATGGGAAGAGGGGTATAAATTGGATTATAGTATTTCATGTTGAATCTTTTCAAGACACACCATAAATAATTCTTCTATGATATCCAAATATTCCCCTTATTTATATCTCTATAAATTTTCATCCCAAGAATCTTGTTTGTGGGTCCCAAGTCCTTCATATCAAACTCCCTAGACAATTGTGCCTTCGTCTCCAGGATTTAACCATTTTTGGGGCCTGCAAACAAAATGTCATCCACATACAATAATATAATGATAAAATCATTACCATCTAGACCCTTAAAATATGCACAATTATCTAAATTAATTTTGGTGTATCCAAGACTCATGATATAGGAATCAAATCGCATGTACCAATACCTCAGCACCTTTTGATACCATACATAGATTTTCTCAACCTGAAAGCCTTTTTATGTTTACCTTCTTTAGAAAAACCTTCTGGTTGGAGAATATAGAATTATTCATCAAGATCTCTAGAGAGAAAATTTGGCTTCACATCTAGATGATCTAGATTCAGAGTGTGTGCAACACACATCTCCAGAACTACCCGAATAGTCATCAGTCTAACAGGAGATGAAAATATTTCATTGAAATCGATACCTTCCTTCTATGAATATCCTTTGATCACCAATATCGCAAAAATATCTTTCCACATGGTCTATTTCATCCCTCTTGATCTTGTATACACATTTTTTCCAAATGGCCATCCATCCATCAGGAAATGGAACAAGATCCCAAGTCTTGTTCTTGTATAGGGCTTCATGTTCCTCCTACATCGCCTCCATCCATGAAGATATATCTATAATCTAGGTCACCTCCAAAAGAGATGATGGATCTACATCTTCTATCAATAATCAATATGCAACATTGCTCTCAGTGACATAATTTGAGTGCCATATTGGTGCTCTTTTATCTTAATTTCATCGTCGTAGTCTAGGATCATCTAGTACTTGATCGTCAAGATCTAGTAATGCCTTAGATGAAATTGGTTCTTCCTTCACCTCGACTATTGTAGTTTTTTAGTCTCTTTCTCTGTGTCTTTATCAATAATTATTTTCAATTTGTCTTGGTAAAGATGAAATCACTACTGATGATAAGTTTTTGGGTAGTGGGATCCCACAAATGATACCCCTTCATACCATCAGTGTATCCTAAGAAGATACACTCCCTGGATCTTGAGTCCAACATTGATATTTCCTATTCATTAAATAGTGAATATACATGACTTCTCAAAGTATGAAATTGATATAAATTAGTGGGTTTACCATTCCACATCTCCATCGGTGTCTTCAGATCAATTGTCACTGAAGGGGATCGATTGATCACATAGCAGGCGATATTTACTACTTCTGCCTAGAATGTCTTGGTAACTCCTTAAGTCCTAAGATTCACCCTTGTTCTATCCAAAAAGGTTCTATTCATCCACTCTACCACACCATTTTGTTGAGAAGTGTATGCTACCATGAACTTCCTCTTGATGCCTTCATGTTGACAAAAAGAATCAAACTCCTCACTTGTATATTCTCCACCATTTTCAATCCTCAAACACTTGATCTTATTTTTGGACTTAGGATCCTTTTTCACTTTGAATGTTTTTAAGACATCAAAATACATCTAATTTACTCTTGATTAGAAATAACAAAAATCTCATAGAATGGTCATCAATGAAAGATACGAAGTACCTTGCTCCTCCTAGGGACATAACCAGTGCTTACAAAATGTCAGAATGAATCAACTCCAAGATCTCCTTGATCCTCGTCATTAACATTCCAAACTTCTACATGTGTTGCTTACTAAAAACCAAATTCTTAAAAAATTGTAAAGATACCATCAAAATCCCTGGAAAAAACTTTTGATCTGCAAGAATCTTTAATCCTCGTTCAGACATATGGTAATCTTCTGATTCCATAACGTCATAAACTTTTTCTTCAAGGTAGTTGATGTGACAGGTATCTCCTATTACTTGTATGTTTCACCCATAAGGACATATAGGTTCTTTGAGATCTTATCTTCCTTCATCACCAGAAATTATCCCTTCCCAATCTTCATCAGCCCTTTCTAGATGCAAGTCTGGCATCTGATATCATCAAATTGACCCAAGAACAAATTGTGCTTCTTGAGACCCTCCACATGGCATATTCTTTGGATGGTTTAGACTATGTTATCATGCACCTTTAGTTTGATGGGTCTGATTCCAATTATATTCAATTTATGATCATTCCCCATGTTTACATGTCCTTTCGGGATAGTTTCATATTGGTCAAACCATTCTCATTGATATTTCATGTGCCATGTTGCTCCTGATTCAATAATCCATGCATCATCAAGATGCTGTCTTCCTTCAGTAGTTGTTGCCATGTCACTAACTAATATGTATTCATTTCCAGATTTAATCGCCACATTTACTTGAGATTTCTTCCATCCTCCCTTCTTATTCTAATAGTCTTAGTTGACATTCCCCCTCTTACCACAATTGAAACGTTTTACAGTTTTTGTCTTGCTCCTTGATTTGGACCTTCCATGATTCTGGCTCCTACTGGATCCACGCTCCATCATTCTTTCTCTTTCCATTAACAGAGCTTCCACTTGGTGTGAAGTTGTCTTCTTGTCTTCCTTGTTCTTGCACCAACCTTATTTTCAATAATTATAGTTGTAACATCATTTAAGGTAAATATATACATTAGGATATTATTGTTGTGGTGGATGATAAGTTGATCATACGAATCTGGAAAACTTTGGAGTAGAATCTCCACACGTTCAGTATCCACAATTTTATAGCCCAATGATATAATATCAGAAAAAAGGGTATTGAGGGTGTTGATCTGATCAGTTACCAATGATGACTCCGCCATTTGAAGAATGTGTAATTTTATCTTCAAGAATTTTTTTTTGGACTGACTTTTCCTCACACATCTTTGTTAGGGTATCCCAAATTCCTTTTGTAATCTTCTTCTCCACAACGCTTGATAGGACCTCATTTTCCAAATCCAAATGGATGTTGGAAATGGCATTACCATCCATGTCGCTCCATTTCTCCTCTATCACACCCGTTTGTTTTTCTATAATTTCTTGTAGGCAATTATCTTTCCACAAAACCACTTGAATCTTCATTTTCCACACTGAAAAATTAATTCCATTGAATTTTATGATCTCATGTTTTTCCTCCATTTGGTCATGTCATTGGTCTAGAATTTCCTCCAGCCAAAACCTTATTCTTATGATACCAATTGATATGATCGTAAAAAAATTGTGCAATCAATTCAATGATAATCGCGAGATAGAAATAAAGGGTAAAATTTCAGAATTAAAAGAACACTAGATGTAATATGGGAAAATCCCCAAATGAAAGGGGTAAAAAACCATAGGTAAGTAGAAGGATTTCACTGTGGTAAAATATGGTTACAAACTATCTCTCTCTAAATTCCAAGGAGAAAACACACAAGAAATTATCTTTTGAAAATATGGAGAAATACCTCACAAAATACTGCACTCAAGGATGAACATGTGTTTCTTTTGAATCTGATGATAAAAATCGGTGGATGAGATCCCCTTTTATAGTCTACCTTCAAGCTCCTTTGGCCTCCCCTAAATTAAATTTTTGTTACCAAATTAAATCAAGAATCAATGGTCAGGTTTCACAGTGATGTTTCACCATGATGTTTCCAAATAAATGAAACAATCATTGTTAATATTTTCTCTCTCCATAACGTCTTCAAACATAGTGCAACCAACATACAGTGGTGTCTTTGCACAACTCTTTAACTTCTCAAATAATTTTGAGAAATCACGAAGTTAATCTTCAACTGACCATGTCATTTCTTCAATATGATCTTTATCATTATTCACATCTATAATCACATCCTTGATACGGTCTTCTTTATTGTCCATAGTTGTAATCATATCAGATGATTCATAAAATGCAGTGTTATCCTAGCCACTAGCTACATTTGATTTTTCCCTATGTTTATTCCAATATTTAAAACTTTGATCTATTATATGACAGATAAAGTGTTCTTACAACTCGTCTCAACTAATTAGTCTTGAATAACAATAGTGTAAACATGGAAAAAATATTTGAGAAGGTTCATATGCAAGATCTTTTTCAAACTTGATGAACTCTTTCACTCCATCTTCATACTCTTTTGTCAAATGATTAATATCCATTAATTCTTTATTCACATCCATCCTATTTTATTTAGTAATATTAATATTTAACAAAATAAAAACACAAAAGGGGCCTTTCCAATAAGGTGAACTCCCCATTTGAATGATTTTTGTTATTTCATTTTGTTGCCTGAGACTCATCCCGTCACAAATTGGGTTTTAAAATCAACTCACTCAATAAAATCATCTTTTCAATTAAAAAATATTCTTTTCCAAACACAAAACAATATTTTAAGTACTAAAATAGGATATTATAGAAAAAACTTATATGAATTGCTATACAATGAACTATTAATGTTTAAATGATTGGGTAAAATAATATAAAAGTGAAATTTAATGTCAAGAAAAAGATATTAAATCAATGAATCAATATATATCCCATGGGAACATGAATCAAGATACATATAGTTCTATGATATGGAATGCATACATAAATTGGTATCATACACAAGGGGAATATAATAGTTCAAGTTCATAGGATGAATAATTATTTTGAATATATTTTCAAGGATGATCCAAATACATCAGTAATCTCACTTCATTTGGAGTTATATAGGGTGTTTAAATCCACCATGATATGGATATGACTATTATGATTCTCAGATTTCTCCAACTCATTCTAAAACCACTCCAACTCTTTAAAACTCCAAATTATGAAAAAATATAGAAACCTTTGGGAAACATTGGAATTGACATGAATCCTACATCAATGAAAGAACATATTTTCATAAATCATTCTGTATCCAATAAAATTAGTCATTATAAATTATTCTTCAACAGCGTTCAATAATATCAAACATCATCAATTATTGTCAATAAATACCATATATAACCAAATAGAAAAATACTTTTCTCCAATTAGACTTTTTTTTCACAATTCTTACATCCACAAAAATCAACAACCATAAGACATAGATATAATCTAACCCCCTTACAATCATAATCTATGATCCTCCAAATTTCAAGATTTTTTACACCTTTATATAGATTTGGATGTAAAAGTTTAAAGGGTCCAATCATATGACCACGTAGAATCTTCTTCTTGTTAAAAATTAAACCCTACCATAAATAATAGTGAGGATTGTTTAATTAACCACTAATCATATATGAGACATTTCCTAATCTAGGAAAAAAAGGAATTAATCAATACTGCAATGTCAACCTAAAATCAAGATCAAATACCTCTATTTTCCTAGAAACTGTGGATTATATATCTCTCAATCTTAGTGATTTCAAGAATAATATAAATCTATATGAACAAATAATATCTATATGCCCAAATAATTTAGATTGTATAGAACATATGGTTCAGAGATACGAACAAAAAGGTAAGGGAGGCGGTGGCAGGGGCAGTGGCGATGGCGAAGGGGGTGGGGCAGTGGTGGCGGCGATGGAGGAGGGGGCTGTGAGGACAATGGAGGCAGAGGCGGGGGCAGTAGAGAAGGGGGAAACAGAGGCAGAGGTGGGGGCAGCAGAGGTGTAGGTGAGGGAAGAGTCGATAGAGTCATAGACAGAGGAGGCAGCGGCGATGGAGGTATAGCTCGACTTTTACTAAAGCTTGAGGCTCGAGCGACAAGTGGATCCACACGTGTTTTATTTATAAAAATTTCAAAGGCCTTTATCAGCGGTTTTTACTAATGTAATTTTATCATCTGTATATAAATTATTATTATTTTGATTAAACATTAATTAAAAATTTAATAAAAAATTATATCTAATTTATATATTATTATTATAATAATTATATTATATTTAATTAATTTTTAGTTATTAAATTGAGAAACATAAAAAGAAGGTGATGAGAGAATTTATGAGTTTTTTTTGACAAAGGAAAGATGATATATTAAAAAATAAAGGTCAGCGGTTACACAGTCATGCAACCAAGAAGGAAAGTGATCAAGCCAGAGATGATTCATGCTGGATGTGCTAAAAGAAGCTAGGTGATGGGCGGCTTAATTTCTGACCCTTTTAATGAAGGAGAAGGAGCAGGATGTGAAGCTTTGACTGAGAGATTGGATGTTCCTGAAAATGGGGCAGACATACTAGAGGCCGCTATCATTAAGCCTGACAGTATTGATGATGGTGAGGCAATCGGATTCAATGTGAATAGCATCCCATCCACGATCTTTTGCGAACATCATCCCGGATAGTACAACGATGGCTTCATCAATAATGGGCTCCCAGAGAGCGTGGTTTGATCTGTGTTTGGCCGCAATGATTTGACTATAAAAATCCCATTCCATAATCCAATTCCGAAATTTCCATCCATGGAGAGAGATGCATCAACGTTAATCTTGAGGATCCCTTCTGGTGGAGGGTACCATCTTTAAGAAGCTGTGTGAGTGCCAGAGAGCCCATGATGGTCAGAGTCCCAGTTCCACCCCTCAATCCAGGAAGTAGCCCATTCAATCCAGAACCTGGGGGGATTTACTGTGTGGTTAAAGATGAAGTCATTACGCCGATCCCAGATGATCCATTCCATGATGCATAATGAAGAAACTTTGTCTGCAGAAAAAGAAGATGACCACAACATCAGCAGTGTCGGAAGGTCTGGCGTCGTATCCAGCAGAAGCTCCAAATCAGAGCCCTAAAATGTCCATATCTCTTCCACCCCTGGGAACTGGGTGATCGCATGCAGAGGAGATTCAAGTAAACCTGAGAAAATGGGAATTGCTTGTTAATCGTGACATGTCGGAAGGCGAGGAAGTCCATAGTGGGAAGGATACCTATGCAAAACTACCACAAAAAAATGGATTTTCAGGGGGACCTTAAGATGACAAAGGGTTTTCCAGAGCCCTCTCCTTTCCTCGATTTGAGTATTAAGATCAAGCATGTACCCTGTCTTCACCATATAAGAACCAGAGAAATCATTTCTTCAAAAGGGACAGTCTGGCCCCGCATCCCTCACACAGGAGATGCTAAGAATGATTCTTCTGTCCCTTTTGTTGAACCAAGAGTTGATTTTATCCAAACACCACCCAGAACCATGATCTTCGAATAAGCAGCAAACAGTTTCGTTCTCGTAGCCAGGTACGACAGGGTAGGTGGCTTGCGCGCCATCTTTATCAATCAGCCCGGGATCGGTCCAAATATTAATTTTCATACCATCTCTGACCCTCCATCCCAAACCTTTATTAAGTAAATTTCATGATCCCAAAAGTATTCTCCATAGAAAGCTGGGGTGGGGGACAATAGAGGAGTTCTGGAAATCCGAGTGGGGAAAGTGTTTTGCACAAAGAATCTGCACACAAAGAGAAGAAGGATGAATCAGGAGGCGCCAACCCTGTTTATCCAAAAGAGCATCAATAAAGAGTGGGAGGTATCGAAATCCCATTCTGCAGCCTGTTTTAGGGGTGCAAAGTGACTTCTAAGAAATCTAGTTGATTTTATTTCTACCATTATAATGACCCCACCAGAAGTTAGCGATGCGGGAGTGGATATGGTTGACAATCGTGCCAGGAAGTTTCAAGAGGGACATTATATAGCTAGGGATGGACTGAAGAGTGGCTTTTATGAGTGTTTCCTTACCCACTTTAGAGATTCTTTTTGGACTGTAGACGCCATCCAAACATTAAAAATAAACAAAAAAAAGTCTTGAATGGACTTACTATATCCAAAAAATAAAAATAAATAAAATTATGCTAAAAAAATAAAAAGAAAAGAAACTCAAAGGTGGTAGAGGGATTAATGGCTTTTGATTTTGACCGAGGTGAAAGACTTTAAGTCCCTTAATGAATTTCGGGCTAAAAACCCTAAATTCATTAAAGGTTTTAACGATTTAATTTGTTAATTTTAAAAATAATTTTATCCTCGTATTATTTTAATAATTTTTTTTCAAAAAATCTATATTTATATATATAAACTCTCTATATCCCAAGATAAATCAATCACTGCATCCCACACATATGCATTCCATTAAAATTATTTATCCCCTTGTCACCCAATAAGTAAATTGGTGGTGGCACTTATACAAGTACTTCGCACCCTTACGTAGCCGGTTGAGTACCCTTCTGTAGCTCTTGTTATGGTGAAATACAATGCCCTTCGATGTGGCTTTCTTATTCTCATGTGCACATACATGGCTGCATAGTATTCCCTTTGGACTAACCTATTTGGCCTCTTGTTCTCAACCCTAACCCACGATAGGCCTGGTACCATCACATCTGCAACTATGAACTGCCTGACGTGACAGCCTTTGTCATGCACTTCTCCTTTCATGCTCTTCAAACTTGTTCTTCCCTTGGGGCTAGGCGGAATGTTTATTTGGTAATCCTATATCATTTTATTTTCCCAAATTCCATTATTTTCACTTCATCCTAAAAACGCACATTTTTCCCTTGTAGAAAATCTCCCTTACTTTTTTCCCATATTATATTTAGAATGATTGTTATCCAAAAGTAATGAAAATTAGTAAATACATGGGGAAATTATACTCAACTAGACATAAAATTTAATTGAATTTAAAAAACAATATGCATAATCTATTTCCATTACCTCAACACTTAAACAATTCATTTCCTCGAGTATATGTTTCAACATAGATCACAAAGGAACATCATGATACCAATATTCCAACTCAAAACAACAAAATAAAAAAATTATCAATGAGGGATGAACATTTAAGCTTCGCATGAATAAAATCAATTCAATTATTCAATTTTTAAGAGTGTAATCAACTATGGATTTTACTTTTCCCCTTTCATAACGATTATTATTCTCCTGAATTCCATTCAATCCATTTAATTTATTATTATCATGCAGACCATGTATGATCTACATTAATTTGATTTCATTCCACTCATCACAAATGGTAACAATTTAATGGAGTTATTCTCCTACCTTAAGTACATGTTCATATATCTATATGCTTGCAATGAATATTTATCTCTAAAGAATACTGCATGATATAAAAAAGTAATGAATAATGAAAATTAACTACTACAAATTTTTCTAAAGATAATTCTAGAAAAAACTTTTAACAACGCTAAAAAAACACTAATGTCTTAAGCATCTTTAAAAGGCCCCCCTTGATAAAGGCCATACTGCTGCAATGTGCCATTAAAATTACAGTACACTGCAGATGAAAATACAAGTATATGACAAATTTATAATTTAATTGAAATAAAAATTACATCACAAATACAAGAAAAAAACTATATTACATACATTTCAATCATTATTTTTTACAATTATATTAGTAATTACAATTTACACCAAAACATTTAAAAACATGAATGGTTTCATTGTCTTTGGCACTTGACCTCCTCTCAGAAAATATCAATCTTTGTATCAGTTTCGAAAAAAACCACCCAAATTTGAGTAAAAGAATCCACATGTATAAGAAAAAAATTATTATGTTAGTGATACTACAAAAAAAATTAAACATAAATATGAAACAATATATTAATAAAATGTCATTTTTAAAATGAAACCACACAACTTGAGTCATACCGTTCACACAATCTATAAGATTGAGGTGTGGCTGATTCTCACAGATCAAAAATGACCTATGGATTGTTTCCCTAAAGTATCAAAACAATCTGAATATTTTTTTCTCTTTTTTGAGAATGTCACATATTTTTTGAACTAAAATGTCAGTTTTAAACTCAAAACACACAATTTGTGTCATACCGAACACACTGTGCATCAGATTGATGTAAAACTGATTCATACTCCTTACAAATGATTTATAGATCATTATCCTAAACTATCAAAATAATCTGAATGTTTTTGATCAGTTTTGAGTTTGTGACTTGTGTTTTGAATTTAAATGTCATTTTTAAATAAAAACATACTTTGAGTCATACCGGTCACATCGTTTAGCATATTGATGTGAGATTGATTCCTAAACATCAAAAATGACTTAAGGATAGTTTTCCAAAATAATAAAAATAATCCAAATGCTTTTTCTTAGTTTTGATTATGTCACATATCTTTTTTTACTAAAATGTAAATTTAAACTGAAAACACACACTTTGATTCATTCCATTCATCATGAGTCGGTTTGGCATGAGATGAATTCCTACACATCACAAATGAATTATGAATCGTTTTTTGAAAGTATCAAGACAATCCTAAATATATTTCTAGGTTTTTAGTGAGTGACACACGTTTTGATCTAGAATGTCATTTTTATACTTCAAACACGCAGTTTGATTCATACCGGGCACAATATGTATCATATTGATAAGTGACCAATTTTTACTTGTCACAAATGAATTATGGATTTTTTTCCTAAAATATTAAAACAATCCAAATGTGTTTTCTTGGTTTTGAGTATCTGATGTGTGTTTTGAACTAAAATGTCAATTTTAGATAAAAAGACACATATTGAGTTACACCTGTCACACAGTGTGTTAGATTGATGTGTGGTTAATTACTACACATCACAAATGACTAAAAGATCATTTTACTAATGTATCAAAATAATATGAATGTGTGCTTGATTTTGATTATGTCACCTATCTTTATTTACTAAAATGTCAATTTAAACTGAAAACATGAACTTTGAGTCATACCATACACATCACATGTCGATTTTATGTAATACTGATTCCTATACATCAAAAGTGGCTTATGAATTATTTTCCTAAAGTTTCAAGACAATCCAAGCATGTTTGATCATTTTTCAGTGAGTGACACAAGTTTTAAACTAAAATGTAAATTTTAAACAAATAAAAGACACTATGAATCATTCCAGGCATACCATGTTTTATATTGAGGTGTGGATAATTCCTATATGCCACAAATGATTTAAGGATCATTTTCCTAAAGTATAAAGATAATTAGAATGTGTTTGCTTGGTTTTGAGTATGTGATTTGTGTTTTGAACTAAAATGTCTTTTTTAAACAGAAAACATGCACTTTGATTCATATTGGGAACACTTTGTATCATATTGAGATGTGGATGATTACTACACATCATAAAAGATTTATAGATCATTTTTATAATGTACTAAAAAATTGAACGCACTTTATCAGTTTTGAGTAGGTGACTTATGTTTTGAACTAAAATGCCAATTTTAAATAAAAACACACTTTGAGTCATACTAGTCACATTGTGCATCATATTGATGTGAGGTTGATTCCTACATGTCAAAAATGACATAAAGATCTTTTTCTAAAATTATTAAAACAATATGAATGTGTTTTCTAGGTTTTGAGTATGTCACATGCCTTTTTTATTAAAATTTCATTTTAAATTGAAAACACACACTTTGAATCATACCGGTCACATCATGTCACTAATACAAAAGAGGCCTTTAACAATTCTAGAATAGGCCTTTATCAGTGATAAAAATGTGATTACTACCGTAGTGTAGTTAAAATACCTAGGCTTTTATCAATTATAGAAACGCACTGATAAATGAGTCCTTTATCAGTGCTAAAAAAAATTGATAAAAAAGCCTTTATCAGTACTTTTAGAAGCGCTAATAAAATCCACCATTTATCATCACTTTTATATATCACCGATAAAGGGTAACTTTATCAGTGCTTCTATAAGTGATGATAAAGGATGCCTTTATTAGCTCACTAATTAGCGCTGATAAAAAAGGCATACTATATTGTGATGTTACAACACACTACAGCACCAGAAACGGGGCTTACTGTAGTGTTTTGTAACAACACATTACAACATAGGAAATAGTACAAAAAATTAGCATAAGATACAAATACATAATTTAAATGAAATAAAATCTACAACACAAGTAAAAGAAAAAAATATTATATAGAAAAAGAACGCACTCATATAAAAGAACTAACCACCCATGCTCGAGAAAAAGAACACACTTATATAAAAAAAGTTATTATATTAGTAATAATATAAAGAAATAAATTAAATAGAAAATCTTAATTTTAAACTAAACTTTGAGTCCTATATCAAGAATACTGTGTATTAGATTCAGTTGTGGTTGATTCTTACACGTCACACCATTTATTGTTCATCTTAGAGAATTATCTCTATGAAAATTAATTAAATAAGTATAAGATAAAAATGATAACGAAATTAATTAAGCAATAGAAGATAGAATGATGAGAAAACAATCTAGTCTTGTTTTCTCAGTTTTGGCGATGTGATGCGCGTTTTAAACTGAAATGACACTTGTATATTGAAAAGACACACTTGGAGTCATACCAATCACACCGCACATCTAACTGAGGTGATTATAATTCCTACATGTCCTGGATGACTTATGGATATTTTTTATAAAGTATCAAAACAATACGAATGTGTTTCCTTGGTTTTGAGTATGCCACTAGTGTTTTTTACAAAAATGTCATTTTAAAATGGAAACACACACTTTGAGTCATACCGTTTAAAACATGTGTGATTTTGGCATGAGGATAATTCATACATGTCAAAATTGAATTATGGATCATTTTCCTAAATTATCAAGACAATCCAAGCATGTTTTCTCAGTTTTCAGTGAGTGACACTTTTTAAACTAAAATGTCAATTTTAATTTGATAATGGATAATTTGAGTCATACCAGGCACATTGTGTATCATACTGAGGTGAGATTGACTACTAAACATCAAAAATGAGTTACAGATCGTTTTCCTATGGTATAAAAATAATCTGAATGCATTTTATTGGTTTTGAGTATGTCAGTTGTCATTTTTACTAAAATTAGAGTCAATTTTAAATAAAAAGATACTCTTGGAGTCATATTGGTCACACCGTACATCTAATCGAGGTATGACTAATTAAGACATGTCCCAAATGACTTATGGATATTTTTACTAATGTAACAAAACAAAACAATTTCATTTTCTCAATTTTGAGGATGCCACTTGTGTTTTTTACTAAAATGTCATTTTAAATTGGAAACCATCACTTTCAGTCATACCAGTCACATCGTCTATAGGGTTTTATGTGATACTGATTATTACACATCAAAAATTAATTATTAATAATATTCATAAATTATCAAGACAATATGATCATGCTTTCTCAATTTTCAAAGAGTGACACTTTTTGAACTAAAATGTCGATTCTAAATTGATAACGAAGAATTTTAGTCATAACGGGAACATAATGTATTGGATTGAGGTGTGGCTATTTCCTACACATAAATAATGACTGATGGATTTTTTTCCTAAATTATCAAAACAATATGAATGTGTTTTATTAGTTTGGAGTATTTCAGTTGTAAATTTTTCTATAATTAGAGTCAATTTTAAATAAAAAAACACACTTGGAGTCAAACATGTCACGTCATGTGTCAGATTTAGGTGAGGCTGATTTATAAATGTCCCAAATGAATTATGGATCATTTTCCTAATGTATAAAAATAATCCAATTGTGTTTTATCAATTTTGAGTATGCCACTTTTTTTTACTAAAATGTCATTTTAAACTAGAAACACGTACTTTTAGTCATACTGGTCACATAATGTGTAGGTTTGATGTGAGCCTTATTCCTATACATAAAAAATGAGTTATGAATATTTTTCTTAAATTATCAAGATAATATGAGTGTCTTCTCTCAGTTTTTAGTGAGTGACACTTTTTTAACTAAAATGTCAATTTTAAATTGATAACTAAGACTTTGTGTCATGTCGGGAACATTGTAACACCCCAAGATTTCATAGTGTGTTATTTCTTCAAAATAATTCAATAACTTGCACTACATGAAACACCGAGTTCAAGCACACCATGTCTTACCAAAAAAAGTCGTTCAAAAGAGGTTATGAATAGTATTAACTAAATTTTAAACTTTATATAATCCTCATAATTTTAGAATCCATATTATGATTTTCTTAGATATAATGTAAGAACAAATTCATTTTCAGTATTGCACTTTTACCAACTTTTAATAGTGAACCCTTTTTAAATCCAATATTTTAAACTTTTATATATTCAATTTGACTTAATGGGGAAATCAAAAATTTACAATGAAACATCCCAAGCTTCCATGGTACGCTTTCCTTTGAATAATACAGTAGCGTGTGTTGTACGCAACATCGAGTTCTAACACACACCACAACCGATCAAACTAGCCGTTATGAATAGTAATACCTAATTTTCGAAATTTTATAAATTTTATCTCTCAAAATGGACTTCATTTTTGGATTCATAGTATCAAATTTAGACTAAGGTGAAATTTTGGTACTTTCGGATAACTTTAATATTTTGATGAATAGTGAAAATTACTAAATTTTAATTAAAAACAACTTTTTTAATTAAAATAATTAATAGTGATATATTATGAATTTTAGTGGTTTTAAAGTATATTTAGAATATATTTTTACCATTTAATTCAATGTTGTTCATTTTACATAATTTCACAATTAAACCGAACATAAACAAGTATCAATCTTTTGATAGTTATTATATCTTAAAAACACGCTTTTTGTTTTGACAGCGGAAATTAATTTTAAATTAATTTCTTCCACTTCTGTGTTTTGAATTTGGAAAAATGTATTCAATATTTGGAATCAGGATCTTCTAATTGTGTAAATAGGTAACTTTCATTTTTAGACATTTTAAAAAATTATTTCGGTAAATATTTTATTTACCATGGTTAAAGGGTAAATCCGGTAAATAAGGGTTAAAAAATAAAATTATAATAAAAAAAAATTACCCAAAAATGTGTCCTAACCTTATTGGTTGATACATGTTCGACATGGGGGGTAATTGGGTCGATTTTGGGACCCCATGGTGCCACTTGTAAGTGATAGGGACACTTTATTTTAATTAAGTTAAAATGAATACAAAAATGACACAAGCATATATCTTTTCGAAAAACAATTTTTACATAGGGTTATATATGTTGAATTTTCGACTATATATATTAATTAGAAAGATAAAACTATTTCCTACATAATGGTAGTTTATTTATAATTTTTAGACATTATATAATTTAATTTATATATGACACAATGGTGATGCAGTAATTACCATAATAGTGAAAAATTAAAATGATTGATATTGTAGATACCCAAATAAATATAATTTTAGACTTTTTATGAATTAAACTAATTTCCTAGGTTAATATGACATGTTAGGAATAATGTAATTAACTTTTTTC
The DNA here is from genome assembly GCA_963277665.1 of Viscum album. Lineage (NCBI taxonomy): Eukaryota > Viridiplantae > Streptophyta > Magnoliopsida > Santalales > Viscaceae > Viscum > Viscum album. The sequence continues at coordinate 1,338,203,890 of OY728162.1, forward strand.
GAAGTAATAATTCTGTTATAATTTTTACAAAAATCAATTATTGAATAGTGTCAAAATTGACATAAAAGAGTTTTTAAAACAAATATTATATTATTAATTGATATTAAATTCCTAAAAATCTAAGGTTCAAAAAGGAGACTTATATCATGATAGGTGTATCATTAATGGACCACTTGGGGGTCTATTGGATGTATATAGTAAGTTTATTAACCATATAATATAAAAATACAAAGAGACATTGTAAAAGTGAAACTGATTAACTAAGAGTTAATACTTAAAGATAAGATTAGTATAATGACCCAAACCTGTCTAAATTATATTGGTTGAGTGGTTTTCGACCTATCACCACCTTAAAATTTAAATAATCCACTTGGGAGCCATTATAAACCGAATATGAATTTATTGTAAAATAATATTTCTAGCTATTTCAAAGGTGCCCCTCGCCCCTCTTATAAAAGGGAACTCTCCCTTCTCATTAACTCACACCTTAAAAGCATTTTGGTTCGGCCAAAATCTTCCCAAATACTCTCTAAACTTCCCTAAATTAATTATAGAGGCCTTACTTTAGTCACAAATCCAACTTAAGGATCCCTTTTGATCAAATCAAAAGGAAGAACCCAAAGAAGAGGTAATGATTTTACCACCCTTTTTTAAGTTGCTTTATTCTTCCACTTCTTCTTTCTTTGTTATTACCATTATAAAATAATAACACCACTATCTTATATATACTGTGATGTTATTATAAATATGGTACAATCCTATTCAGTATTCTATCCATCCTTTGAATAACATGTCACCATACGTGCGGACGTACGGCTTACTGTCTCCACGTCGTGGTGTAATTGTTATTCAATAAATTATTATTTGTATGGGTATAATAATGATGTGTAATTCATGTAAATAATAAATTTAACATGATAATGATTCTTTATATATGATATACCATCCAATTATATATTATTTTAATATCAAAAGAATGATATTGTCGCTCGTGCGTACGTACGGACTACCGTCTCCACGAACGTGATGAGATTCATTCTTCATTGTATCCATTCAAGTCTAATTCTCATTTGATGATTAATAATAGTATCTAAGGACTTGATATAATTCTGGATATGATTAATATACATCCTATCTATAACAAACACGACTTATGTAACAAAACGTATAAAAGAAAATGAGTAATTTAACACCCAAAACAACGATAATACTAAGATATTATTAACAGATCAATGTTAAAAGATCATATATGATATCATATTAATTTATATGATTCTAATATAATTTAATAACAATCATTTCACCATTATACAAGAGTTTAACCTACCCCCAACCAAGGAAAAGTACAAGGTAAGGGTTATTTCACAATCTCTTCATTATCCGAGGTTGTTTATACGTAATAATATACTGGGATCTCTTTATCATCCACATACATGTTTCTTAAAAATGTATTTCAAAACATTTTTACTATTTAAAATAATATGGGTTAAAGTCATTTATACCCTTGTTTGAATTTTTATAAGAGTTTTATAAAGGAATCTTTCTGTCGTTTTCCAAACAAGGTGTTTTTTAACCTTTTCGACAGAATTAAGGTAAGAATGTTTTTTTAACTTATACGGCGGGTGCAGCTATTTTCTGTCGTAGCTTCCCTTACAAGCTTATAAGAATAATTTCAATGAAAATGTTTTATTTTATAAATATATGACTCTTTAAATTATTTCAAAATAGAAAGAGATATTTCTCTAAAAAGAGTTTTGATTTCATCTATGTCAACATCCTTCGATGGAATTTACACTTATTTAAAGTTGATTTATTATGATACAAGACTTCTATATTGTATTGAAGGTTTTGTGATATTTTTGACTATTGATGTGTTATTTTTATACCACTCATGTTTTATGGATGAAGTATTTACATTTCATATGTTATTTTTAATACGAATGTTTATGTTATGTTTAAACCTTTTCATATGGGAATGCATTGGACTTAATATGTGACAGGTGGAGTCCGCTATAGCTCCTCGATGCATCGGTAGGTCTCATGAGACAAACTAGTGTCTTCACACAAGGCCTTAACAAAATATAATTTGTAGTCTTGTCACAAGGCCTTGGCTATGTGGTTATGATAGTCTGACATTATGCATTCCATCATTATGAAAGTGGTTATTGATATTGCATGTGATTATTCGATTAGTAGAATATACATGTGAATAAGTAAATGGAATTATTTCATTTTATTTTTTACATAATATGTTGAAGTTCAAGTTTAAAAGGCTTTTGTTTTAGTTATACATTGCCTTAAATGTTTATTCTTATTTATGAAAGTTTCCGCTATATTGTTATCCTTAATGGGCATTTGAGCTAACCCCTTTTTTACATTTTATTTTTCCCAGGATGTGAAGAAGTAAATTATGAATGACCTGCAAGGATATTATGAGGGTATAATAGTGTGGACTATGGATAAAATATGTTGTAGTAGTAGTTTTTCACCTTATGATGTAATGTAAGACTTTATAAATATATCTAGTGTTTCTAAGGCTACTAAACCAATCGGTCTTTCGAGATTTGATCTTTCTTGTGATCATGCCAATGTTTTGTAATAATGCACCGACTCTGGGTAACTGGGGTCAGGGCATTACAGTTGGTATCAGATGAAGTTTAGTACAAACCTTGGAAGCTAGATTTAGATAAAATCTGATTAGAGCACATAGACCTAAGATGAACGTTGAGGATTAGTATAGAAGAACTTCCTAGAATTTTGGTATTGTAGAGATTTTGTGAGTTTTCCGAGAAATACATCCCTGTCTGGATACGAGCAGGTAGAGGTGGCTCTGGCACAGATGTACCTAGGGGTAAAACCCAAAAACACCGCTTTGAGCTAGACTCGAACAAGAACTGGTGCATGATAACGGGCCTTGTTGTGCTCTTAGTTACGACACTCCCAGGGGATATGCTTAGGATAACTCTCATTTTCTTTATAAATCATTATGAAGGGTTTATGAGTATATAATTCCTAAAAGAAAACATTTTTTATGATTATGGATTATATCCATAAATAGTTCAATTTATGTGCAGTGTTTTATAAGTATTGGATTATGTATTTTTATTCATAAACTGATCTAGTTTATGCCATTGTTTAGAAATGACGCCTAGTAGAAGGAATAGAACTCCAACAATGCACATGATCCAAAGAGAAAGAGGGATCATATCCTTCATGGTCTTAAGCCAGAATTTATTAGAGAAATAGTATCCCATGTATTATCATCATATGAATAAATAAAATCATGTGTTGATAAGATAAGTAAATAGTTTACTAAGTCTTATGGCTTTAAAGGGAAGGAAGAGAGGAAAAGGATGGAAGAGAGAAAGATGGATAAAGGGAAGAGGGAAAAGAAGAATTTTCCCATATGTGATAACTGTGGGAAGAAACACCCTGGAACTTTCCTGAAATGAATGGGAGTTTGTTATAAGTGTGGTGGAAAAGGGCACAAAGTACGTGCCTGCAAGGGTAAGAAAATGGTTTCAAATGTACAATGCTTCATTTGCAAGGAGTTTGGACACTACACGAACCTATGTCCCAGTCGTCAGACTATGCCGCGAATGATGCTATTGGATAATAATCAAGTTATGATACTACCACAGATGAAGAGGAATGATTAGAGTTCTTATGTTGATTATGTCATTTGAGTGTTGTATCAATAATGTACTTCTTATAATAATTATGGAGTATATAGGGATTGTACTATAGTAATATTTCATTAAGGACTTGAGATCTTGTGGAACAAAGAAAAGTGACTCAATAGCAGGTTAAATTTTTGGAAAATATATGGTTGAGAGAAAGATAAACCATAATATGGTTCTGATACTGAGGTAGTGATTTTAGAATAATACATGATTGATTTGGATAAATTATATTGGATATTCATGAATACCTTGAAACTGATTAATGATTTGTACATTCCATAGTTGTTGGGGTTTAAAACATTTTTGTATTGAAGGAATATATCTATTATACTTTAAGGAATAAGTGATCATGAATGTAATCAATAAGGTTTTATGGTAATTCAGGTTGTTGCAGTGTTTTAAAAGAATACATGATGAAGATGTTCACATGTTATTACGCGGAAAAAAGGATTTTTATTGTGTTTACCTTCCTTATAAATTTTGGACTGATGTATTTTGGATAGTTCTAGTTTGGATTATTTTGGATTGCCATAAAAGGACAACCCAGAGGTCGGGCGGAAACCCGTCACGTCCAGCAAGGCCGCAAGAATTGAACCCACAACCGAAGGGCGACAATGGTGTATCACCTACCACTGACCCACGTGATGTCATGGATTGAATAATGTCATTTTTTTAATGGTTCTGCTAGATGAATTATAAATTCATTTTTTAACCCTATATGAATAGGATAAATAGAATATTATTTTTTAAGTTCTATTATCTTTTAGAGTGAAAGATGAGTTTGTGGTAGAACTTAGTTAATGTATGAAACTCTACTTGTCATGTATATATTTTTCTTCTTCTCTTATTCAATGAAGAAATTAATTCTTATACTTTAGTGAAGGGATCTTAAAACAAAAAAATGTGTTATCCTAATACCATATGTTTTGCTAAAACGATAGTATTTTAAATCATCATAGATTGATGAATTTAAGGCCCTCAATTTTACACTTGGTTGTGATTGATGACCTCAATCAATACCTATAAATATTTAAGTTTTTCCTCTAATTATATGTCTCTAATTTCCACCAATGTTTTCTGAATAGAGATCACAATTTGGTGGTGACCCTTTCATTTCTCTTTTCCTCTTATTAAGACTAAATTTTATTAACCAAATTTCCGATGTGGGTTTTCCCACAAAGATATTTTCTATATTAAACCTTTTATTTTCGAAGAACAATTTCAAATTGAGAGGACTCAATTTATTGAAGGAGGGGAGAATGTAACACCTCAAGATTTCATAGAGTGTTATTTCTTCAAAATAATTCAATAACTTGCACTACCTGAAACACCGAGTTCAAGCACACCATGTCTTACCAAACAAGTCGTTAAAAAGAGGTTATGAATAGTATTAACTAAATTTTAAACTTTATATAATCCTTATAATTTTAGAATCCATATTATGAGTTTCTCAGACATAATGTAAGAACAAATTCATTTTCAGTATTGCTCTTTTACCAACTTTTAATAGTGAACCCTTTTTAAATACAATATTTTGAACTTTTATATATTCAATTTGACTAAATGGGGACATCAAAAATTTACAATGAAACATCCCAGGCTTCCACGGTACCCTTTCCTTTGAATAATACAGTAGTGTGTGTTGTACGCAACATCGAGTTCTAACACACACCACAACGGATCAAACTAGTCGTTATGAATATGTTTCCGACGCTTTCGCCGGGGCGCGCGCGCATCCGTCCGCGGGGGAGGGGGGCGCGCGGCTTTGTTGCCCCGCATTCCCGCTTTCCAAAGGCGGGCGGCATTCGTTCCTTGTTCAGGTACGTCTGCTCCTTGATCGAAACGGGATGATGGGATGTCGGTTCTTCCTCCTGTGGATTCCTCCTTAGAACTCTTCACCTAGTCCGGGTCTCCCTTATAGATTTAATACATAGTTCGTGAAACTCTTCCCGGTGCCATATCGTCATGGACGCCGGTTAATTACACTACTTCCGTCAAGACTTTCCATAGGGTCTTGACATGGTAGCGACCTTCGGTCGGAGTAAACAGCAACATCAGGAATGTCGGGGCATCTCTGGGTGCGTGGACATTGGGGAACCTGTATTCTTCCTCATAAGAGGGCATCTCAAGGGTGCAGAACCCGAGGCGTACATCTGAGGTTTTCCTCAGCTTCCTGTGTTTAGCACAGGGTATGTTGCAAGATTAACGTCTAGCAAAGACGGTTACACCAAAGGCGTTCCATCCGAGGTTTTCCTCAGGCATCTCATGTTTATCACGAGGTAGGCCGCGAGTTTAACGTCTGGCGGAGACGGAATGAGGGTGATCAGAACGTCCCATAGAGACGGACCAGATAGGTATATCCCTATGAGGGAACACCTGGAAGGTTTACCAAGGCGATGGATCAGAACGCCCAATGCGGACGGATCCGAGGTGGTGCACTCCCTATAGGGGAAAAGGGAGATGAATCGGGGTGTACACAGAGGACAGCGACCCGGAGATATGATGGGGCTTACACATGGAAAGCGGCCCATGCGCCGCTAGGAGCAGCGAGGAGGTGGATGGCATGATCCCACCGAGATGTGGCGGACCGGGTGAGAATCAGGATGGGTGATGGATGGATGAGTGAAGTGGAGGAGGATGAAATGGGACCATCGCAGGGGCGACGGTGAAGTTGGGCTTGAGCCTTGAAGAGGCTTCCTACGTATCCCCGTGGCAGGGAATCAAAGTCCGCGTAGTTCGGGATGGTGCCGGTAAACTGACGTGGATTGGGTGATGGGTGGGCTTGAACCTCGTGGAGGCTTCCTACGTACCATGCCTTAACACGGATCAAAGTCCCCGTAGTTCAAATGGGTGATGATCGCAATGGCTTACCACTGGACCAGGATGGGACCCGACGTGAAATGACGGGTGGACGTGTCGGTGAGCCAACGTGAAAGTGGACCTTGGTCCAATGGGTGGTGGGCTTGATCCTCATAAAGGCTTCCTACGTACCATGCCTTGACACGGATCAAAGACCTCGTAGTTCGGAGAATACAGTTTAACGTCATGCGGGACGAAAGTGACCCCTGACGTGAATAAACGACGGGTGAGCTTGAACCTCGTGGAGGCTTCCTACGTACCATGCCTTGACATGGATCAAAGACTTCGTAGTTCAAGAGCTCACAACCGATTACCGCTGGACTGGAATGGGACCCGACGTGATTGAGCGACGGGTGGGTGTGTCGGTGAACCGACGTGAAAGTAGACCTTGGTCCACTATTGGTGGGCTTGAACCTCATGGAGGCTTCCTACGTACCATGCCTTGACATGGATCAAAGACCTCATAGTTCAGAATGGGTTTCGCCGGTGAACCGACGTGAAAGCAGACCTTGGTCCACTATTGGTGGGCTTGAACCTCGTGGAGGCTTCCTACGTACCATGCCTTGACATGGATCAAAGACCTCGTAGTTCAGGTGGGTCACAACGGCTTACCGCTGGACCGGGGTGCAGTTTAATGTCGTGCTGGACGGGGGTGAAACCCGACGTGAAATACGGGTGGGCTTGAACCTCGTAGAGGCTTCCTACGTACCATGCCTTGACATGGATCAAAGACCTCGTAGTTCAAATGGGGAGTAGACCTTGGTCCACTAATGGTGGGCTTGAACCTCATAAAGGCGTCCTACGTACCATGCCTTGACATGGATCAGAGACCTCGTAGTTCAAAGGGAGTCGCAACGGCTTACCGCTGGACCGGGGTGCAGTTTAACGTCGTGCTGGACGGGGGTGAAACCCGACGTGAAAGACGGGTGGGCTTGAACCTTGTAGAGGCTTCCTACGTACCATGCCTTGACATGGATCAAAGACCTCGTAGTTCAAATGGGGAGTATACCTTGGTCCACTAATGGTGGGCTTGAACCTCATAAAGGCGTCCTACGTACCATGCCTTGACATGGATCAAAGACCTCGTAGTTCAAAGGGAGTCGCAACGGCTTACCGCTGGACCGGGGGGCAGTTTAACGTCGTGCTGGACGGGGGTGAAACCCGACGTGAAAGACGGGTGGGCTTGAACCTCGTAGAGGCTTCCTACGTACCATGCCTTGAAATGGATCAAAGACCTCGTAGTTCAAATGGGGAGTAGACCTTGGTCCACTAATGGTGGGCTTGAACCTCATAAAGGCGTCCTACGTACCATGCCTTGACATGGATCAAAGACCTCGTAGTTCAAAGGGAGTCGCAACGGCTTACCGCTGGACCGGGGTGCAGTTTAACGTCGTGCTGGACGGGGGTGAAACCCGACGTGAAAGACGGGTGGGATTGAACCTCGTAGAGGCTTCCTACGTACCATGCCTTGACATGGATCAAAGACCTCGTAGTTCAAATGGGGAGTAGACCTTGGTCCACTAATGGTGGGCTTGAACCTCATAAAGGCGTCCTACGTACCATGCCTTGACATGGATCAAAGACCTCGTAGTTCAAAGGGAGTCGCAACGGCTTACCGCTGGACCGGGGTGCAGTTTAACGTCGTGCTGGACGGGGGTGAAACCCGACGTGAAAGACGGGTGGGCTTGAACCTCGTAGAGGCTTCCTACGTACCATGCCTTGACATGGATCAAAGACCTCGTAGTTCAAATGGGGAGTAGACCTTGGTCCACTAATGGTGGGCTTGAACCTCATAAAGGCGTCCTACGTACCATGCCTTGACATGGATCAAAGACCTCGTAGTTCAGAATGAAAGTAGACCTTGGTCCACTGATGGTGGGCTTGAACCTCATAAAGGCGTCCTACGTACCATGCCTTGACATGGATCAAAGACCTCGTAGTTCAAATGGGGAGTAGACCTTGGTCCACTAATGGTGGGCTTGAACCTCGTGGAGGCTTCCTACGTACCATGCCTTGACATGGATCAAAGACCTCGTAGTTCAAATGGGGAGTAGACCTTGGTCCACTAATGGTGGGCTTGAACCTCATAAAGGCGTCCTACGTACCATGCCTTGACATGGATCAAAGACCTCGTAGTTCAGAATGAAAGTAGACCTTGGTCCACTGATGGTGGGCTTGAACCTCATAAAGGCGTCCTACGTACCATGCCTTGACATGGATCAAAGACCTCGTAGTTCAAATGGGGAGTAGACCTTGGTCCACTAATGGTGGGCTTGAACCTCATAAAGGCGTCCTACGTACCATGCCTTGACATGGATCAAAGACCTCGTAGTTCAGAATGAAAGTAGACCTTGGTCCACTGATGGTGGGCTTGAACCTCATAAAGGCGTCCTACGTACCATGCCTTGACATGGATCAAAGACCTCGTAGTTCAGATGGGGAGTTTGTCGGTAAACCGACGTGAAAGCAGACCTTGGTCCACTAATGGTGGGCTTGAACCTCGTGGAGGCTTCCTACGTACCATGCCTTGACATGGATCAAAGACCTCGTAGTTCAAATGGGGAGTAGACCTTGGTCCACTAATGGTGGGCTTGAACCTCATAAAGGCGTCCTACGTACCATGCCTTGACATGGATCAAAGACCTCGTAGTTCAAAGGGAGTCGCAACGGCTTACCGCTGGACCGTGGTGCAGTTTAACGTCGTGCTGGACGGGGGTGAAACCCGATGTGAAAGACGGGTGGGCTTGAACCTCGTAGAGGCTTCCTACGTACCATGCCTTGACATGGATCAAAGACCTCGTAGTTTAAATGGGGAGTAGACCTTGGTCCACTAATGGTGGGCTTGAACCTCATAAAGGCGTCCTACGTACCATGCCTTGACATGGATCAAAGACCTCGTAGTTCAGAATGAAAGTAGACCTTGGTCCACTGATGGTGGGCTTGAACCTCATAAAGGCGTCCTACGTACCATGCCTTGACATGGATCAAAGACCTCGTAGTTCAGATGGGGAGTTTGTCGGTAAACCGACGTGAATGCAGACCTTGGTCCACTAATGGTGGGCTTGAACCTCGTGGAGGCTTCCTACGTACCATGCCTTGACATGGATCAAAGACCTCGTAGTTCAAATGGTTGTGTCAGGGTCGGTGCTCACTCTAAGCCCACGTGAGTCATGCTCGGTGTGAGAAACAAGAGGTTGCGAGGACCTGACGATCACGTCGCGAAGGGTGCGTCCGTGAGAAGCGAAGAGGGGCTTACGCGTTGAGCGGCCCATGGTGTTGGGACTTACTCCAGGATGGAGGCCCAGGACGGCTTACCGCTAAATTGGGTCACAACGGCTTACCGCTGGATTGGGTCACAACGGCTTACCGTTGGATTGGGTCACAACGGCTTACCGCTGGATGGGGATGTCAACGGCTTACCGCTGCATAGGATCACAACGGCTTACCGCTGGATGGGGATGTCAACGGCTTACCGCTGCATAGGATCGCAACGGCTTACCGCTGGATGGGGATGTCAACGGCTTACCGCTGGATGGGGATGTCAACGGCTTACCGCTGCATAGGATCGCAACGGCTTACCGCTGGATGGGGATGTCAACGGCTTACCGCTGCATAGGATCCCAACGGCTTACCGCTGGATGGGGATGTCAACGGCTTACCGCTGCATAGGATCGCAACGGCTTACCGCTGGATGGGGATGTCAACGGCTTACCGCTGCATAGGATCACAACGGCTTACCGCTGGATGGGGATGTCAACGGCTTACCGCTGCATAGGATCCCAACGGCTTACCGCTGGATGGGGATGTCAACGGCTTACCGCTGCATAGGATCACAACGGCTTACCGCTGGATGGGGATGTCAACGGCTTACCGCTGCATAGGATCACAACGGCTTACCGCTGGATGGGGATGTCAACGGCTTACCGCTGCATAGGATCACAACGGCTTGCCGCTGGATGGGGATGTCAACGGCTTACCGCTGCATAGGATCACAACGGCTTACCGCTGGATGGGGATGTCAACGGCTTACCGCTGCATAGGATCACAACGGCTTACCGCTGGATGGGGATGTCAACGGCTTACCGCTGAATGGGGGTCGCAACAGTGGATGGGGCTTACGCGAGGAAGCTGCCCGGGTGCCACTAAGGAGCGACACTGGTGAATGGGGCTTACGCAAGAAGCTGCCCGGGTGCCACTAAGGAGTGGCAATGGTGAATGGGGCATACGCTAGGAAGCTGCCCGAGTGCCGCTGAAGAGCAGCACTGGTGAATGGGGCTTACGCTAGGAAGCTGCCCGGGTGCCACTAAGGAGTGGCACTGGTGAATGGGGCTTACGCTAGGAAGCTGCCCGGGTGCCACTAAGGAGTGGCAATGGTGAATGGGGCTTACGCTAGGAAGCTGCCCGAGTGCCGCTGAGGAGCAGCACTGGTGAATGGGGCTTACGCTAGGAAGCTGCCCGGGTGCCACTAAGGAGTGACACTGGTGAATGGGGCTTACGCTAGGAAGCTGCCCGGGTGCCGCTAAGGAGCGGCAATTGTGAATGGGGCTTACGCTAGGAAGCTGCCCGGGTGCCACTAAGGAGTGACACTGGTGAATGGGGCTTACGCTAGGAAGCTGCCCGGGTGTGCCGCTAAGGAGCGACACGGGTGAATGGGGCTTACGCTAGGAAGCTGCCCGGGTGCCACTAAAGAGTGGCACTGGTGAATGGGGCTTACGCTAGGAAGCTGCCTGTGTGCCACTAAGGAGTGGCAATGGTGAATGGGGCTTACGCTAGGAAGTTGCCCGGGTACCGCTATGGAGCGGCACTGGTGAATGGGGATTACGCTAGGAACCTACCCGGGTGCCACTAAGGAGTGGCAATGGTGAATGGGGCTTACGCTAGGAAGCTGCCCGGGTACCGCTATGGAGCGGCACTGGTGAATGGGGCTTACGCTAGGAAGCTGCCCGGGTACCGCTATGGAGCGGCACTGGTGAATGGGGCTTACGCAAGAAGTTGCCCGGGTGCCGCTAAGGAGTGGCACTGGTGAATGGGGCTTATGCAAGAAAGCTGCCCGTAATGTCTTCCTCACGTCTGGCCATGAGGGCATCCCAACTCACTGGTGAATTGGGCATCCTATCATTTGTTAGATAGGGAGAATACTACAGTTTAGAGACATGTAGGTAGGACTATTGGCATCTCATGCTTGGAGCATGAGGCATCTCTCGCTTGGAACAAGAGGCATCCTATCATTTGTTAGATAGGGAGTACTACAGTTTATAGTCTTGTAGATAGGACTATTGGCATCTCACGCTTGGAGCATGAGGCATCTCTCGCTTGGAACAAGAGGCATCCTATCATTTGTTAGATAGGGAGTACTACAGTTTATAGTCTTGTAGATAGGACTATTGGCATCTCACGCTTAGAGCATGAGGCATCTCTCGCTTGGAACAAGAGGCATCCTATGTTCGGCACATAGGGATTACTACAGTTTATAGTCATGTAGAAAGGACTGTTAGCATCTCATGCTTGGAGCATGAGGCATCTCTCTCTTGGAGCAAGAGGCATCCTATCATTTGTTAGATAGGGAGAATACTACAGTTTAGAGTCATGTAGGTAGGACTGTTGGCATCTCATGATAAGAGCATGAGGCATCTCTCGTATAGGGCACGAGGCATCCTATCATTTGTTAGATAGGGTGTAATACAGTTTATAGTCATGTAGATGGGACTATTAGGCAGAAGGTGCCTAGAAATGGTTGGTGTTGGGACTTACGCAAAGCAGCCCTTTCTGGTTGAACCTGGCATAGGAGCCAAGTGATTGGGTTTGGAGGAGTTACCTGAGGAATGGTTCGACTCAAGGTACCCGGGGAATCGATGATGAGAATCTCAACTCACGACATGGAAGGAAACCAAGAGGAATATGTCAACTCAAGGTGTTTCATGGTGTGTGGAGGAGTATCTCAAATCATGGTGTTCCATAGGTGGTAGGTGGGAGCGCATAAGGGCGCAATGGAAAATCCCGGCATCCCGGCCCGAAAAGTTCGCGGTGCGACTCTCCATTTTTCATGGGGGTCTGTGACGGTGGCGAAGGGACCGGCCCGGAGGGCCGGGACCGCAGCCCGGCACTGACCCCGAGCGGGGGTGCGGGGGCGCAGCAGCCCCCGCGGTATGGACCGGTGGGCGCGAAGGTAGGATCCTCGCGAAGGATAGGTCTTCGCGAAGTAGCTTCGCGAAGCATGGCCTCACGGAGCAATGGTCTCTCGCGGAGCAAAGGGGTCTCGCGGAGCTTGGTCTCGCGGAGCAGCATCGCGGAGCTTGGTCTCGCGGAGCAGCACCGCGGAGCAAGGGCTCGCGGAGAAAAGGGCTCTCGCGGAGCTTGGTCTCGCGGAGCAGCATCGCGGAGTAGCATCACGGAGCATAGGCTCGCGGAGCATGGACTCGCGGATCCTCCGCTCGCGGAGCAGCAACGCGAAGGAAGCTGCTCGCAGAGCATGGCTTCGCGGAGCCGCAATGCGGAGCTCCGCTCGGCCGCCCAAGGGGCGAAGTGGCCGTGGCCGTCCTTGGCCGTCCTGAGAAGGGGGGTGAGCTGGGTATTTATAGGCAAGGGGCGCCGCGAAGCTAAACATCCGCGCCGCCTCAGGAGCTTCGCGGCGTGCTCGCGAACGTCAAATGCGTTCGCGGAGCATCACCGCCTCTGGAGCTTCGCGGCGGCTCGCGAACGTCAAATGCGTTCGCGGAGCATCACCGCCTCTGGAGCTTCGCGAGGCCGCGATGGTCGGGGCGCTTCGCGGCGGGGCTTCGCGGGACCGCGCTGCACGGGTGCTTCGCATCGGTGCTTCGCATTAGTGCTTCGCGAGGGGTCTTCGCGGGACCGCGCTGCACGGGTGCTTCGCATCGGTGCTTCGCATTAGTGCTTCGCGAGGGGTCTTCGCGGCACATCGCAAACGTCAAACGGGTTCGCGGACCCTCTCGCCTCATTGCTTCGCGGCGGCGCTCCGCGATCACGGAGGGGGGCTTCGCGGATGGGCTTCGCGAACCAGATTTCCAGCCCAACTTCAAACGTCCATAACTCCTAATCCGTAACTCCGTTTGGGCCCTACGACCTACCAAATCGAAGCTTGCGAAATGGACTACAATCTTGGATCATGTATGGAAGCATTTGGAAAATTTTGGGGACGCGTTTTTCGGGGTCTACAGAATAGTAATACCTAATTTTTGAAATTTTATAAATTTTATCTCTCAAAATGGACTTCATTTTTGGATTCAGAGTATCGAATTTATCCTAAGGTAAAATTATGGTACTTTTCGGATAACTTTAATATTTTGATGAATAGTGAATATTACAAAATTTTAATTAAAAACAACTTTTTTAATCAAAATAATTAATAGTGATAAATTATGAATTTTAGTGGTTTTAAAGTATATTTAGAATATATTTTTACCATTTAATACAATGTTGGTCATTGGACATAATTTCACAATTAAACCGAACATAAACAAGTATCAATCTTTTGATAGTTATTATATCTTAAAAACACGCGTTTTGTTTTGACAGCGGGAATTAATTTTAAATTAATTTCTGCCACATCTTTGTTTTTAATTTGAAAAAATGGATTCCATATTTGGAATCAGGATGTTCAAATTGTGTAAATAGGTAACTTTTATTTTTAGAGATTTTGAATAATTACTTCGGTAAATATTTTATTTACCATGGTTAATGGGTAAATCCGGCAAATAAGGGTTTAAAAATAATATTATAATAATACAAAATTACCCTAAAACGTGTCCTAAACTTATTGTTTGATACATGTTCTACCATGGGAATCTTTGGGTAGATTTTGGGACCCCATGGTGCCACTTGTAAGTTATAGGGACACTTTATTTTAATTAAGTTAAAATGAATACAAAAATGACAAAAGCATGTATCTTTTAGAAAAAAAATTTTTACATAGGGTTATATATGTTGTATTTTCGACTATAAATATTCAATATAAATCTAAAACGATTTACTACATAATGGTAGTTTATTTATAATTTTTAGACATTAAATAATTTAATTTATATATGACACAATGGTGATGCAGTAATTACCATAATAGTGAAAAATTAAACTGATTGATATTGTAGATACCCAAATAAATATAATTTGAGACTTTTTAAGAATTACCCTAATATCCTAGGTTAATATGACTTGTTAGTAATGATTTAATTAACTTTTCTAATGAATCATTCTGTTATGATTTTTACAAAAATCAATTATTGAATAGTGTCAAAATTGACATAAAAGTGTTTTTAAAACAAATATTATATTATTAATTGATATTAAATTCATAAAAATCTAAGGTTCGGCCAAGAGACTTATATCATGATAGGTGTGTCATTAATGAATCACTTGGGGTTCACTTGGATGTATATAGTAAGTTTATTAGCCATATAATATAAACATACAAAGAGACATTGTAAAAGTGAAACTAATTAACTAAGAGTTAATACTTAAATATATGGTCAATGTAATTACCCAGACCTATCTAAATTCTATTATATGAGTGTTTCTTGACCTATACCCTCCTTAACATTTAAATAATCCACTTTTTATCCATTAGAAACCGAATATGAATTTATTGTAAAATAATATTTCTAGCTTTTCCAAAGGTGCCCATCACCCCTCTTATAAAAGGGCACTCTCCGTTCTCATTAACTCACACCTTCAAAGCCTATTGTTTCAGCCAAACTCTGCCGAAATACTCTCTCAACTTCCCTAACTTCATCCTAGAGGCCTTACATTAGTCATATAGCCAACTTAAGGAGCCCTTTTGATCAAATCAAAAGGAAGAACCCAAAGAAGAGGTAATGATTTCACCACCCTTTTTCAAGTTCCTTTCTTCTTCCACTTCTTCTTTATTTGTTATTACCATTCTAAAATAATAACTCCAGTATCTTATATATACTATGATGTTATTATAAATATGGTACAATCATATTCATTATTCTATCCATCCTTTGAATAACATGTCACCACACGTGCGTACGTACGGCTTACCGTCTCCACGTCGTGGTGTAATTGTTATTCAATAAATTATTATTTGGATGGGTATAATAATGATATTTAATTCATGTAAATAATAAATTTAACATGATAATGATCCTGTATATATGATATACCATCCAATTATATATTATTTTAATATCAAAAGAATGATATTGTCGCTCGTGCGTACGTACGGACTACCGTCTCCATGAACGCGATGAGATTCATTCTCCATCGTATCCATTCAAGTCTAATTATCATTTGATGATTAATAATAGTATCTAAGGACTTGATATAATTCTGGATATGATTAATATAAAACCTATCCATTACAAACATGGCTTAAGTAACAAAACATATAAAATAAAATGAGTAAGTTAACACCCAAAACAACGATAATACTAAGATATTATTAACAAATAAATGTTAAAAGATCATATATGATATCATATTAATGTATATGATTCTTGTATAATTTAATAACAATTATTTCAAAATTATACAGGAGGTCAACCTACCCCCAACCAATTAAAAGTACAAGGTAAGGGTTATTTCACAATCTCTTCATTATCTGAGGTTGTTTATACGTAATAATCTACTGGGATCTCTTTATCATCCACATCCATGTTTCTTAAAAATGTATTTCAAAACATTTTTACTATTTAAAATAATATGGGTTAAAGTCATTTATACCTATGATTGACATTTTATAAGAGTTTTATAAAGGAATATTTCCGTCGTTTTCCAAACAAGGTGCTTTTTAACCTTTTCGACAGAATTAAGGTAAGAATGTTTTTTTTAACTTATGCGGTGGGTGCAGCTATTTTCCGTCGAAGCTTACCTTACAAGCTTATAAGAATATTTTCAAAGAAAATGTTTTATTTTATAAATATATGACTCTTTAAATGGTTTCAAAATAGAAAGATATATTTCTCTAAAAAGAGTTTTGATTTCATCTATGTCAACATCCTTCGATGGAATTTACACTTATTTGAAGTTGATTTATTATGATACAAAACTTCTATATTGTATTGAAGGTTTTGTGATATGTTTTACTGTGGATGTGTTATTTTTATACCATTCATGGTTTATGGATGAAGTATTTACATTTCGTATGCTAGTTTTAATACGAATTTTTATGTTATGTTTAAACCTTTACATATGGGAATGCATTGGACTTAATATGTGACGGGTGGAGCCCGCTATAGCTCCTCGATGCATCGGTAGGTCTCATGAGACAAACTTGTGTCTTGGCACAAGGCCGTGACAAAATCTTATTTGTAGTATTGGTACAAGGCCTTGGCTATGTGGTTATGATAGTCTAGCATTATGAATTCTATCATTGTGAAAGTGGTTATTGATATTGCATGTGATTATTCGATTAGTAGAATATCCATGTGAATAAGTAAATGGAATTATTTCATTTTATTTTTTCCATACTATGTTCAATTTCGAGTTTAAAAGGATTTTGTTTTAGTTATACATTTACTTAAATGTTTATTATTATTTATGAAAGTTTCCGCTATATTGTTATCCATACTGGGCATTTGAGCTCACCCCTTTTCTACGTTTTATTTTTCCCAGGATGTGAAGTAAATTATGAATGACCTGCAGGGATATTATGAGGGGATAATAGTGTGGACTATAGAGACAATATGCTGTTGTATTAGTTTGTTACCTTATGATATAATGTAAAACTTTATGAATATATCTAGTTATTCCAAGGCTACTAAACCAATCGGTCTTTCGAGATTTGATATTTCTTGTGATAATGCCAATGTTATGTAATAATGCACTGACTCTGGGTAACTAGGGTCGGGGCGTTACACACATCGTGTATCTGATTGATATGAAGAGGATTCCTACACATCAAAAATGGGTTATAGATTATTTTACCAAAGTATTAAAATAATATAAATGTGTTTTCTCAGCTTTAAGTATGTCAGTTGTATTTTTTACTATAATTAAAGTCAATTTTAAATAAAAAGGCACACATGGAGTCGTACCGGTCAAACCATGCACCAGATTGAGTTGAGATTGATTCCTACAAGTCCAAAATGACTTATATATCGTTTTAATAAATTATAAAAATAATATGAAGGTGTTTTATTGGTTTTGAGTATACCACTTGTGTTTTTTTACTAAAATTTCATTTTAAACTGGAAACACTCACTTTGAGTCACATCAGTTACATAATTTGTGGGTTTGATATGAGACTGCTTCTTAAATATCAAAAATGACTTATGAATTGTTGTCTTAAATTATCAAGACAATCAAAGTTTGTTTTATTGATTTTTATTGAGTGACACGTTTTGAACTAAAATTTCCATTTTAAATTGATAATGAAGAATTTGAGTCATATTGGGAACATCATGTACCAGACTAAAATGTTGATGATTCATATGCATCAAAAATGGAATATGGATCATTTTCCTAATGTATCATGACAATCCAAATGTGTTTTCTTGGTTTTGAGTTTTTTAGTTTTCTTGTTTACTAAAATTAATGTAAATTTTGAATAAAAGGATGCACTTAGAGTCATACTGGTCACATAGTGTGTCGGATTGAGGTGAGACTTCTTCTTACATGTCACAAATGACTTAAAGATTGTTTCATGAAAGTATAAAAACAATACTAATTCATTTTCTTGGTTTTGAGTATGCCACTTGTTTTTTTAATAAAATTTTATTTTAAATTGGAAATACACAATTTTAGTCATACTGGTCACATCATCTGTGGGTTTGATATGATACTAATTCCTACACATCAAAAATTAATTATGAATTATTTTCATAAATTATATATACAATCTGATCATGTTTTTTCAGTTTTCAGTGAGTGGTAGTTTTTGATCTAAAATGTTAATTTTAAATTGATAACAGATACTTTAAGTCATACTGGGAACATCATGTATCAGATTGAGGTATAAATTATTACTACATGTCACAAATATCTTATGGATAATTTTCCCAAGTCATAAAAATAATCAAAATGTGTTTTATAATTTTTGAGTATGCTAGTTTTCTTTTTTACTAAAATTAATATCAATTTTAAATAAAAAAACACACGTGGAGTCATACCGGTTACATAGTGCATCAGATTGAGGTAAGGAAAATTCCTACACGTCCTAAATTAATTATGAATCTTTTTCCTAAAGTATCAAAACAATATGAATGATTTTGATCAATTTTGAGTATTCCACTTATCTTTTTTTACTAAAATGTATTTTTAAACTAGAAACATGATATTTAAGTCATACCATCACATTATGTGTGGGTTTGATGTGAGATCGGTTCCTATACATCAAAAATTTATTATGAATCATTTTCATAAATTATCAATACGATCTGAGAATTTTTTCCTGGTTTTTAGTGTGTGACACTTTTTTAACTAAAATGTCAATTTAAAATTGATATTGGACACTTTGAGTCATAAAATTAACATTGTGTATAAGATTTAGGTTAGGATGATTCATACATGTAAAAAATTACTTATGGATCATTTTAATAAAGTATCAAAATAATACAAATGTGTTTTCTCAGTTTTGAGTGTGCCGATTTTCATTTTCACTAAAATTTATGTCAATTTTAAATAGATTGATATACTTGGAGACATAACAGTCACATTGTGTATTGTATTGAGGTGCAGAAGATTTCTACACATCCCAAATGACTTATGAATCATTTTTATTGAGTATCAAAACAATTAGAGTGCATTTTCTTGGTTTTGAGTATGTAATGCGTGTTTTAAATAAAATTTAAATTATAAATTGAAAACATACCGTTCGATCCATACTGGTCACACCGTTCATTAGATTGAGGTGAAACTGATTGTGTATATGATATGCCTTTTTCTTTCAACTATTTTAACCAAGCCAGAAATGAAATAAATTTTCTATTTGGATAGAAGAAGAAACCTCATGTTGTCTAAAAGGCCTCATCTAAAAGCACCATGTTCTCTCTTTTTTAGCTTGTTGTAGATGATTAAAGGAATAAATATGACTTCCCAACGGATCCATGCAAAAAAATAGATAAAGATGATAATAAAATTAAGTTAAAAATTGTAGATAAAATGGTGAAAAAATTAACTAAATAAGTAGTGAGGATTCACCTTTTCATGATGGTTATATACATTCTTGACCCATTTTCTTGTTGTTTTTATCTTATTTACAGCCTTGATGTCCAATCTCTCATGAGCATGAGAAGCTTTGAATAGACCACCCCAACTAGATAAAAAATAATCCACCTATATAATAAAACAATTCTTATGTTAGTAATACTATATGTTAGGTCTGATAGAGTAATGGCAGATGGTCTATAGGGGGTGAATAAACCAGATTAAAAAAATTAAAAAAATAACTTGATTAATTAAATTATTTATCAAAGTTAATTATTAAGGTTAGTTAACATCTAAAAAAGTAAATAACACAAGGATGTTTTTTATAGTAGTTCAGTCCAAAGTGGGCATACTTCTACTCTTATATCCATCTACACGGAGAGAGATACCTGTGAACTAAAAATGTTTTTTAAGGGGGTATCATAACCCAATTACAAAATCCTTTTCCAGTGGAGTTAAAACCATGACACTAACTTTTGTATGGGGAGACACAACCCTTACAACCTGACTTTAGAAAGAGTGAGCCATTGTAACATCCCAAGTAAATAAAGAATAATATATTTTCATATTTATTAATATTTGTGAATTAAATATTAATTTTACTTTAAATGGTATGCTATGTTCGATGGTGAACCTGATACACAACAATGAGTTTCTTTGAAATCTTACGTTGCACACAACATTGGGTCATACTGGAAAATAATAATATAATATTATTTTTAATGGTAGTTAACGTCTAGTCATTATATTGGAGGGAATGAACATAACTAACCATATTATGATAACCATGTTTCTTAAATGTTTTTACATTTATTCAATAAAAGTTAGAAGCTTAAAATGTGAATGAATCTAATTTTAAGCATAAATACTCGAATACTTTTTAAAAGGTTGATTTACCGCCTTTTGATGGAAAACCCTTTTTAAATATGGTTTTGGTCAATTTTATATATTCTATGTGAAAAAATAAAATTCTTATTTATAATCAGGACATCAAAATTTACTTTGGGTAAACTTTTGGTATTTTTCTGATAAAATTAATTTTTTAATGAATTGTGAAAATACTGTATTTTAATTCAAAACTAACTTTTAATATAATTTATTTATATGGTTATATTATCCTTTTAATTGGTTTTAAATTTTTATTATATTATATTTTTACTATTTAATCTAATTTAGGTCAATGGAAGTAATTTCACTTTGAAATTGGACATTGACAAGTGTCAATCTTTTGATAGTTATTATTTCTTAAAAACACGCTTTTTTTGGGAAAGGTAATTAATTTTAAAATAATTAATTAAACTTCTATGATTTTGATTTGGTAAAATAGACATCATTTTTGAATTCGGAATGTCAAATATAGATTAGGTTAAAATGTTTGTATTTTTTTGAAAACCTTCCATTTATTGATGAATAGTGAAAACACTATATAGTAGTTAAAAAACCGACTTTTTCATTTAAATGAAATATTACCACTTCTGTGTATTGAATTTCAAAAATATTACATACATGGTTTTCATTAGTAAGTATAATTTGGTTCTATAAGATGAAAATAATTCTTGGTGAATAGTAATTTTTGACATTTTTTTACCGCGGTTAAAGGTAAATAGGGTAATTCAAGGTAAAAATAATATTATAATAATATAAAATTACCTTAACACTTTTCATAATTTTATTTTATGAGTCATGTCCCACAAATACAATCCTTGGGTGAGATTTGTGGCCTTTGAAAGCCATTTGGGTAAGATAATGACATTAATAACATTTTATTTAAAGTAAAAATAAAAATATCATAAACATGTATTTTTTTTATAAACAAAATTTAATGTGGGTTTATATAATTTATATATTTGACTATAAATATTCATTATAAATATAAAAATATTCCCTATATAATGGTATTTTATGTATAATTTTTAGACATCAAATAAATAAAATTATTTATGACACAGTAATGATGTAGTGTTTACCTCATTAACGAATGATTTAAATAAATATGATTATAAAAATTAAAACAATATACAAAACATGTCCACTTATTATTGGATGATTTTATTTATAACAAGAGTCATATTATATATGACTTTAATAAGATTTGTACCTTTATAAACTGAAAATCATTATATAATAAAATAATATTTTCAAACATTCCTAAAGAGCTCCTCCCCCCTTATAAAAATTTCTCACCTCTAACCTGTTACTCACACCTCTAAAGCCCCTTGGCTCATAAAAAATCTTCCAAACTAATATCTCAAGGTCCCTCTCTTCCACCTAGAAGCCTTACCTTAGGAATATGACACTTCAAGAAATCCTTTAGGTTCAAACCAAAGGGAGTTACCCGATTTAAAGGTAACGTCTTCCCTTAAGTTATTTTATTTTATTTTACTTATCCATCCCCCTAACCTATTTTTATTTCTTTATTTTATCAAAACACCAGTATCCTCAATATACTAGGTTGTTGATAATAGAATTATTCGAACTACACTTACACAAACCTCCATCTAATGGGTAAAGAACATACTATTTCTGTGGATGGTGAACTACTACCTCACGAAACGATGATTGTTCGATTATATCCTACCACCTCTCATGGTGACCATTAAGATGGCAGTATATTTACATGTGATATATAATATATTTATATTTTCTCTATACTTCTGTATTTTTCATTTATATTATACCTTTATGGTTTCCATAGTAGGTAAATACAATAATTTTATTTGAGAAAATGCGGACTACCACCCCCTCAAAGTGATATGTCTCGTTCATGACATATGTGGATTATATAAAGGATGGAGTTAATTAAATTAAATAACATAGATATTATAATTTAATTATAATATACCTATTAATTATTAAGTTTTCATTCCTTTAAATATAAAATAGAAATGAAATTAGCGTTCATGCGTACGTACGGCTTACCATCTCCATGAACGGTGTGTTTCATTTCATAACTTCAAATGATATGGAATATTATAAATACATATACACTGAATATATATGATATTTATGACATCTAAATCATTAATATCATTCTATAGATAATGGAATTTTGACCACATGGACAATTTGTAATTATAACAACTTCATTTTTTACCAAAGTTCCGAACATCGAAAAAATGTCTGATATGAACAAAAATAATTAACTAATTGTTATTGTAAGGTAATAAGTGATATAAAAGGAATAATAAACATGAAAGAGGTTCTTAAGTAATTATTAATTAACTTAAGTTTATTATTCATGAATACACGGAACATACGAGTCAATTCAGACACGAGGTAAGGGGTTTCTTATCTCACTTTTAATTCCGTGATATTTCCATTTTTGCCACTTAATTCTTGAATGTGGTGTATTTTTTTACTTAAATTTGATGTATATTATATTTATTCTCTTTATATTCATGTTATTATATGATTCATTTGGAGGTTATTAACTTTTGGTCATATGACTCGATTGATTACAATGTGGTAAGGGGTTTTCATCTGACTTTTTTATTCCCATGAGATTCATGCTATATTTTCCACTATTTCCTTTTGTGGGTGTATGTACTACCCATGATGGTATTCATTGTGTAATATAATTTAATTTATGGGTTATTACATCTTCATTCCATGATCCTTCTTTCATGTGGTGTATGTTTCCTAAGTTACCAAATCGGCAAGGGAACCTTTAGTCAAAGACTTCTTTTTTGTCATGTCTTTAAATTTAAATTCTAAAATAATTGGATATGTTATTATATATACTTATTGCTATAAATTTCATTTCCATGTGATGAGAGACCCTTTTTCTCTCTCACCAACTCATTTTCAGAATTTTAAAGCGACGTTGTTAGACAGTTGAATTTCTGTAAGAGAACTTGTTAATCCAATTTCAATTCTTTGGGTTAAACTTCTACTTCTTGATTATGTTGTGCTATGAATATGTGTGAATGAACTATGATTGTTTTACACTTAATATCCTCTTATATTGGGCTTATTCTAATTTGTCACACATAATTATGTCATTTATTGATTATTAATCTAAGGATATAATCTTTGTAAGGGACTTTGTCTCAAATTACATTCCATTGAGACTTATTTGTTGTTATAGACAAATTCAATTTCATATGGTGTATATACTGTCCTTTGACATATTATATCATGAATCTCCATATTCTCATGATATTATAAGCTTTGTTTAATGTTATTCTACAATTATTTTTATCCAAGTATTTACTCAAGTGGTAAGGGACTCTTTAACTAAAACATTGTTTTAAATGTTTTAAAGATTTATTCTTATAAATATTTCTCATTAATGTCCATGTCTTCAAAATGGTTTTAAGGATTTATTTTTATGAAAATTTGTAACACCCCAGAATGATAAAGGGTTAAATGACTAAATGATAGGACTCATGTCAACAAGGTGTACCTTCCATTTCGGGAGCCTGTCTGATTAGAACTCCACAGTTAATCGTGCTTGGCCTGGAGTAGTGATCAGGATGGGTGACCTCCTGGGATGTTTCTCAGGGTGTGTGTGAGTGAGGAAAAAACACACTGGAAAGGACATGTGTTGGCCTGTGGGTAATTTCATTAGACAGATGACCCATTCGGGCATGTGGGTGGACCTTAGGGTGGGCCCCATGTGTCTGTGGGGAAACTGGTGGTACCTGGTAGGCCAGGGCCCAACAGCCATGTTAAGGCGGGGTAGTTGTGCTGTCACCGGGACCCAGTTGTCACATTTGGTATCAGAGGTGGTACCCAGCATTAAGTGTAGTGCACTGCCTGGGTTGATATGTAGGGTCCAAAACAAGGATGTTGTGCTCTAAATGGGGGGGTGATTGTAACACCCCAGAATGATAAAGGGTTAAATGACTAAATGATATGACTCATGTCAACAAGGTGCACCTTCCTTTTCGGGAGCCTGTCTGATTAGAACTCCACAGTTAAGCGTGCTTGTCCTGGAGTAGTGATCAGGATGGGTTGTATGTTTCATAAGTTACCAAATTGGTTAGGGTTATTTCACAATCTCTTCATTATCCAAGGTTGTTTATACGTAATAATCTACTGGGATCTCTTTATCATCCACATCCATATTTCTTCAAAATTTATTTCAAAACATTTTTACTATTTACAAGAATATGGGTTAAAGTCATTTATACCCTTGTCTTACTTTTTATAAGTGGTTTATAAAGGAATCTTTCCGTCATTTTCCAAATAAGACGTTTTTTAACCTTTTCGACAGAATTAAGGTAAGAATGTTTTTTAACTTATACGGCGGGTGCGGTTATTTTCCGCCATTATAAAATTGTCGAATCTTCCCATACAAGATTATAAGAATATTTTCAAATTGAATGTATTGTTTTATAATTATGTTACTTTTAAAATGATTTAAAAAAAGTGATATTTCTCTAAAATAGTTTTGATTTCATCTATGTCAACATCCTTTGATGGATTTTAAGCTTATTTGAAGTTGATTTATTATGATACAAAACATCCCTATTTTATTAAAGGTTTTGTGATATTTTTGACTGTGGATAAGTTATTCTTATGTCACTCATGGTCTTTGTTTAAATTATTGACATTTTATAAGTTATTTTTAATCCAAATGTTTATGTTATATTTCAACCTTTCATTCAGATGAATGTGTTAGACAAGTATGTTTCGGGTTGGGGACCGGTAAAAGTAAGCCCTCCGGTTTGGTCTCCGGTTATTATAGGAACTCCAGTTTGGTCTCCGGTTATTAGAGGAACTCCGGGTTGGTGTTCGGTTATTAGAGGCACTACAGGTTGGTGTCCGGTTGTTAGAGGCACTCCGGGTTGGGTTCTGGTTACAGTTAGCCCCTAGGTCTTGGGACGAGGCCTTGACAAAGAAATTAAAGTTCAGCATTATGCATTCCATCATTATGAAAGTGTTTATTGATATTGCATGTGATTATTCGATTAGTAGAATATCCATGTGAATAAGTAAATGGAATTATTTCATTTTATTTTTGCCATACTATGTTGAAGTTCAAGTTTAAAAGGATTTTATTTTAGTTATACACTACCTTAAATGTTTATTCTAATTTAGGAAAGTTTCCGCTATTTTGTTATCCTTACTGGGAATTTGAGCTCATCCCTTTTCTATGTTTTATTTTCCCAGGATGCGAAGAAATAAATTATGAATGACCTGTAGGGATATTATGAGGGGTTAATAGTGTGGGATATGGAGACAATATGTTCTTGTAGTAGTTTTTCATTTTATGATATAATGTAAGACTTATGAATATATCTAGTGTTTCCAAGGCTACTAAACCAATCGTTCTTTTGAGATTTGATCTTTCTTGTGATCATGCCAATGTTATGTAATAATGCACCGACTCTGGGTAACTAGGATCGGGGCGTTACAGTTGGTATCAGAAGAAGTTTAGTATAAACCTTGGAAGCTAGATTTAGATAAACTCTGATTAGAGCACGTAGACCTAAGATGAACTTCGAGGATTAGTATAGAAGAACTTCCTAGAATTTTGGTATTGTATAGATTTTGTGAGTTTTCCAAGTAGTACATCCCTGCCTGGATACGAGCAGGTAGAGGCGGCTCTGGCACAGATGTACTTAGGGGTAAAACCCGAAAACACCGCTTTGAGCTAGACTCGAATGGGAACTGGTGCACGAAAATGGGCCTTGATGAACTCTTGGTTACGACACTCCTGGGGGATATGCTTAGGATAATTCTCATTTTCTTTACAAACCATTATGAAAGGTTTATGTGGATTTACTTCCTCAAAGGCGAAATTTTTATGATTATAGATTATATCTATAAACTATTTAATTTATGTTATGTGTCTTATAAGTTTGGGATTAGGTATTGTTATTCATAAACTAATCTAGTGTATGTCATTGTTTAGAAATGGCGCCCAGTAGAAGGAATGAGAACTCTAGCAATGCACATGATCCAAAGAGAAAGAATGATCATATATTTCATGGTCTTAAGCCAGAATTTATAAGATAAATAGTCTCCCATGTATTATCATCATATGAAGAAATAATATCATGTGTTGATAAGATAAGTAATGATTTTACTGAGTCCTATGGCTTTGAAGGGAAGCAAGAGAAGAAAAGGATGGAAGAGAGAACGATGGATAAAGGGAAGAGGGAAAATAAGAATTTGCCCATATGTGATAACTGTGGGAAGAAACACCCTGGAACTTTTCTGAAAGGAATGGGAGTTTGTTATAAGTGTGGAGGAAAAGGGCACAAAGTACCTGACTGCAAGGGTAAGAAAATGGTTTCAAATGTACAATGCTTCATTTGGAAGGAGTTTGGACACTACGCGAACCTATGTCCCAGTCATCAGACTATGACACAAATGATGCTATTGGATAATAATTACGTTATGATACTACCACAGATGAAGATGAATGATTAGAGTTCTTATGTTGATTATGTCATTTGAGTGTTGTATCAACAATGTACTTGTTATAATAATTATGAAGTATATAAAGATTGTACTGCAGTACTATTTCATTAAGGACTTGAGATTGTGAGGAACAAAGAAAAGTGACTCAATAGAAGGTTAAATTTTTGGAAAATATATGGTTGAGAGAAAGATAAACCATAATATGGTTCTGATACCGAGGTAGTGATTTTAGAAAAATACATGATTGATTTGGATAAATTATATTGGATATTCTTGACTACCTTGAAGCTGATTAATGATTTGTATATTACATCATTATTGGGTTTTAAAACATTTTTGGATTGATGAAGTATATCCATCATTATATATGGAATAAGGGAGCATGAATGTAATCAATAAGTATTATGGTAATTTAGGATGTTTCAGTGTTTTAAAAGAATACATGATGAAGGTATTCATATGCTATTACGGGGTAAAAAGGATCTACATTAAGTTTAACTTCCTTATAAATATTGGACTGTGAGTTTGGACAGAAGTATTATGGATAAATTCTAGTTTGAGATTAATTTTTGATTACCATAAAAGGACAACCCAGAGGTCGGGCGGCAACTCGTCGCGACTGGCAAGGCCACGAGACTGGAACCCACAACAGAAGGGCGACAAGGGTGTATCACCTACCACTGGCCCGCGAGATGTCTTGGATTAAATAATGTAGTTTTTTTTAAAAGATCTGGTAGATGAATTATAAATTCGTTTATTTTGGAACCCTGTATGAATAGTATAAATAGAATTTTTTTACGAGTGAAAGATGAGTTTGTGGTAGAAATTTATTAATGGATAAAACTCTAATTATAAAGTAAGTATATATCCTTATGATCTTAGCCAATCTCATAAATAAATTCCTTATCATTAAGAAAAGGAACTTAGAACAAAAATTTTGTCCTAGATGGTACCTTAAATCATCACTAATTTATGGCTTTGGGATTTTTGGCCTTTTCATAGCCATGTTTTCTACCACTCTCCATCAGATAATTGATAGTTATATTTATCTTCCATATCCATATTTTCCTACATGGAACCCTAGTATGTGTTATTTTCAGTAATCTTCATACTTTCCACTCTTTATTTTAAATAGAGGCCTCATTAATTAATTTTTCGATGTGGGATTTCAACTAAGATATTTTGAAACGTCAAAAATGTGTTATCCTAATACCTTATATTTTGTTGAATCGATGGTATTTTAAATCATCGTAGATTGATGAATTTAAGGACCTCAATTTTAAACTTGTTTGTGATTGATGACCTCAATCACTACCTACAAATATTTACGTTTTTCCTCCAATTATATGTCTCTAATTTCCACCAATGTTCTCCTAATCGAGATCATAATTTGGTGGTGACCCTTTCATTTCTCTTTTCCTCATATTAAGACTAAATTTTAGTAACCCAATTTCCGATGTGGGTTTTCCAACAAAGATATTTTTTTATTTTCAACCTTTTATTTTTGAAGAACAATTTCAAATTGTGAGGACGCAATTTATTGAAGGAGGGGATAATGTAACACCCCAATCTTCTACGGTACGCTTCTCTTTGAATAATGTGATAGCGTGTATTGTACGCAACACCGAGTTCTAACACACCATAACCAATCAAACTAGCCGTTATGAATAGTAATACATAATTTTTGAAATTATATATATTTTATATTTCAAAATGGACTTCATTTTTGGATTCGGAATATCGAATTTAGCCTAAGGTGAAATTTTGGTACTTTTTGGATAACTTTAATATTTTGATGAATAGTGAAAATTACTAAATTCTAATTAAAAACAACTTTTTTAATCAAAACAATTAATAGTGATAAATTATGAATTTGAGTGGATTTAAATTATATTTAGAATATATTTTTACCATTTAATATAATGTTGGTCATTTAACATAATTTTACAATTAAACCGAACATAAACAAGTGTCAATCTTTTGATAGTTATTATCTCTTAAAAACACGCTTTTTGTTTTGACAGCGGGAATTAATTTTAAATTAATTTCTTCCACTTTAGTGTTTTGAATTTGGAAAAATGGATTCCATATTTGGAATCAGGATGTTCAAATTTTGTAAATAGATAACTTTTATTTTTAGACATTTTGAATAATTACTGCGGTAAATATTTTATTTACCATGGTTAAGGGTAAATCTGGTAAATGAGGGTTAAAAAATAATATTATAATAATACTAAATTACCATAAAACGTGTCCTAGACTTATTGGATGATACATGTTCGACCATAGGCATATTTGGGTCGATTTTGGGACCCCATGGTGCCACTTGTAGGTGATAGGGACACTTTATTTTAATTAAGTTAAAATGAATACAAAAATGACACAATCATATATCTTTTAGAAAAACAATTTGTACATAGGGTTATATATATTGGAATTTAGATTATAAATATTAATTAGAAAGATAAAATTATTTACTACATAATGATATTTTATTTATAATTTTTAGACATTAAATAATTTAATTTATCTATGACACAATGATGATAAATTAATTACTATAATAGTGAAAAATTAAATTAAATGATATTATAAATACCAAAATAAATATAATATGAACCTTTTAATGAATTAAACTAATTTTATAGGATAATATGATATATTAGGATTTATTTAATTGAATTTTTTAGAAGTAATCAATCTGTTATGAGTTTCACAAAAATCAACAATTGAATAGTGTCAAAATTGACAAAAAAGAGTTCTTAAAACAAATATTATATTATTAATTGATATTAAATTCCTAAAAATCTAAGGTTCGGCCAAGAGACTTATACCATGATAGGAGTATCATTAATGGACCAGTTGGGGGACTCTTGGATGTATATAGTAAGTTTATTAACCATATTATATAAAAATACAAAGATAAATTGTAAAAGTGAAACTAATTAACTTAGAGTTAATACTTAAAGATAAGGTTAATATAAGTACCAAAACCTGTCTAAATTCTATTGGTTGAGTTGTTTTCGACCCAGAACCACCTTAACATTTAAATAATAAACTTTCGAGCCATTAAAAACTGAATATGAATTTATTATAAACTGATATTTCTAGCTTTTCCAAAGGTGCCCCTCACCCCTCTTATAAAAGGGAACTCCTCCTTCTCATTTATTCACACCTTCAAAACCTTTTGGTTCACAAAACTCTGCCCAAATACTCTCCCCACTTCCCTAAATACAACCTAGAGGCCTTATTTTGATCAGAAAGCCAACCTATGGAGCCCTTTTGATCAAATCAAAAGGAAGAACCTGAAGAAGAGGTAATGTTTTCACCACCCCTTTTCAAGTTCCTTTCTTCTTCCACTTATTATTTCTTTGTTATTACCATTCTAAAATAATAACTCCAGTATCTTATATATACTGTGATGTTATTATAAATATAGTACAACCATATTCAGTATTATATCCACCCTTTGAATAACATGTCACCATACGTGCGTACGTACAGCTTACCGTCTCCACGTCGTGGTGTAATTGTTATTCAATATATTATTATTTGGATGGGTATAATAATGATGTTTAATCATGTATATAATTAATATAACATGTTAATGATTCTGTATATATGATATACCATCCATTTATATATTATTTTAATATCAAAAGAATGATATTGTCGCTCGTGCGTACGTAGGGACTACCGTCTCCACGAACGCGATGAGATTCATTCTCCATCATATCCATTAAAGTATAATTATCATTTGATGATTTAAAAATGATGTTTAAGGACTTGATATCATTCTGGATATGAATAATATACAACCTATCGATAACAAACACGGCTTATGTAACAAAACATATAAAAGAAAATGAGTAAGTTAACACCCGAAACGACGATAATTAAAAGATATTATTAACAAATCAATGTTAAAAGATCATATATGATATCATATTAATGTATATGATTCTTGAATAATTTAATTACAAGTATTTCACCATTATACAGAAGGTTAACCTACCCCAACCAAGGAAAAGTACAAGGTAAGGGGTTTTCATCTCACTCCTTATTCCCGTGAGATTCATGCCATATTGCCACCATTACCTTTTGTGTGGTGTATGTACTGCCCATAATTATGTTCTTTGTGTAATACACTCTAATTTATGTGTATTTACATATTCATTGTATGATACCTCTTTCATGGGTTGTATGTTTCATAAGTTACCAAATTGGTAAGGGTTATTTCACAATCTCTTCATTATCCGAGGTTGTTTATACGTAATAATCTACTGGGATCTCTTTATCATCCACATCCATGTTTCTTCAAAATTTATTTCAAAACATTTTTACTATTTACAAGAATATGGGTTAAAGTCATTTATACCCTTGTCTTACTTTTTATAAGTGGTTTATAAAGGAATCTTTCCGTCGTTTTCCAAATAAGACGTTTTTTAACCTTTTCGACAGAATTAAGGTAAGAATGTTTTTTAACTTATACGGCGGGTGCGGTTATTTTCCACCATTATAAAACCGTTGGAGATTCCTTTAAAAGCGTAAAAAAATATTTTCAAATTGAATGTATTATTTTATAATTATGTTACTTTTAAAATGATTTAAAAAAAAGTTATATTTCTCTAAAATAGTTTTGATTTCATCTATGTCAACATCCTTTGATGAATTTTATGCTTATTTGAAGTTGATTTATTATGATACAAAACATCCCTATTTTATTGAAGGTTTTGTGATATTTTTGAATGTGGATAAGTTATTCTTATGTCACTCATGGTCTTTGTTTAAAGTATTGACATTTTATAAGTTATTTTTAATCCAAATGTTTATGTTATATTTCAACCTTTCATTCAGATGAATGTGTTAGACAAGTATGTTCCGGGTTGGGGACCGATTAAAGTAAGCCCTCCGGTTTGGTCTCCGGTTATTAGAGGAACTCCGGTTTAGTCTCCGGTTATTAGAGGAACTCCGGGTTGGTGTCCGGTTATTAGAGGCACTCTGGGTTGGTGTCCGGTTATTAGAGGCACTCCGGGTTGGGTTCCGGTTACAGTTAGCCCCTAGGTCTTGGGACGAGGCCTTGACAAAGAAATTAAAGTTCAGCATTATTCATTCCATCATTATGAAAGTTCTTATTGATATTGCATGTGATTATTCGATTAGTAGAATATCCATGTGAATAAGTAAATGGAATTATTTCATTTTATTTTTGCCACACTATGTTGAAGTTCAAGTTTAAAAGGTTTTTGTTTTAGTTATACACTGCCTTAAATGTTTATTCTAATTTATGAAAGTTTCTGCTATTTTGTTATCCTTACTGGGCATTTGAGCTCACCCCTTTTCTATGTTTTATTTTCGCAGGATGCGAAGAAGTAAATTATGAATGAACTGTAGGGATATTATGAGGGGTTAATAGTGTGGGATATGAAGACAATATGTTCTTGTAGTAGTTTTTCATTTTATGATGTAATGTAAGACTTATGAATATATCTAGTGTTTTCAATGCTACTAAACCAATCGGTCTTCTTAGATTTGATCTTTCTTCTGATCATGCCAATGTTATGTAATAATGCACCGACTCTGAGTAACTAGGGTTGGGGCATTACAGTTGGTATCAGAGAAATTTTAGTATAAACCTTGGAAGCTAGATTTAGATAAACTCTGATTATTGCACGTAGACCTAAGATGAACTTTGAGGATTAGTATAGAAGAACTTCATAGAATTTTGGGTTTGTATAGATTTTGTGAGTTTTCCAAGTAGTACATCCATGTCTGGATACGAGCAGGTAGAGGCAGCTCTGGCACAGATGTACCTAGGGGTAAAACCCGAAAACACCGCTTTGAGCTGGACTCAAATGGGAACTGGTGCATGACAACAGGCCTTGCTGCACTCTTGGTTACGACACTCCCGGGGGATATGCTTAGGATAATTCTCATTTTCTCTACAAACCATTATGAAGGGTTTATGTGGATTTACTTCCTCAAAGGAGAAATTTTTATGATTATGGATTATATCCATAAACTATTTAATTTATGTTATGTGTCTTACAAGTTTGGGATTAGGTATTGTTATTCATAAACTAATCTAGTGTATGCCATTGTTTAGAAAGTCACCCAGTAGAAGGAATGAGAACTCCAGCAATGCACATGATCCAAAGAGAAAGAATGATCATATATTTCATGGTCTTAAGCCAGAATTTATAAGGGAAATAGTCTCCCATGTATTATCATCATATAAAGAAATAATATCATGTGTTGATAAGATAAGTAAAGATTTTACTGAGTCCTATGGCTTTGAAGGGAAGAAAGAGAAGAAAGGGATGGAAGAGAGAAAGATGGATAAAGGGAAGAGGGAAAATAAGAATTTTCCCATATGTGATAACTGTGGGAAGAAACACCCTGGAACTTGTTTGAAAGGAATGTGAGTTTGTTATAAGTGTGGAGGAAAAGTGCACAAAGTACATGACTGCAAGGGTAAGAAAATGGTTTCAAATGTACAATTATTCATTTGGAAGGAGTTTGGACACTACGCGAACCTATGTCTCAGTCATCAGACTATGCCACAAATGATGCTATTGGATAATAATTAAGTTATGATACTACCACAGATGAAGAGGAATGATTAGAGTTCTTATGTTGATTATTTCATTTGAGTGTTGTATCAACAATGTACTTGTTATAATAATTATAAAGTATATAAGGATTGTACTGCAGTACTATTTCATTAAGGACTTGAGATTGTGAGGAACAAAGAAAAGTGACTCAATAGCAGGTTAAATCTTTGGAAAATATATGGTTGAGAGAAAGATAAACCATAATATGGTTCTGATACCGAGGTAGTGATTTTAGAATAATACATGATTGATTTGGATAAATTATATTGGATATTTTTTACTAACTTGAAGCTGATTAATGATTTGTATATTCCATCATTATTGGGGTTTAAAATATTTGTGGATTGATGAAGTATATCCAGCATTCTATATGGAATAAGGGAGCATGAATGTAATCAATAAGTATTATGGTAATTTAGGATGTTTCAGTGTTTTAAAAGAATACATGATGAAGGTATTCATATTCTATTACGGGGTAAAAAGGATCTACATTAAGTTTAATTTCCTTATAAATATTGGACTGTGAGTTTGGACAGAAGTATTCTAGATAAATTCTAGTTTGAGATTAATTTTTGATTTCCATAAAAGGACAACCCAGAGTTCGGGTGGCAACCCGTCGCGACCGGCAAGGCCGCGAGACTTGAACCCACAACCGAAGGGTGACAAGGGTGTATCACCTACCACTGGCCCACGAGATGTCTTGGATTAAATAATGTAGTTTTTTTAAAAGATCTGGTAGATGAATTATAAATTCGTTTATTTTGGAACCCTGTATGAATAGTATAAATATAATTTTTTTTACGAGTGAAATATGAGTTTGTGGTAGATATTTATTAATGTATAAAACTCTAATTATAAAGTAAGTATATATCCTTATGATCTTAGCCAATCTCATAAATAAATTCCTCATCATTATGAAAAGGAACTTAGAACAAAAATGTTGTCCTAGATGGTACCTTAAATCATCACTAATTTATGGCTTTGGGATTGTTGGCCTTTTCATATTCATGTTCTCTACCACTCTTCATCAGATAATTGATAGTTATATTTCTCTTCCATATCCATATTTTCCTACATGGAACCCTAGTATGTGTTATTTTGAGTAATTTTCATACTTTCCATTCTTTATTTTAAATAGAGGCCTCATTAATTAATTTTTCATTGTGGGATTTCAACTAAGATATTTTGAAACGTCAAAAATGTGTTATCCTAATAACTTATGTTTTGTTGAATCGATGGTATTTTAAATCATCGTAGATTGATGAATTTAAGGACCTCAATTTTAAACTTGTTTGTGACTGATGACCTCAATCACTACCTATAAATATTTACGTTTTCCTCCAATTATATGTCTCTAATTTCCACCAATGTTCTCCTAATCGAGATCATAATTTGGTGTTGACCCTTTCATTTCTCTTTTCCTCATATTAACACTAAATTTTAGTAACCCAATTTCCGATGTGGGTTTTCCCACAAAGATATTTTTTAATTTTCAACCTTTTATTTTCAAAGAACAATTTCAAATTTCGAGGACGCAATTTATTGAAGGAGGGGAGAATGTAACACCCCATGTTTCTATGGTACGCTTCTCTTTGAATAATGTGATAGCGTGTGTTGTATGCAACACCGAGTTCTAACACACCATAACCAATCAAACTAGCCGTTATGAATAGTAATACTTACTTTTTGAAATTATATATATTTTATATTTCAAAATGGACTTCATTTTTTGATTCGGAATATCTAATTTAGCCTAAGATGAAATTTCGGTACTTTTCGGATAACTTTAATATTTTGATGAATAGTGAAAATTACTAAATTTTAATTAAAAACAACTTTTTTAATCAAAACAATTAATAGTGATAAATTATGAATTTGAGTGGCTTTAAAGTATATTTAGAATATATTTTTACCATTTAATATAATGTTGGTCATTGAACATAATTTTACAATTAAACCGAACATAAACAAGTGTCAATCTTTTGATAGTTATTATCTCTTAAAAACACGTTTTTTGTTTTGACAGCGGGAATTAATTTTGAATTAATTTCTTCCACTTCTGTGTTTTGAATTTGGAAAAATGGATTCCATATTTGGAATCAGGATGTTCAAATTTTTAAAATAGGTAACTTTTATTTTTAGACATTTTGAATAATTACTGCGGTAAATATTTTATTTACCGTGGTTAAGGGTA
Source organism: Viscum album (assembly GCA_963277665.1). Lineage (NCBI taxonomy): Eukaryota > Viridiplantae > Streptophyta > Magnoliopsida > Santalales > Viscaceae > Viscum > Viscum album. Next base: position 1,338,239,736 of record OY728162.1, read on the forward strand.
AATCCGGTAAATGAGGGTTAAAAAATAATATTATAATAATAATAAATTACCATAAAACGTGTCCTAGACTTATTGGTTGATACATGTTCGACCATAGTCATATTTGGGTCGATTTTGGGACCCCATGGTGCCACTTGTAGGTGATAGGGACAGTTTATTTTAATTAAGTAAAAATGAATACAAAAATGACACAATCATATATATTTTAGAAACACAATTTGTACATAGGTTTATATATATTGGATTTTAGATTATAAATATTAATTATAAAGATAAAAGGATTTCCTACATAATGATTTTTTATTTATAATTTTTAGACATTAAATAATTTAATTTATTTATGACACAATGATGATGAATTAATTACTATAATAGTGAAAAATTAAAATAATTGATATTATAAATACACAAATAAATATAATATGACACTTTTAATGAATTAAACTAATTTTCTAGGATAATATGATATATTAGGATTTATTTAATTGAATTTGTTCGAAGTAATCAATCTGTTATGAGTTTAAAAAAAATCAACTATTAAATAGTGTCAAAATTGACCTAAAAGAGTTCTTAAAACAAATACTATATTATTAATTGATATTAAATTCCTAAAAATCTATGGTTCGGCAAAGAGACTTATATCATGATATTTTCATCATTAATGGACCATTTGAGGGTCTCTTGGATGTATATAGTAAGTTTATTAATAATATTATTTAAAAATACAAAGAGACATTGTAAAAGTTAAACTAATTAACTTACAGTTAATACTTAAAGATAAGGTTAATATAAGTACCCAAACCTGTATAAATTCTATTGGTTGAGTTTTTTTCGACCCATCCCCACCTTAACAATTAAATAATCAACTTTTGAGCCATTAGAAACCGAATATGAATTTATTATAAACTAATATTTCTAGCTTTTCCAAAGGTGCCCCTCACCCCTCTTATAAAAGGGAACTCCTCCTTCTCATTTCTTCACACCTTCAAAACCTTTTGTTTCGGCAAAAATCTGCCCAAATACTCTCCCAACTTCCCTCAATACAACCTAGAGGCCTTATTTTGATCAGAAAGCCAACCTAAGGAGCCCTTTTGATCAAATCAAAAGGAAGAACCTGAAGAAGAGGTAATGTTTTCACCACCCCTTTTCATGTTCCTTTCTTCTTCCACTTCTTCTTTCTTTGTTATTACCATTCTAAAATAATAACTCCAGTATATTATATATACTGTGATGTTATTATAAATATGGTACAACCATATTCAGTATTATATCCACCCTTTGAATAACATGTCACCATACGTGCGTACGTACGGCTTACCGTCTCCACGTCGTGGTGTAATTGTTATTCAATATATTATTATTTGGATGGGTATAATAATGATGTGTAACTCATGTAAATAATTAATATAACATGTTAATGATTCTGTATATATGATATACCATCAATTTATATATCATTTTATAATCAAAATAATGATATTGTCGCTCGTTCATACATACGGACTACCGTCTCCACGAACGCGATGAGATTCATTCTCCATCGTATCCATTAAAGTATAATTATCATTTGATTATTTAAAAATGATTTTTAAGGACTTTATATCATTCTGGATATGAATAAGATACAACCTATCGATAACAAACACGGCTTATGTAACAAAACATATAATAGAAAATGAGTAAGTTAACACCCGAAACGACGATAATTAAAAGATATTATTAACAAATCAATGTTAAAAGATCATATATGATATCATATTAATATATATGATTTTTGAATAATTTAATAACAATTATTTCACCATTATACAGGAGGTTAACCTACCCCAACCAAGGAAAAGTACAAGGTAAGGGGTTTTCATCTCACTCCTTATTCCCGTGAGATTCATGCCATATTGCCACCATTACCTTTTGTGTGGTGTATGTACTGCCCATAATTATATTCTTTGTGTAATACACTCTAATTTATGTGTATTTACATATTAATTGTACGATACCTCTTTCATGGGTTGTATGTTTCATAAGTTACCAAATTGGTAAGGGTTATTTCACAATCTCTTCATTATCTGAGGTTGTTTATACGTAATAATCTACTGGGATCTCTTTATCATCCACATCCATGTTTCTTCAAAATTTATTTCAAAACATTTTTACTATTTACAAGAATATGGGTTAAAGTCATTTATACCCTTGTCTTACTTTTTATAAGTGGTTAATAAAGGAATTTTTCCGTCGTTTTCCAAATAAGACGCTTTTTAACCTTTTCGACAGAATTAAGGTAAGAATGTTTTTTTTAACTTATACGGCGGGTGCGGTTATTTTCCACCATTATAAAATCGTCGAAGCTTACCTTAAAAGCTTATAAGAATATTTTCAAATTGAATGTATTATTTTATAATTATTTTACTTTTAAAATGATTTCAAAAAAAGTGATATTTCTCTAAAATAGTTTTGATTTCATCTATGTCAACATCCTTTGATGGATTTTAAGCTTATTTGAAGTTGATTTATTATGATACAAAACATCCCTATTTTATTGAAGGTTTTGTGATATTTTTGACTGTGGATAAGTTATTCTTATGTCACTCATGGTCTTTATTTAAATTATTTACATTTTATAAGTTATTTTTAATCCAAATGTTTATGTTATATTTCAACCTTTCATTCAGATGAATGTGTTAGACAAATATGTTCCGGGTTGGGGACCGGTAAAAGTAAGCCCTCCGGTTTGGTCTCCGCTTATTAGAGGAACTCCGGTTTGGTCTCTGGTTATTAGAGGAACTCCGGGTTGGTGTCCGGTTATTAGAGGCACTCCGGGTTGGTGTCTGGTTATTAGAGGCACTCCGGGTTGGGTTCCGGTTACAGTTAGCCCCTAGGTCTTGGGACGAGGCCTTGACCAAGAAATTAAAGTTCAGCATTATGCATTCCATCATTATGAAAGTGGTTATTGATATTTAATGTGATTATTCGATTAGTAGAATATCCATGTGAATAAGTAAATGGCATTATTTCATTTTATTTTTACCATACTATGTTGAAGTTCAAGTTTAAAAGGCTTTTATTTTAGTTATACATTGCCTTAAATGTTTATTCTAATTTATGAAAGTTTCCGCTATTTTGTTATCCTTACTGGGCATTTGAGCTCACCCCTTTTCTATGTTTTATTTTCCCAGGATGCGAAGAAGTAAATTATGAATGACCTGCAGGGATATTATGAGGGGTTAATAGTGTGGGATATGGAGACAATATGTTCTTGTAGTAGTTTTTCATTTTATGATGTAATGTAAGACTTATGATCATATCTATTGTTTCCAAGGCTACTAAACCAATCGGTCTTTCACGATTTGATTTTTCTTGTGATCATGCCAATGTTATGTAATAATGCACCGACTCTGGGTAACTAGGGTCGGGGTGTTACATTAAACATGTGTTGTAAGATACTCTAGATAATAAGGATTAAAAAATATTTGTTTTTTTAAATCCCAAAGCGTTTTATAATATAAGAGAAAATAATTTTTATAGAGACCTTTCATTCCACATTGAAAAAAATTAATAGTTGAAGTTCAACCATTTTTATTTTTAAAAAAATGAGTTTTATACATTTGAGGTAATATCCTATCATAACCAAAACCATATTTATTTTTATAAGTTTTTATCAAAGATATCATCTCCTGATATTTTTCATGACCTTGAATAAAAGTAGATAAACATTGTTTAATACATTCAACTTCATTTTTCAAATTTTCATTCAAATCTTAATTAGATTTAAAATTTTCGTAAACTTTTGAATGAGAAGAAGAAGAAGCGGTGTTACTTGGTTTTTCATTCTACATAAAAAATATTATTTTTAGAAACAAGTATCTCATTATTTTATTTAAGCTTATTATATAAATCAACATTTTTGAAAATATATTTTCTTAATATTTCAATTTATTTAATTAATTTAAAAACATTGAGGTTTTCAGAATCACATTCAGAATCAAAATATTCAGAATAAAAACAAGAATTACTAACCTTGTTCAGTGATGTCATAAATCAAATGTTAGCACTTTCGTTTTCATTTATAGATTGTTCACTGGAATCAGATTCTTCTGTACAACTCCAACTAGTGGTTAACACTTTTTTTCCTTCTTTTTTTATTTTTCTTTATTATTTGGTTTAGGAAAATCAGGTTTTATATTCCCTTTCTTCCTTCACTCATAACAAGTTACATCTGAATCATTATAATTCATATCACCTTTCTTACCTTCCTTATATTTTTCTTTTTGAGGGTTTCTTCTAAATAGATTCTTGAACACTTTCTTTTTAATTCTTTTGTAAACTCCATTTACAATCTGAGACATATATATTTTTTAAATATCCTTTAGATCAAAATCAAAATATTTAGTAGAAAAAACATTCACATGTTTAAAAGCTACGCCTTTTCTTTTTGTTGACTCCTCAACAACCATGTTATTCAGTTCAGGTTCATATTATAATAGTGATCCAATCAATTCATCTAGGGTGTATTCTCTAAAGTTCTTTCTTTAATTAATGGAATGTTTTTTTACATACCATTTCTTTGGTAAGGATTACAGGACTCTTTCAACAATTATTAGGTTTTCCAGATCTTCTCTAAGTGAATTCATTCCATTAACAAGGCTTATCAATTCATGGAACATTTTATTTTTTGTTTCATCTTCACCCATATTGATGTCTTGGTACTCAGCATAAAGCATTCCAAGTTTGGTAGGAATCAATTTTTCTGATCCAAGGTGAGTGACTTATACCAGGAAAGTCCGTCAGGGGTTGGCCCCTTACTATATATTAAATAAAAAGAAAAGTACAGCAGTACACAAACCACAAAACAAAAGTTGATTACATATCATAAGCATCATACTCATCACATCCCATATTAGAGGCTCCTTCCACAATGGTTGTCTCCCATTCCGAGATGTCGTTGTGCTGTAAGATCATGGAATACTTTCTTCTAAGGTTCAATTTCTCCAATGAGATCAGCTCCTACGGTGATTGTTTGAGAGAGGATCTAGTGGATAGCGGCTTCGGCAACTCAGAGTAGTCCTTCCTCATCCTTCGACTGGCCACCTGCTTTCAAGATTCCCTCTTCTCCTCCTTGATAACCTCACAATAGGAAGGTATAACCATCACATTTTCCTTATCAATGCCCGAGACATTCCCCCACTTTCCATTAATCCGAGAATCCTGGAAGCCATCACCCACTTCTCCAGCCTGAACACTACACCTGTTATAGTCAATCATTTCCAAACATGCTGGCTACCCTCCATGCTCCTGCCCAGCATCCATATTCACCGGTGCATCACGCAAGACAAGATGAAAATTATTATTTGCAGTGCCCACCTCCACCTGATCTTTATGTTTCCCCTCAGTCTCCAACCTAGACTCTATTCCTTTCCCTGCATCAGCTAAAACACACTGCATATCAGTGCCTTCCTAAATTAACTCACCCATCTCCACTTGACAAGCTTCACCAGATGCCAAGACGTGGAACCAACTACCCAATCCAGCAGTACTCCCTAATGCCTCAGATTGAGTTTTCAGGCATGGACTGGAATCCCAATTTTTCCCACAGCCATCCGAATTCGAATTCATCCTCCCCCCCCCTCTGGAACAGTAGGGTTGTGCCCATCATTATCCACCCACTGCTTAGTCCAACCGGTCCTCTGCCCAGCATTAGCATCGCTCCTTCCTTCAGGACCTGCCACTTCAGTAACTGCACCACCTCCAGCATGAATCGCACCAACCATGATATCCTGCTTCAGCCTCCCAATCACCACAGAGACCATTGGGTTTCTCAAGCCCGAACCATCCATTTCATTTCCATCCTTTGCAGCAACAGCAGTCAGTAGCCCCTGACCAGTGGTCCGGTTTCGCTTCACTGAAGATGAATTTCTCCCAGTGTTACATTGCTCATCATGGTGACCTAGATGATTTCATCTCGAGCATTAATTGACCCAGGATTCAAAAATCACCGCCTGTTTCCAGTGAAACTCCTCCCCAACCGTAATCCGTATCCAACCAACTGGCTGCATCGAAGCATCCACCTCAACGCATATCCGCGAGTTGACAGGATGACTCACTAACGACGTGCGATCATCAGAGCACAAAAATCACCCCACCAAATTTACTAACATATAGATAATCTCGGGATTCTGGAAGGGTAAGGGAAAATGAGTAAAACTTGCCCAGTTGGCGACAGAGGGAGAGTCCCGATTCATGTAGAAATCAAAAGACCATCGGAAGAGGAAGAATATTCAACCACCACAACGCTAAGGATCCCTATACCAAGCATAGATTAAGTCGTACTTTGATTAAAAGTGTACCATCATATGGCGATTGTCAATCAAACCCACCACCACGCGATCCTGAAAATCCCATTTGCTGAATATGAATATGTCGAACTCATCAACCGAGGGTCTTCTGTGGATGAATCGAGCCACCAGGGTCAAATTCAGGAAATTTGAAGCCTTAGAGAACTCAAAATCAGAGATCGTAATATGAGGGATCCCGAGATATAGGTCTGGAACCTTCACACTCATGGAAATCGATGGAAAATTAGGGAGATAACTGGGGTTATAAAATGGAACAAAAGTTGCCCATGGAATCAGAGGCTGAGGGAGATCCTCCACCCCCTCCCACCTCTAGGAAGGGGGCGGGAACCCATATGCGATCATGGATTAGGGTTTTCCTCCAGAGTCCTTCGCCGGTTTCCATCGCCAGAAGCCTTCGCCAATTTCCATCCTCCTTCTTCTCACTGTCACATGTGCACTATATATTGAAGTATGAGTGACTTAGATTATCTTCCATATTTCATGAGTTTTCTTACAAGAATACACATGAACAAAAATACTTTTGTTAATAGAAAAATATAAAATATTAATATCCTTCTAATTTAAAACATATCTAGTAGCATCAATTCTGGTAAGAGTATCTAGGTTATCTTTTGGAAGTGTGTACAGTTTTGACATGATAGACCAGTGATAAATGCCTAACTATTTTGTGGAAAGCCTCTATTTAAGATCTCCAGAAACCATAATCCTTATCATTAAAATGTGGTGTATTTTGAGGTATCCAACCATCATTGTTGTTAAATATTTCTATCTTATAAGATCTTGTCCTTAGACTATGAGTTCTAAGAAAATGTTACCATAAATAAAATAAAACAAGACTCTATAGAGGGATTTAATAATTCCAAAAGGAATAATTTTTTGATACAAATTGAAAAGTATAAAATATAGAATAACATAGCTAATTAGTTCTACAAATTATTTCCCTTTGATTCCAATGGTTAGTTATCAGAAGGGGATAATGGTAGGGATAAACTTATTCTTAATAAGGTCAACCTATGATACAAATTTTTATGTTGGATAAGGTAATGATAGACGGTCTAGAGGTGGGTGAATAGATCAGATAAAAAAATTAAACAAATAAATTGATTAATTAAATTAATTATCAATGTTAATTATTAAGGTTCATTAGCAGCGAAAAAAGTAAATAACACAAGAATGTTTTTATCGTATTTCTGTCCAAAGTGGGTCTACTTATACTTTTATATATCTTTACTCGGTGAGAGATACGTGTGCACTAAAAATGGTTTTTATGGTAGAATCATAATCCATTTATAATATAATTTTCTATTAGATAGATAACCAAGACACTGACTTTTGTATAGGGATTCAAAACCCTTACAATCAGACTTTTGATAGAGGGAGTCACAACCCAAACAATCCTAACTTTAGATACAGGGAGTCACAACCCTTAGATCCTAACTTTAAAATATAGGATTCACAACCCAATAAAAAAGACAAACAGATAATGATTTTGTTTTTAAAATCCTAAACAAAATAATAGAGAGCATGTGAGAGATAGAAAAATGTTTTATAGAATGACAACCAAATGAATGATGATAAACAATTACAACATAGGTACTGATTGTTGAGGATTATATCGGATTGTCTAGTAACAAAAATTATAGTTGAAGAAGAATTAATTCATTCCTTGAGATATCATGCAGGTGATGAAAGTGAGTGTTGCGGGACATTACAAATGCACAGTAGGTTAAAGTTCACTTCAATTTATCTTTGAAAAATAGAGTAAAAAAACTATTAATGTGTGTCTTGAAATTTGTATCTTGCTATCATATTGTATTTTTTAAACTAAAAGAAAAAATTATATATATATATATATATATAATAAATATTCAGTAGCTTCAGTAGCTCTGCTTCCTTCAAAAGTAAAAAATAAATTGATTACAAAGCGCTCATAAATATCTCCCTGAAAAATACATCATCGTTGCCTCTTTATTCTTATAGAATAAATCTCAAAAATAATTTAAAATAATTTGAATAACTTCAGAAAATATTTCCAAACTATAGAAAAATTGAATGATTTAAAATAATGATTTAAATCCATTCAAATAAATTTAAATTTATTCAAAATAGTTCTTGAAAATAAGCATCGCAATCTGTAAGTAAATTCGAAATTTTGAATTTAAACAATTTTGATACATCCAAATTAATGGGAAAAAGTTGTTGAAAAATTATTAATTTTCTTCTTTACATATTTCACTAAAGACATTAAAAAATCTTCAATTTTTATCCTTATATTTAATGAGAATTTGTTCAGTAGAGAAACCTTTAAAAACAAACCATATATATGTAGAAAATCAATTTAAAAAAATGCATTGAATGAACAGTAACTTTGGAATGAATAGTAATGTATGGTTGATGAACCATACTTTGCATTATTCATGAACAATAACATAGGATATTAACCATACATTTTGGAATGAACAGTAATATAGGGTATGAACTATACTTTTTAGAATGAACAGTAACATAGGGTATGAACTATACTTTACACAATTCATGAACAGTAACGTAGGGTATGAACCATACTTTGCACTATTCATTAATAGCAATGTATCATATGGATGATGAATAGAAACAGAGGGTTGATTAACGATAATTTAAACTATTCATGAAGAGTAACTCAACATATGGATGATGAACAATAATGTAGGGTTGATGAATCATACTTCCACTATTGTGAAAGTAGGGTTGCCCATACGTTGTGAAAAAATGGACACCATACTTTAACAAACTTCATGAAATTTTTAAGGGCTCTAAATAACCGATTCATACATTGGTAAAAAATAATTATTTGTAGAAAAAATTATTAGCTTTACAAAAAATAAATAATCAAATAAAAATGACATCTATTGTTTCAAATATCATTGAAAAAAGGAACCAACTACATTCTAGAAAACAACAGTTTTGAAAAATCAAAGCAGAACATAAAAAAAATGTAAACAACATACAAATGACCTTTTTATACTCTTATGTAAACTAATAAAATCAAGATAAATATGTTTTATTTATATAAAATTATGTTTTATATGAATACGATTTCTGTAGATGTTGAAGTAAAATAAATACATAAATTTTTAAAACTAAAAATAGTAAAGTTTCTAAAACTACAACAGCATATTAATTTAATTTTTGAAGTAATAAAAATACATTTTAAGACTTCTTAATAAACTAATTAAATTTAGATAAATCTCTTATCAATCCAATGGTATAAGTTTCACAAAAAAAATGATCAATTTAGTTTAAGATATCATTATAAATAAAAATATTTTTTTAAAAAATAACATATAATCAAACAAAAGAAAACATACACTTGGAAAAACAATATCCTCAAGAAATCAAATAAAATAATTAACATTAACAAAAAATCTCACATTTTTTGTTTGATTATAAAAACAAAACTTTTGAATAATTAAAACCAATTTTAAAAACCTGTAAAACCAATTTAGTTCTCCCTATTTTTGCTCCCCATTTTCTCCCTAAATATCTCTCATAAAACCAAATGTTTCAAAAAAATTAAAACCAAGTTATTTCTCCTCATATTTTTAAATAAACAAAATCATAAAACAACCCCCCCCCCCCCAATGCAGTTATAAAAAGTTAAAATTCTAACTTAGCAAGTTCAAATTTAATTTTTTTTTCAAACAAAGCACAGTCTAAAGGCTTTGTAAAAATCTCTACTAGATGATTTTCAAAAGGTATAAATTCAAAAACAATATCACCCATTTTCAAATTATCTCTAATAAAATAAAATCTAAGATCAATATGATTTTTTCTAGAATGAAATAATGTGTTTTTATAAATAGAAATTACAGAATTATTATCACAATAAATAGGCAGTTTATCAAGATAAACAACAAAATCACATAAGGTTTTCTTAATCCGTAAACATTTAGCACAACTACTACCATTATATAAATACTTAGCTTCTATAGTAGATAAATAAACTGATATTTTTTTCTTAGATAACTAGGAAATCAAAATTCTTCCCAGAAAATGACACATAACTGATGTGGTTTTTCATTCAATTCATCTTCTTGAGAGTATCCTTCTGTAACAAGTCTGGATTTGTTTTAAAAAAATATGTCCATATTCATCCATCTTGTTTCTAAATAACCACTTAGTTCTAATTACTTTCTTATCCTAATGAAATTGTACTAAATTCCAAACATTATTTCTAATAAACTGATTTAATTCATCTTGGATAGCAACAATATAGTTTGCATCTTTTAAATCATTATTAACCTTTAAACAAACATAATAATTATTAAAAGTAGAATTGGAATAAAATTTTAAAATAGAATTTCTATTTTTCACAAAAAAAAATTCCAATTACAATTTCAACAGGATGATATTTCTAAATATTCCATGATTTTGGATCTAATTGAGAAAGAGTTTTCTCCCCCTCAATTGATTCATTCTTATATTGAGGAACTTCTTCACCAAAATTAAATTCTCTAAACTATTCATCAATAACTATAGAATCATAATTTACTTTAACATTATTTTCATTAAACATAACATGAAAAAAATATTCAATAACCATACTTCTTTTATTATAAACTCTATATGCTTTAATATTATTAAAAATACCTTCATCACTCTTATAATTTATTTTATCCAAATTATAATTTTAATTTAAAACAGTTACTTTAAAACCAAAAAATATAAAGTAATCAACTTTAGGCTTTTTATTTTTGAATAATTCATAATGATATTTCTTCAAAAAATGTCTAATAAGAATTTTATTTGAAATATAACATGTATTAAAAATAGATTCACCCCAAAAATATCTAGGCAAATTATATTCACTTAAAATAGTCGACCCATTTCAATAAGACTTCTATTTTCTGTTCTACCAGACCATTTTTCTGTGGTGTTCTATGAGCATAAAAATTATGATAATAACCATTCTTTTCACAAAAATTTTCCAAATCTATATTATGAAATTCACCTCCTTTATCACTATGAATCGAAATAATTGTACAAACTTTTTTATTTTGAACTAATTTACAAAAAGTTATAAATCTAGAAAAGGTATCATTTTATAAGTAATAAATTATACCTAAGTAAACTTACTATAATCGTCAACAATAACTAAGAATATTTCTTTCCACCAAGGTTGAAAATTTTTGTGGGACCAAATAAATCAAGATGTATTAACTAAAAAGGTCTATTGGTACTTATCTAATCTATGGGTCTAAAAGAAATTTTGTTCTTCTTCCCTTTCATGTGTGTATCACAAACATGAAGATATTCTTTCTTCAAGGAAGGTGGTTGTAGCATATTTTCATGTTTTAAGGGAATATGAAATAATTTGAAATTAAAATGACCTAAGAGTTGATGCCAAAGGATAATGTCATTTTGTACAACATTCAAACACTTTCCATGTTGAACAGTTAGTTTAGTAAAATTAATAGCATAAATATTGACTTTTCAATTAGCATAAAATAATAAAGAATCGTATTTAAAAACTAGACATTTATAATTTTAAAATTTAACTTCCATTCTGTCATCACACAATTGTGATATACTAATTAATTTTTTTTTAAACATTCAACATATAAAACTTTATAAATGAAAGCAGAATTTGAAATATCAACTTTACCAAAACCTTTTACTTTTCCTTTGTAATTGTGTCCAAATATAAAATTACCTCTATCACATGTATTTTAAGTAGTAAAATTTTATGGATCTCCTATCATATGCCTATAGAATCCACTGTCCATGTACCATGTGTCGTTCTTGAGACATCCAATGAATATTTACTACAAAAATCAATTACTTTACAATTTTGGAACCCAAGATAATTTGGGTCCCAAGGGATTAGTTATAAAATTTTTAGGTACCCATACAGAGTTTAAATATGTGCTGTAAGATACTCTAGATAATAAGGATTTAGAAATATTTGTTTTTGTAAAACTCAAGGATTGTTTAAATCTAAGAGAACAATCAGTTGCATAGTGACCATTCATGCCATATTTAAAACAAGTAACAACCAAAGAACGACCGTTTTTACTTTTAACAAAATGAGTTTTATACATTTGAGGTAATATACTATCATAACCAAAACTATGATTATTTTTAACAGTTTTTTTCAAATACATCATCTCAGGATATTTTCCAAAACCTTGAATAAAAGAAGATAAACTTTGTTTAATACATTAAACTTCATTTTTCAACCTTTTATTCAAATCTTGAGGAGATTTCAAATTTTCATAAATATTTAATTGAGAAGAATAATAATTAGTGTTACTTAGTTTTCATTTTTTTTACAAAATTATTTTGTTTCTAGAAACATGTTTCTCATTATTTTCTTTTAGATTATTATATAAATTAGCAACTTTGAAAATATCTTTTCTTAATCTTTAAATTTCTTTATTTAATTCAAAAATATTGATGTTTTTAGAATATAATTAAGAATTAGAATATTCATAATAAAAACAAAAAATATTAACCTTGTCTAGTGATACCATAAAGCACAAGATAGCAATTTCTTTTTCATTTCTAGATTTTTCATTGGAATCAGATTCTTCTGTACAACTCCAACTAGTGGTCAATGCCTTTTTGTCCTTATTTTTTTATTTGTCTTTATACTTTAGTTTAGGACAACTAGGTTTGATATTCCCTTTCTTAATCCACTCATAACAAGTTACATCTGAAGTATTATAAATTATATCACCTTTTTTATCTCCCTTATATTTTTCTTTTTGAGGGTTTCTTCTAAACTGATTCTTGATTTTTTTTCTTTTTCATTATTTTTTAAACTCTAATCAGATTCTGAGCCATATCTTCTTTTTCAATATCATGTAGATCAGAATCATAAGATTTAGAAGAAACAACATTAATTGATTTAAAATCTACACCTTTTATTTTTTGTTTTCTCCTCAGCATCTATGTTATTCAGTTCAATTTCATATTGGAGTCGTGATCCAAACAATTATTCTAGTATGTATTCTTTGAAGTTATTTATTTCATCAGTGGAAACCTTTTTGGCATTCCATTTCTTTTCTAAGGCTCATAGGACTCTTTCAATAAGTATTGGGTTTTCCAGAGCTTCTTCAAGTGAATTCATTCCATTCACAATGCTTGTGAATCTATGGAACATTTGATTTACTATTTCATCTCCACCTATCTTGAAGTTTTGGTACTCAACACAAATAATTCTAAGTTTGGTACGAATCAATTTTTATGAGTCAAGGTGAGTGACTTGCAGTATCTTCCATATTTCATGTGTTTTCTTACAAGCAGGAAAATAAATAAAAACACTTCTCTTAATAGCACAATATAAAATATTAATAACTTTGTAATTTAAAAAATATCTAATAGAATAAATTCTGGTTAGATTATCTAGGTTATCTTCAGGTAGTGTCTACTATTTTAACATGATAAACCAATGCTCAATGCTTAACTATTTGAGGTAAGCCTCTATTTGGGATCTAAAGTATCCATAATCATTATCATCAATGTATGGTGACTTTTGAGGTATCCAGGCATCATTGTGGTTCATGCCTTCCATATTATAAGATCTTGTCCTTATAATATGAGGTATAGGAAGATGTTAGTAAAAAATTCAAAGAAGACTCTATATAGGGATTTAATAATTTCAGAAGGAATAATTTTCTGATACAAATTAAAAAGTATCAAATGTAGAATAATAGAGTTAATCAGTTCTATAAAGGATTTCCCTTTGATAAAAATAGTTAGGTATTAGAATGGGATAATGATATGGCTAAACTTATTCTTAAGAAGGCCAACCTTTAATACCAATTTTTACATCAGATAGGGTAATGGAAGATGTTATATAGGTGGTGAATAGACCATATTAAAAAAATTTAAACAAATAGCTTGATTAACTAAACTGATTATCAAAGGTAATTATTATAGTTAATTAGCAGTAGAAAAATTAAATAATAGGAGGATTTTTTTCATAGAAGTTTGATCCAAAGTGGGCCTACTTCTACTCTTATATCACTTTACTCTATGAGAGATACATTTGCACTAAAAATGATTTTTATAGGGGAATCATAACCCAATTGCAAAATCGATTTCTAGTAGTGGGATAACCACGACACTAAATTTTGTATGGGGAGTCACAACATTAACAACCAGACTTTAGACAGAGAGAGTCACAACCTAAATAGTCCTAACTTTATATACAGGGAGTCACAAACCATAGATCTTGACTTTATAATTCGGGAGTCACAACTCGAGAAAACAAAATAAAAAATAATTCTTTTGTACGTAAAAGAATAAACATAATAATTGAGTGTGTGTGAGAGATGTAAAAAATGTTACATACTCACAACTAGATGAATGATAAAAAACAACTACAACATAGGAACTGGTTGTTGAGGATTAGATTGGCTCATCTCATTAAATAAATTGTAGACGAAGTGGAATTAATTCATCCCTTATGAGATCATGTAGGTGATGATACAAAGCGATGAAGGATGTAGAAATTGGACAGCATGTTCAATGTCCACAACACATTATTTTTGAAAAAAAAGTAAAAAATTGTTAACATGTGTATTTCAATTTGTATCTTGTTATCGTATTTTATTTTTTAACCTGCAAGAGAGAATGATATTTATATAAAGAGGGAATAAATATGCAGTAGCTACAATAGCTTTTCTTCCTTTGTAAATACAAAATAAATTGAGTCAAGAGTACTCATAAATATTTCAAGGAAAAATTCATCCCTATTTCCTCTTTATTCCTAAAGAATAAATCATAAAAATAATTTAAAATAATTTAAATAAGTCTTCAAAAATATCTCCAGAAATATAGTATTATTGAATGATTTAAAAAACCATTTAAATCCATTCAAACCGATTTAAATTTAGTCAAAACAGTTCCGGAAAAAAATTTGCACAATCAATAAGTAAATTCAAGAATTTAAATTTATACAAATTTGAAACCTCCAAATTAATTGAAAATGACGTTGAAAAATTATTAATTTTCCTCTTTATATATTCCACCAAAAACATTAAAAACTCTTCAATTATTATCCTTATATTTAATGAGAATTTTTCCAGTAGAAAAACCATAAAAAATAATTCATATATATAAAAAAATCAATTTAAAAAATGAACAGAATGAATAGTAACTTTCGAATGAACAGTAGTATAGTGTTGATGAACCATACTTTTCACTATTCATGAACAATAACATAGGGTATGAACCATACTTTGTGTAATAAACAATAACTTAGGTTGTGAACCATACTTTTAGGAATGAACTGTAATGTAGGGTATGGACCATACTTTTCACTATTAATGAATAGTAACGTAGGGTTGATGAACCATAATTTGTGGAATGAATAGTAACATAGTGTATGAACCATACATTTCACTATTTTTGAATGGTAACGTAGCGTATGGATGATGAACAGTAACGTATAGTTGATGAACCAAACTTTCCACTATTCATGAATAGTAAGATAGGGTTGATAAACTATACTTTACACAGTTGATGAATAGTAACATAGAGTATGGATTATAACAATAATGTACGGTTGATGAACCATACTCTCTACTATTGCAAAAATAGGGTTGCCCATACTTTGTGAAAAAACTGAACAACATACTATAACAAACTTCAACAAATTTTTAAGAGCTCTAAACAGAAGACTCAAACTTTGGTATAAATTACTTATTTATAGAAAAACTTATTATGTTTCTAGATAATTAAGAATCAAATAAAACTCTTATGTATTATTCCAAATGTCATAAAAAATAGAACTAACTACATTTTGGAAAACAATAATTCTGAAAAATCAAAGCATAAGTTCAAAAAATATAAACACCTTCCAAAAGACCTTTTTATACTTTTATGTAAAATAATGAAATAAATTTAAAAATGTTGGCTTTATATAAAATAAAGTTTCACGGGAATCTAATTTTTATAGAAGTTTCAATAAAATAAATTCATAAATTTTTAAAACTGAAAACTATAGAGTCTCTAAAACTGCATCAGAAATTTAATTTAAATTTTAGAGTAATAAAAATACATTTTAAGAAATTATAATATAATAATGAAATGTAAATAAATCTCTTATCTATCTAACAATATAAGGTTCACACAAAACAGATCATATAGTTTATGATATCATCAAAAAACAGAAAGATTTTTAAACAAAATCACATGTAATTAAACCAAAAAAAACATACACTTGGAAAAACAATATCCCCAAGTAATAAAAAAATAATGCACATGTACAAAAAATCTCCTCCTTTTTATTTGATTATAAAACCAAAACTTTTAAATAATTAAAACAAATTTTAAAAACATGTAAAACCAATTTATTTCTTCACATTTATTGATCCCCATTTTCTCCCAAAACATCTCTCCCTAAAACCTAATGTTTCAAGATAATTAAAATCGAGTTATTTATCCCCCTTTTTAAAAATAAAAAAAGTTAAAACAGACTCCCCCTAAACAAATTTGGTAAAATAAAATAAAAATTCTAACATACCAAGTTCAAATTTATTTTTTTTCAAACTGTGTAGATTCTAAAGGCTTTGTAAAAATATCTGCTAGCTGATTTTTAGAAGGTATAAGTTCTAAAACAGTATCACCCTTGTTCACATGATCTCTAATAAACTTAAATATAAGATCAATATTATTTTTTTATAGAATATGGTAAGGGTTTTTTAGAAATATAAATTGAAAAATTATTATCACAATAAATAGGAAGTTTATCAAGATAAACAATAAAATAACATAAGGTTTGCTTAATCCATAAACATTGAGTAAAACTACTAACAAAAGATATATAATCAACTTTTGCAGTAGATAAAGAAACCGATAGTGGTTTATTAGATGACCAGGAAATCCAAAAAATTCATAAAAAATGACACACACATGATGTTTTTTTTCAGTAAATTCTTCTTCTTGATAGTATCCTTGAACAACAAATCTGTTTTGTTTTTGACAATTTGTCTAAGTTCACCCATCTTGTTTTTAAATATCCACTTAGTTTCGATTACCTGATTATCCTCAGGAAATTCTACTAAATTACAAACATTATTTCTAATAAACTAATTTAATTCATCTTGTATATGAACAATTCAGTTTGTATCTTTCAAAGAATCATTAACATTAAAAGGAACAAAATAAAAAATAACATCAAAATTGGCACAAAATTTTAAAATATAATTTCTCGTTTTCACACCAAAAATCAAAATTTCAAATTATATTTTCAACAGGATTATCTTTCTGAATCTTCCATGATTTTGGATCTAATTGAGAAAGTGTTTTCTCCCCCTCAATTGATTCATTCTTATCTTGAGTAACTACTTCACTGAACTTAAATTCTCTAAACTCTTCATCAATAACATTAGAATCAGAATTTACCTTAATGTTATTTTCATCAAACATAACATGAACAGATTATTTAATAATCATAGTTATTTTATTATAAACTCTATATGCTTTAATATTATTTAAATAAACATGAAAAAATACCTTCATCACTCTCATTATAAAATTTATCTAAATTATCCTTTGAATATAAAATAAAAACTTTATAACCAAAAACTCTAAAGTTACCAACTTTCGGTTTTTTATTTTTGAACAATTTATAAGGAGTTTTCTTTAAAAAATGTCTAATAAGAATTCTATTTGAAATACAACATGCAGAAAAAATTGATTCAGCCCAAAAAATATCTCTACAAATTATATTCACTTAGCATAGTTTGATCCATTTCAATAAGATTTCTATTTCTCGGTTCTACAACACCATTTTGTTGTGGTGTTCTAAGAGTAGAAAAATTATGAAAATAACCATTCTTTTCACAAAAAATTTCAAAATATAAATTATAAAATTATCCTCCTTTATCATTATGAATAGAAATAATAATACAACCTTTTTCATTTTTAACTAATTAAGAAAAATTAGTAAATCTAGAATAGGTAGCCTTTTATGATCAAGAAAATATACCTAATTAAATCTACTATAATTTTCAATAATAACTAAAGTATATTTATTTAAACTAAGGATGTATATTTTAGTGGGATCAAATTAATCACGATGTATTAACTGTGAATCTCTATTAGTACTTATCTGATTTATGGGTCTAAAAGAAATTTTGTTCTGCTTCCCTATCATGAAAGCATCACAAAAATAAAGATGTTCTTTCTTTAAGGAAGGTAGTTGTAACACATTTTCATGTTTTGAGAGATTATACTACAATCTGAAATTAACATGACCTAAGCATCGATGCCAAAGTATGTTGTCATTTTTTACAACATTCAAACACTTTACATGTTGAACAGTTACTTTATCAAAATAAACAGTATAGATATTATCTTTTTGATTATCATAAAATAATATAGAATAATATTTTAAAACTAAAAATTTATCATTTTTAAATTTATCTTCTATTCCATCATCAAGAAATTATGATATACTAATTAAATTATGTTTAAAACCTTCAACATTTAAAACTTTATAAATAAAAGCACAATTTAAAATAAAAACTTTACCAAAACCTTTTACTCTTCCTTTGGAATTGTCTCTGAATGTAACAATTCCCCCATCACATGTGTTTTTAGTAGTAAAATTTTATGGGTCTCTAGTGATATTCCTAGAGAATCCACTTTTCATGTACCATATACCATTCTTGAAACATCCAAGGCATTTATCCTACAAAAATCAATTATTTGACAATTTTGGTACCCAAGATACTTTTGGTATAATGGGATTAGTTTTATAATTTTTAGGTACCCATAAAGAGTTCAAACATGTGTTTTATGGTACTCTAGATAATAAGGATTTAGAAATATTTGTTTTTTTAAATCCAAAGTATTGTTTAAATCAAAGAGAATAATCATTTTCCTAGTGACTTTACATGCCACATTTTAAAAAAGTAACAGTGGAAGTAAAACCATTTTTAATTTAACAAAATAATTTTTATACATTTGAGTTAATATCCTATCATAACCAAAACCATATTTGTTTTTATCAATTTTTTTTCAAAGACATTATCCCATGATATTTTTCAAGTCCTTGAATAAAAGTAGATAAACTTTGTTTAAGAGATTCAACTTCTTTTTTCAAATTTTCATTAAAATATTGAGACGATTTAAAATTTTCATAAACTTTTGAATGAGAAGAAGAAGAAGTTGTGTTACTTATTTTTTCATTCTATAGTAAAAGTATTTTATTTTTAGGAAAAATTTTCTTATTATTTTCTTTAATCTTATTATATAAATCAACAACTTTGAAAATATATTTTATTAATCTTTCATTTTTTATAATTAAAAAACAGTGGGGTTTTAGAATCACATTCAGAATCCGAATATTGAGAATAAAAACAAGAATTACTAACCTTGTCCATTTATTCCATAAAGAACAACTTATCACTTTATTTTTCATTTCATGATTGTTCACTGGAATCAAATAATTTTGTACAACTCTAACTAGTGGTCAATGCCTTTTTTTCATTCTTTTTGTATTTGTATTTATTCTTTATTTTAGGAAAATCATGTTGGATATGCCCTTTCTTCCCGCACTCATAACAATTTACATCTGAAGAATCATAATTCATATCACCTTTCTTATCTCCCTTATATTTTTTAAGGGTTTCTTCTAAACTGATTCTAAAATCCTTTCTTTTTCATTCTTTTCTAAACTCCAGTCACAATCTGAGACATATCTTCTTTTTTAATATCATGTAGATCTGAATTAGAAGAGTAAGTGTAAGAAACATTAATATATTTAAAATCTCCACCTTTTATTTTTGTTGTAACATTAGTAGCTATGTTATTCAGATCATGTTAATATTGGAGTATTGATCCAATAAATTTATCCATGGTGTATTCTTTGAAGTTCTTTATTTCATATATGGAAACGTTTTTGGCATGACATTTCTTTGGTAAGGCTTGTAGGGTGCTTTCAACAAGTACTTGGTTTTCCAAAGCTTCTCTAAGTGAATTCATTCCATTAACAATGATTTTGAATATGTGGAATATTTGATTTACTATTTCACATTCACGTACTATGAGGGCTTGGTACTCAGCATGAAGCATTCCAAGTTTGGTACAAATCAATTTTTCTGGGCCAAGGTGAGTGACTTGCAGTATCTTCCATATTTTATGAGTTTTATTACAATGAAAAACATAACTAAAAACACTTTTATTAATAAAATAATATAAAATATTAAAAACTTTATAATTTAAAACATATATAGTAGGATCAATTATTTTAAGAGTATCTAGGTTAGTTTCAGGAAGTGTATATTGTTTTGAAATGAGAGACCACTGATCAATGATTAACTATTTGAAGTAAGCCTCTATTTGGTATCTCCAGTAACCATAATCATCACCATCAAAGTGTGGTGGATTTTGAGGTATCCAAGCATCATTTTTGTTCAATCCTTCCATATTATAAGATATTTTCCTTAGATTGTGAGGTCTAAGAAAATGTTAGAAAAAAAAAATCAAAGAAGACTCTATAGAGGGATTTGACAATTACAAAAGGAATTATTTTTTGATAAAAATTGAAAATCATCAAATAGAGAATAACAGAGCTAATCAGTTCTACAAAGTATTTCCTTTTGATACCAATTGTTAGGTACTAGAATGGAATAATGATAGGGATAAACTTATTCATAACAAGGTCAACATATGATACCAATTGTTAGGTTGGGCAGGGTAATGGCAGATGGTCTAGAGGGGGTTGAATAGACCAGATTAAGAAAATTTAAAGAAATAACTCAATTAATTAAATTAATTATCCAAGTTAATTATGATGTTTAATTAGCAACAAACAAGTAAATATCACAAAGATTTTTTTACATTAGTTTGGTCCAAAGTGGGACTACTTATACTCTTATATCCCTCTACTTGGAGAGAGATACGTGTGCACTAAAAATATTTTTTTATGGGGGAATCAAAACCCAATTACAAAATCCTTTTCTAGTGGAGGGATAACCATAACAGTTACTTTTTCATGGGGAGTCACAACCCTTAGAACCTGACTTTAGATGGAGGGAGTCACAACCCAAATAGTCCTTAATTTAGATACAGAGAGTTACAACCCTTAGATCTTGAATTTTTTATCTGGGACTTACAACCTAAGAAAACATAATAAAAAATAATGATTTTATGTATAAAAGCATAAACGGAATAATATAGTGTGTGTGAGAGGTAATAACAAGTGTTACAGACTCACAACCATATGAATGATGATAAACAATTACAGCATAGGTACTGGTTGTTGAGGATTAGATCAGTTCATCTTTTCATGGAAATTGTAGTCAAAACAAAATTAATTCAACCCTTGAGAGATCATGTGGGTGATGAAACGGAGTGTTGCAGGATGTTTCAAATGCACAATAGGTTCAAAATTCACAGCACTTTCTCTTTGAAAAAATAGTGTTAAAAAATGTTAACGTGTGACTTGAAATTTATTTTAATGTTTAAACTACAAGAGAGAATGATATATATATATATATATATATAGAATAAATATTCAGTAGTTTTAGCAACTCTGGTTTATTTAGAAATACAAAATAAATTGAGTCAAAAGCAATCATAAATATCTTCATGAAAAATGCAGCATTGTTGCCTCTTTATTCCTATAGAATAAATCTTAAAAATAATTTAAAATAATTTAAATAAAAATTCCAAAAATATATTCATAAATATAGTAGCATTGAATGATTTAAAACGATGATTTAAATAGATTCAAACAAATTTCAATTTATTCAAAACAATTCTTCAAAACAAGCAGCACAATCCGTAAGTAAATTCAAAATTTTGAATTTAATCAATTTTCAAACCTCCAATTTAATGGAAAAAAAATGTTGAAAAATTATTAATTTTCATCTTTAAATATTTCACCAAAACATTAAAAAAATCTTTAATTATTATCCTTATATTTAATGAGAATTTGTCCAACAGAAAAACCATTAAAAATAATCCATATATATGGAGAAAATCAATTTTAAAAAAATGTGCGGAATGAACAGTATCTTCGGAATGAATAGTAATGTAGGGTTGATGAACCATAATTTAAACTATTCATGAACAGTAACATATGGTATGAACCATACTTTTTGAAATGAACAGTAACATGGGGTAAGAACCATACTTTGCGGAATGAATAGTAACGGAGGATATGAACCATAATTTTCACAATTCATGAATAATAACGTATAGTTGATGAACCATACTTTCAAGAATGAATAGTAACATAGGGTATAAACCATACTTTACACTATTCATGAATAGTAACATAGCGTATGGATGATGAATAGTAATGTAGGGTTGATGAACAAAACTTTCCACTATTCATGAATAGTAACATAGAATATAGATAATGAATAGTAATGTAGGGTTGATGAACTATACTTTCTACTATTGCGAAAGTAGGGTTGCCCATACTTTGTAAAAAAATGGACAGGGTACTTTAACAAACTTCAACAAATTTTTATGGGCTATAAATAGAATATTTAAATTTTGGTAGATTGTACTTATTTGTAGAAGAAAAATATTATCTCTCTAAATAATCAAGAATCAAACGAACCTGACATTTTGTATTCTAAATATCATCGAAAAACAGAACCAACTACATTCTTGAAAATAGTAGTTCTGAAAAATAAAATCAGAACTTCAAAAAATTTAAACACCATATAAAAATCATTTTTAGACTTCAATGTAAACTAATGGAATCTAGATAAACATGTTGTATTTATAAAAAAATCTAGTTTCATGAGAATTTGATTTCTCTAGAAGTTTCAGTAAAATAAATACATAAATTTTTAAAACTGAAAATTGTAGAGTTTCTAAAATTACAGTAGAAAATTAATTGAATTTTTAGAGTAATAAAAATAAATTTTAAAACTTCATCATAAACTAATGAAATTTAGATAAATCTATTTTCTGTCCAATGGTATAAGGTTCACACAAAATCAGGCACCTTAGTTTAAGATATCATCAAAAAACAGAAATATTTTTAAATAAAAATCACATGTAGTCAAACAAAAGAAAACATACACTTGGAAAAAAATCTCTCCAAGTAATCAAACAAAATAATGAACATTAACAATACTATAAAAAATAAATTAAACAAAATATGAAACAATAAATTAATAAAATTCCAATTCTTAACTGAAACCACCCAATTTGAGTCATATTGGGTACACCGTGTATTTCTTTGAGGTAGGATCGATTCTACCATGTATTTTTATTGTACAGTGCATTCAAAATTCTATGTCATCTAACAATATTATAGTTTTATAACCCAGAATTTTGAATTCATTGGATAAGAAAACTAAAATTTCATCATCATGAGTGAATCATCCTTGTTGAGTACGTGATCATAGTACACAAGTGAATCTTCCATTTGGACGAAGTCAATTATTCCTAGAAAACATTAACTACTAGTGTAAACCTATCATCATTCAATGATTGAGCTAAAATAAATATTCACATATGAGTTATTATGGAACATAATAAAATCTATCTTACCCTTTCACCATTATAGAGAGTAAAAACTTCATGATAAACTATTTACCTTCTTTGATGGAAAAACGTTGGTGTGACTCATTATGTATTTTCAAAAGACACTAAACCCCATTATAAATTGTTTACCCATTTTTAATAGTATTAAAAATAAGTATATACCTTTAATGAATCCCAATAAAATTGAAATATAGTGAATCCATTATGTCTTCTTGGATTGTGTTATAGATTAGTATATCCTTTTCAATATTCTGGGTGATGGTAAACAATAACATAACATCATAATTATTTTTTCATCAAAATAGGAATATCCCTATACTCATGTAGTTTTTATTGAGAATGATGATGGGTTTTTTTATTAATGAGCTTATAAACATGGATTATTTTACATAATGAATGCACACATGCAAAATTAATGCTACTTTTAAGGATTTTAAACGAATTTGTGATATTATATCATGCATCTAATTGATGATCAAATAACTAAAATAATTCCACCACACACTAAATTGAAACTATTGTGTTTTTCTTTTTTGAAAATTCATGATTCAGTTAATGAAATTTTTTATTTATTTTTTTAGAGGTTTTGGATCAAGCTACTAGATTTATTTTCAAAGGGGTCTTCATTTGGATTTTTGGTTCTTAATGATTTCATTTGAAGTGGGTTTTTCATTTTTAAGAATTTCTTCATAAGGCGGGTTCTTTTCATTTGATTTCATGTTTCATTTGATAGCAGCCCTCCTCGATGACCACGATACCTCAATGCTGGTTGTCCTCCGATAGTTCTTTCATACACCTATTAGATTCAGTGGTTGATTACAAACATATTTATTAAAACATTTGAGTTGGATTATATACCTGTTTGATTATTGGATTGGTGTTGTATAACTCTCAAGTGGCCATTGGATCCACTACTAAGACCCTTTCTTTGTAATGTATAAGTCATGGTCAAGAAATTGCATCTATTTTTGTTGTTGTTGTTCAGTTTGTTCTTGGTGAGGGGTTTCTTTCACAATTTAGTAATATTTTATAGTACTTGTAATGTGTTAATATAAATTATAGTTTATTATAATCATCTTGAAAAAATAAGTGGTGTTTTATTGAACAAAATTCCTCCACTTCAATTCCTGTATAAAATCACTTAAACAAGTTGTCATTTTCTTCAATAATCTACCTAAAAAACTTTCACACTAGATCTTATCTTAAGTGAAAAGTATTTTTCACACTTTTCAATAATTTTTCTCAAACATAACATTGGTGTGATCCTAATTCTACTCCATTTATAACAATTTTATTGTTTTAAAGGTAGCACTTTGTATCCTCCTCATCCTCAGCCTCCGCCTTGGTCTCTACCTCTTCTTGCTCCTCCACCTCGTCTCCAACTCTGACTCTACCTCTGCCTCTTCCTCTGACATTTCCCAACAATTTTATTATTTTATGGTCAACACTTCTAAACAAATTTATTTCTTCCATTATACATATCCTTGAGAAACAAATCAAAAATAATATATAAGTATTCTGACACTAATTATTCACACAACAAATATATTTCTAAGGTTATAGATTGTACTAGATCACAAACCTAATAGGTAATACCCTAAATGTTTTTCCGGAAAACATTCTGACAACATGTACACTTCCCACTCATCTCTAAACAAATTTACTTCTTATTTGGAGTAAGAAGGTTGTCATCAATCTTGATAGTTCTGAGAAAATATATACAAACAAATTATTAAGAAATATATTTAATGAAATTTTAATTACCTTCGAAAATTACCTATTGGGGGATTTTGGTCGATTCATTATTTATGATCTACATAATAAATTTGAAAACTAATATCCATTATCATTTCCATTATCTTGCTTCCAAACCTGAAAAATCATTGACCAAAATAAGTACATTGTTTTTAAATTTGCTTTGATAGTTAAATCTTTCTATATATACCTTAATCTCTTTCCATTTTTAGTAATCCACGGGATTTATCTATTCAAACACCAACTTCATGCCATGATTTTTCCTATATTTAGTGATTGTCCTATCATAACAAAATTTTTGTTAAAACACAGACTGAAACATATAATTTAATGTTTATCTATAAAATATTGATTTTAGTTTATTAAAAATTCACAATACACATTATGTGTGGTCAGTTTGTTGGATATCCATGCATTGGATCCAAAATAATAAATATTTGGGGTATCCAGATTAACTGCGATCAGCATCCAATGCTACCTAAAATAAAAAAACAAATAAGTAATGAAAAAAATAAAAATATTTTTTATGTGATTAGATTGTAGAGTTTTACTTTTGCAATATAGGCATCAAAAATCATCTATCGCCTGCTGTTTTTTTCTCAAATTCTTCGAGTATCTCATATTTTTTCTCTCAATTTCATCTATATCCAAAGTAAGTTTTTTCATTGCAATGATACAAATATTATTGAATCCAAATCATTTTTTACATGGTTTTCCATTTATTTAGGAGTAATATAAACACCTATAAAAAATATGAATATTTAGTAACTTTAATAAACATATTATCTCACTATTTGGATATGCGTATTATGGAAATTGACCTTATGTAAGTATTCACAATTGAGACTCCCAATCATTCATGCTTAAGAATATCATTTATAGTCTCCAGACCAATTACATATGTCATGAAAGTTCCATATATTTTTTTCATATGGAATGTTAGACATATTCGCATATTTAAATGTGGTCTCTGCATGAAGTAGTAATGATAATAAATGTTTCCCTAGAACTGTCAGGGAGAAGGTACTCTCTAAAGGTCGCTTTGATTTTTTACTCGATTCACTAGATTATCTTGATCTGACCTTCTGTTTCCCCCTAACTTTATCTATATGTAATATCAT
The DNA here is from genome assembly GCA_963277665.1 of Viscum album. Lineage (NCBI taxonomy): Eukaryota > Viridiplantae > Streptophyta > Magnoliopsida > Santalales > Viscaceae > Viscum > Viscum album. The sequence goes on from OY728162.1 coordinate 1,338,266,470, forward strand.
ACCTTACATCATACCTTTTTCCAGCAGATGTTATAGGTTTTTCATATGAAAAAATTTGTTAAAGACATGCCTCTTGTATCTTTATAGGATTAGACATCCATGATATGAAAGTTCCAATAGTATCATTAGTCGTTGTAATATCCCGATCATCAAGTGTAATAGGCAACTCATTAGTCAGATCATGAGCTACTTCAATCCCCACATTCATGTGATCTTTTGGGAGGTCTTTATGGTGTATCTTTTCTTTTGGGATATTATACATCATACCCCTCACAAAAAAGGAGGTGTGTGGGTTTTGACAGATACAAATCACATACAACTATAGCCTACATAATTTTAGTAATATAAAATTATTTTAAGATTTTTTATTCACATTTAGGAGAAATATTAATGAAAAAAGTAATTAACTTGGGTAGTTTATGTAGTTGGTGGGAATGACTAGCTTCAAATATATTGGGTTCATTTGGTTCATGTGCGGATATTTATTCCATGGCTGGTTTACTTTGATTCTTTCTCAAACATTGGTCAGCTAAACCAGGACAAACAATAATATCTTACAGTGAGTCTATTTGTGTCTACAATTGTTTCACCATATTATATATATCTTCATGTGGTTATATTTTCTCAAAATATGTTTTAGTAGACACTCCAAAACCTAATCCTCTAACGCGACCATATTGTTTTGGCCGCTTTTAAGCTACTGAAATTAGTTTTTCTTCCAGTACGGTCACTATCAATTCTTGTGTCTAAAACATATAAAAAAATAAGAATATAAATAGATATTTTTATTTAATACTGTTAGAAAGTATAATGAATTACTATTATTCCAGACTTATATATGTTTCCCATAATTTTTTTTGTGTTTTCATCAACTAGTTTACCCTCTTTATTTATGCGAACCTCCTTCTTTATCACATGACGTGGGATGAAAGTGGCTTCAGATTTTACTTCATGAATATTGATATAAAAAAAATAACATATGTTGTTTCATATCACATAAAAAATTTATTATTTATTTAAAATACATACATATTTCTTCTCTAGGGAAGCGTACCCCATCCTTTCTTAGAGATAGGGGTACATTGGTTTTGGTGCACGTTCTATATTTTCATACCTCTTTTTATATTTCATAAATTAACAATTTTGAATCAAATTAGATAAAATAGAGAATGAAAAAATAATATATTATCAACTATAATGCACTTAAAATGATTTCTCATTACAATGATTGATGAAATAAGTTCATGTTTCCTTCTTTATAATATGTTCGTAACTAATTGGTGTAGGTTCGATGTGTAGCAGAAGCGCATGATGGGCGTGTACCCAACTTTGGAAATTTTCATAATCGATGATTAATCTGGGATCAATATAAAAATGAATGCTAGTATCCATGTAATTTACTCAAATATAAAATAAAAATGAGAGAAACTGAAACCAAAAAGATCGGTTTGACATATTTTGTTTATAATTAATTTAATTAAATTATAGAATTTCCACTAAGGTGATTCTTTCTTCACTGATGCACCTGATCACGGTTTCAAGGTGCGGCTTTGTTGCGATGTAGAATCCAAGGACAGAAATCCTCTAGCAGTGATCCAAACGTGCTCCACATATCTCTGGACATCACGGAAGGAGTCTCCGGGTGCTAGCATAGAAGATACTTATGCTTGTGATGTCCTCCTTCCATCACCTTGATAATCACTTCCAAATAATTCACCTTCATCTTGTAGATTTGGATCTCTCTCATTCTTGAGAGCATTCATAGAGAGGGAAGAGTTCTCTAGGCTTGAGATCTTTTCTCCAAGGATTTTGTACACACAAAGATTGGTTATCTGGTCGAATGGCCCCTTGGCTTAAATAGATAATAATAACATAATAGGTAATTTAATTCACTAGGTAATAATAAATAATTAGAACAAGTTCCATTTCATAATTTATTATTCCATGTGAAACCCCATGTCGAATAATAATAGTAATGCTATTATTTCTAGGACATGTGCTTAACTTTAACATTATATTTAAATATTATTTATCCAAATAATATTTAATATTATTTCTCCCTGGACCCATAACTTATTTTTCCAATCCTCCTTAATATTTATGAGGCCTTGAATAATTACTATTTATTTATTAAATAAATATAAATGCATTATTCGCTGATAAATAAATATTTTTTCTACAATATATTATCTCAAATAATCAATGATGAAATAAATTCAATCAGGTATATTTTAATAATTATTAAACCACAAACAAGAATAATATTTATTCAACTTGTTAAATAAATAAATTATTTAACTGAGATACTTGCTACACTTGGTGTGTGACCTTCTAGGCCTCTTTGTCATTGGCATTAGGTGGGCTTGCCTAAAGTCCAAGATTACTGTCTATTAACAGGTCAAGGAACCCAAGGGAGAGAATTTGATGTCTCAATAACATGTCACCTCATAAAATTTCTTACTGTGTAATATAATCCATTTGTCTTGATATCTCCAATAAAGGGGGTTGTATGCAAGTGGAATCAACCCATGTGGTCAATTTCTCATTATTTGACTTCCTGAAATAAAAATTTCCTAGAGAACACCATGGTCATGGATTTATTTAGTCTATATCATTTCTATTAAAGGTCTTGAGATATCTACTTTTGTAGAAGTTAAAAATCATTTCTTGCATTATTCATTAATGAAGTATTACTTGTGACGCACTCAACATATCCTACGTTTCCGCAAACATCTATCATCATAGTTTTTGTCAATACATCTAAGTGTTCAAGTCATAATATCCATTAATAATAATCTTAAATCCTAAGGAACAATACACACATCCGTAGATAGGAACATCTAATGAAACTTATGAATGTGGATTTCCTATTGGCGGGTCTTGTTCTCATAATATTATCCTGAATATTACTAAGGGTGCACACCATGAGAAGGTTCCTCAAAGTTTCATGAGTCCCCAACCCTGATATCCTGTATCATTTGTGTCCCTTCAAATGATATCATCCATCCATAGAACATATATTCAAGAATAGTGTCATGGAACTTTTGGGTTCTCATTAAAGTAGGGATCTTCTATGACCTTTTAATTTGACAACTATTCTTAGGAAAATATCACATACTATGTCATGCATAAGAAAAATCATGATGTGATAAGTAGTTTATTAATATTCATCCAATGAATACAAGTTTATCATAAGTTAAAAAGAAGTTGGTTTCTAGGGCACCAACTCTGACTGACTCCCACTTACACTAGATCCAACTACTAACAACCTTCATTCTTCTAACTCTCACATGATATCCATGATTCTGCTAAGATAGGCCTTTAGTCAAGTGGTATTCCACATTCTCTTCCATGGAAACTCTGCTCACTGCAACTTCATCCCTTTGATAGAAATCCTTCAAGAGGTGATACTTTTGTAGTATGTTCTTTTTCCATTGATGTGACCTTGTATCTTTTTCAAGATCCACCACTATAGTATTATCACAATACAATGTAAGAGGATCTCTACTTATAGGCACCAAATCAAGATCCTAGACAATGTTCTGAATCCATACGGTATCCTTGTCTACATCAGAAGCCGCTATATATTTTTACTCCACTTTAGAATCAGCAAAAAATGGCTTCTTTCAACACTTCCAACTCATAGCTCCTCCATTGAGATAGAAAATATATCATGATTGGGACTTTAGATAATTCTGATCTGTCCGAAAACTAAAATCAACATACCCTATGATGAAAAGCTCCTCGTCTCCTCCATACACTAGGAACATATCCTTAGTTCTTCTTAGATACTTAAGGATAGTTTTGACATCAGTCTAATGTTGTCCTCCGAGATATGTTGGATATCTTCCTACCATGCTCAGTGCATAGGCAACATCAATTATGGTACATAACATGGCATACATGATAGATCCTATCACTGAACTATATGGAATCTTACTCATCCTATCTTTTCCAAGTTGTGTATGGGGACACATTTTCTTGGAAAGATGTATACCCTGTGACACTGAAACCAATCCCCGCTTGGATTGTTCCATACTAAATATCTTTAGTATCTGGTCAATGTATGTACTTTGACTTTGTCCAGGAAGCCTCTTGGATCTATCACAAATTATCTTGATCCCTAGATTATAGGATACTTCACCTAAGTCCTTTATAGAAAATCACTTGTTCAACCAGTACTTGACTAACTACATGTCTGGTATGTCATTTCCAATAAGTAATATGTCATCAACATACACTATTTGGATAATGATAGCATTCCCATTAAACCACTTATAAACACATGGCTCACATTCATTCTTAATGAAACCAAATTATCTTATAGCTTTATCAAATCAAATGTTCCATGATCTAGATTCTTGATTTAATCCATAAATGGATCTCTACAACTTGTATACCCTTTTAGCATCACCTTATGTCACTAACCCTTTTAGTTGTATTATATAGAAATCATTATAAAGGTTCCCATTAAGGAATATAGTTTTGAAATCCATCTACCAAATATTATAGTCATGTAAAGTTGTTATGGGATGTTTTATTCTTATGGACTTAAACATTGAAATTGGTGAAAAAATTTCATCATAGTCAATTTCTTGATTTTGTTTAAAACCTTTAGCTACTAGTCTTGATTTATAGGTACTAACTTGACCTTCTCTGTCCATTTTATTTTTGAATACCTATTTACACCCAACAGGTTTTACATCAACTAGCACATCAATCAGAACCTAGACTTGGTTATGATACATGGAATCCATCTTAGAATTCATTGTTTCTAGCCATATTGTAGCTTCTAAGCTCTCTACTACTTCCTTGTAGGAGATAGGTTCATCATTTTCCAACAATAATGAGTTTCCATCCTTGGTGACAAGCTATTTTGTTCCTATGTAGTACTTGTGTTTCAAGAACTACCTCTTCCATAGGGACCTATGGAACTTGTTCATGTACCAACTCCTTTGCATCTTGAGCATCAACTTAATCTAAGTCAATCTTTCTCCTACTATCCTTTTTGAGGATGTACTCCCTCTCAAGAAAGACAACTTGTCTAGAAACAATCACTTTCTTGTCTGAGGGGTTGTGTAGGTAGCATCCCTCTGTTTCTTTCGGATACCCTATAAAGATACACTTTGTTCCCCTAGGTGCTAGTTTGTTTCTTGAGAAAGCCTTAACAATCGCATCCCCAAACATGTGTATGTGACAAAGTGGGTTTCTTTTCACTTCATAGCTCGAATGGAATCCCATTTTCCACTTTAGTTGGTACTTTTTTTAATGTGTATGCAACATTTTTCCATGCAAATCCCTAAAAGGATAATGGAATATCTACATAACTCATCATCAACCTTACCATTTCCAACAATGTATGGTTCCTTTTTTCACTAACACCATTCCACTATGGTGTATAAGGTGGAGTGAGGTGAAATAGAATCTCAAAATCCCATAAAAGGGCAATGACATCTTGGTTAGTATATTATCCACCTTGATCCAATCAACGATTCTTTATCCTCTTACCAAGCTGATTCTTTACTTCATTCGGGAACTCCTTGAATTTTTCAAAGGACTCGGACTTATACCTCATTAATTAGATATATCCATATCTACTCAAGTCATTAGTAAAAGTAATGAATTAAGAATATCCACCTCTAGCTTCCACTAGAAATGGTTCACACACATCAGTGTTTTCCAATCCTAGAAGCGCTATGGCCCTTTCACCCTATCCACAATATGGTGGTTTGGTCATTTTCTATTCTAAATAAACGTGAAATCTATCACATGGATTTATCTAGGAAGACTCTAAATAACCATATTCATAGATATTTTTCAGATGCTTCTCATGTATCCCATGGGGTGTTAGTCGATTGGTACCTACTGGTTGTACCCCTTGCTCTCCATGGTTACTGGCACAGGATCGAGTCCCACCAGGCTCGAACACTGTTCTTATTGTGAACAGGGTGATTCAAATCCATTTCTTAGTTGGGGAATGTGGCACACACTTGGGCTGGTGGGGGCCCCCCTCTGGGAGTTGGTGTTAGCAACACACGTTTTTTAGCACATGAACCTCAACCTAGTTGGTGAGGTATCCTTAAGTGTATCCATAAGACCGAGGTTCAAAACCAGGTAGAGGAATATTTATGGTACTATAGAACTACTATAGAAGATACTATAGCAGGCATTGTAGCACGCACTGTAGCAGTACTGTACACTTTGTGGCATTGTAGCAGAAATGTACACTATACAGGTACTGTAGTAGACTGTACACTGTGCGGGTACTGTAGAAGGCACTGCAGAAGTTACAATAGTGGGTACCATTTGATATTATAGCACCTGGAACTATTCACCTTGGGCCAACAGTTTGTTCTTGGAGTCCTTAAGACTTTTAGGCCACCCGGGACTTTGGGTCAGTAGGGCTTTTTGGCCACCTTTAAGGCCCTCGAGCCACCTCAAGGCCACATGTAGTTTCCCCAGACACACTACAAAAAAGGAGTATCCCCAAAAGAGGATTTAAAGTAGGTGCACTCGCTAGAGAAGATCAAAATGGATTTTTTAGAATGAGAGGGTATGGCTATGCCATCGGGACTAGCCAATGGTTGCATGGGAATCCTAGCCAGATGACCATGCAATGGTGGAGAGCTACTATCATGATGCAGATGCTGGGGAGGGGTAGTTCCTTGTAGATAGTATAGTTTAATTCCCTAAGTCCTTCGGGTCTTGTAATCTCCTAAGCCTACGGGCCTTGTAATATTTGAGCATATGGGCCTTGTAAGGGTTTCCCCTCATCCCTTGAAAGGGGGGTTATCAAAAAATCAATAAAAATAAAGGCCTTCAGGCCATTCGAGCTTCTCGTTTACATGACCAAGGTATTGATGCAACAGTTGGGTGTTGAATGAGTCATGTGAACTTGATTCATTATCAATTGCTAACACTTGGTTGTCATAATTTAGTACATACAGACTTTTATTTAATTTTGTCATACCATAACATATTTTTTCCGTATAAAAGCAACAACTTTAATTTCCAAACTTGAAAGTAAATGCATCTGTGTTTTTACTCAGTATAGAAATTATGTTATTGGTAACACTGGTACATAATAACATCCATGTAAACCCAAAATCATTATCATTGTAATTGTTAAGTGTTAGTCACCAATGGAAAGATCATCTAGCCTTTCACTATTGGTAGCTCGCAGATCCACCTCTCATCTTGCAATTTTTTAGGATCTAGTTGGTTCCTATATTTGAATACAAATATGAGCCCCGCAAGTTGTATCTAATACCCAATGTGTATAAATGGAAATATTTTACTCTATATTGAATGAAACTTTGGATTACTCTTTCCTCTGGGTGCAGTTCCTTTTCCAGTGGCATGAGTTTCCACAGGCAAAGCATACTGCCTCCTTTTCTCTTCCCTTACTCGAGATCTTATACTTCTTCGTCGGAGGGTGCTCGGGGGGGGGGGGGGGGAATTAGATTGTTTATAAATCTTAGGCCCATTTTCCTTGTCCTTCCTCTTCCTATTCACCATAAGGACTTCGTGTGTTTCACACCCCATGTCCTTATCAACTTGATTAATCGGGGTAAGAAGCTCTGATGGACTCTTCTCATTATTGTTGATATTATAATTCCCAATAAAACTAGAGGAGGTCTTAGGCAACGATGATAATATGATATCTATATGAATATCAGTTGGGAATTTAATCCCTAAGATGTACAAATGATCAATGTAGCCAATAATCTTGACTACATATGGTCCATTTGGTGCAGACTCTGCAAGCTTAATAGTGAACAAAGCGTTGGAGATCTCATACCACTCCTATATCGCCTTCTCTTGATAGATATTCTGAAGTTGAGACGTCATGAAATAATAATCCATTTCATCATTTTTCTTCAAGAGATCATTTTTCATGGATTATAGAATGAGGCACTGAACATCCATAGTTTCATTCATATTTTTCACATACATAGAGATTTCCTCATCACTTGCCTCATTTCTAGGTGTAACTGGTAAAGGTTCTTCTAGAAGATAAGGTTTACTCTCATTGAAAAGTATAACCCGAAGGCACCTTTTCTACTCTTGGAAATTAGTGTCTATGAGAAGGTTTTACTTCACGAGTATGAATTGGAATGATATGTTTGATTTAATTTTATTACATTTTCTATAAATTATTATGAAAAGAGTTTTAGTAATTTATTTTGATAAATATTTAAAAATAAATAAATAAACATCTATTAGTCTCCCACTATTTTGTTGAAACCAAACATCCCTCACCATTGGCTTTAGAATATCCTTTTTCTTGGACATTTTAGCGAAAGTATCAACATTTACCTTTTCATTAACCCAACTAGGGATGGTAAAGAAACTTGAAAGGTTTTAGGTAGGCATTACAAATTCTGACTACATTAACTCACAACTCCTTGATTTGTTGAGTGGACTCCCCAATCCTGAAATCCTTAATTTTGGATTTCCTTAACCTTTTCCTCTCAGTTACACCATGTCCTGCTAGGGAAGTCAACCCTTGGTGTAAAATAAGTTAAGTCAACCCAAAACTTCAAATTACAATTCCATGATAATTGAAAGCACCCCAAATAGGATTGGTCAAGCACTTTGAACTATGGTTCGATTCTAACCAAAGCAATGGAAGTCTATACCAACTTAATATTTAATTGAGGGATTTTATTCTTTATGCATAAATTTCAACTTATTATCATTTCACATTCTTGTTAATGTTAAGTGGAATATACTTAAGTGATTAACCATGTATAGATAATATTTATGTACAAGCCATTTTTATTTTAGTTTCACCTTGTATTATTTGATAGTTCATTAATTATGTGATCGCATAAAACATCCATAATGAATAACCATACAACTGACAGAAATAAAATAAATGGTATGATCATGAGCATTACCATTGGTTAGTTTATCTAGCATTTGATAAACTAACATTGACTTAGGGGGAGGAGCACCTTGAATCGTTTAAGGTTCGTGTTTACATCTTTCCACCTGTCCACCTTTGTATCTCCTTAGATTGGTTTAACCTCGGCTCCTAACTTGAACCACCTCTACTATCTTGGGAGATCCATCCTTAACATATACTCTTAGCTCACACACAAGTGAGGGGTAAAAGATAGTTTACATAAAAGAAACCATGGGCACATATTCCATTCAAATTACGCAAGCTAAAAAATTTATTTTAATAAATAAATTAAAAGGGAACCGATCACATAAAAAGGTCTGGTCTAGCTCATGATCATCCACATACATGCAATGAATTGCACATTTAATAAAACTATCATTAAATTATTTAATCATTCTTATTCAGATAAATTATTCTCGAATCAATTAATCATTATCTTTAATTAATCAATCCTTTTATCTTAATCATTTTTTGATTTTTCTTGAGATTCGCATCCATAACATTGTACATAACTTGTACCTTAGAAGCAACCCAGTTAATACCCCTCAAAAACTACCTATAATGTATTTAAACTTGTATACACTTTATTATTTGTGACATGTGGCATGCATATATAATTATAATTGTAATATAACTCATACATGATGTGCAGATCTTTGAACATTATGAAAATGTTAATTAAAATTATATATATATATATATTTATCAAACACCTATCAAATGTTGTGTCCCATATTTACGCCTAAACGAAGGTACATGTCTTGACGGTTATATAATATAATAATAAAATTTTAAATCTACGAAATCTGGAAATAGTACACAGTGTGTAGATCTGACTACACGGCGTGTACCCTCCTCACTATCTATCCAAAGTACACACCCAAGGAAATGACATGTGAGGTGTACATAAAAATCATTGAAGTACATGATGTTTCCAATGGGACACACAACGAATAGACTCCACATTACATGGTCACCAGCCGAGAAAGCTATGTATGGGATATATTACTAGACCCTAACCCAAAGGGACTACATACTTTACCCAGTGGTCTATAAGGCGTGTAGTTCGGCTGACCATGCGCCCGTCTGTCCTGGTCAACATGTTGTGTAAGAATTATCTATACCACAGGTCATTAATGCACACAACTTGAGTGATTTACAAATTACTCTTATTGCATTGAACATAAATACAAGGCATGTAGATCCAAAAACATGACATGTATTCTTGTGTTACCTAGAGAGAACCTTTCCCACCTCCTGATGAGATCCTCAGTATAATTTTAATCATAAAATTATTCATTTCTACTAGATCTAAAAGAAATGATAAGGGACGAACAGATCACTAAATTTACATTACAATAATGATTAAACATGAATTGAAAAAAGAAATTTTTAAAGTGTAAATCATCAAGGAATTATTTAAATAATTATAAATGAAAATATAACCTTCCTTTGATATCACTTGTAGGTTTCGGTCATAGCATAAGTGAAAGATGGGAATGTACCCAACTTTTAAAATTGTTGTAATCGATGATTAATTCGTGATCAATATGATGATAAATGACAGTATCCATGGAATTAAATCAAAGAAAAACGGAAAGGGAGAGAACCCAACACTGAGAAGAGAGAATTGACATATTTTATTTATAATTAATTTAATTAAATTATAGAATTACCCCCAAGGTGATTTTTTCTTCATTGATGCATCTAACCATTGGTCTGAGGGAGGATTCATTGTGATGTAGAATCTAAGGATATAAATCCTCTAGTAGTGATCCATATGTGCTCCATGTATCTTCAAACGTCTCCAAAGGAGTCTTTGGGTGCTAGCATGGAAGATCCTTATGCTTATGATGTCCGCCTTCGATTTCCTTGAGAATATCTTCCAACATGTTCTCCATGATCTAGTGGATTAAGATCTCTCTCATTCATGATAGAATTATTAGAGAGGGAATAGTTATATAGGATTGAGATCTTTTCTCCAAGTATGTTGTGCACACAATGATTGGTGAGTTGGTCGAATGACCCCTTAGCTTAAATAGAGAATAATAACATAATGGGGAATTTAATTCACCAGGTAAAAATAAATAATTAGCACATGTGTTGTTACTTAATTTATTATTCCATGTGAAATCTCATGTCAAATAATACATGCAATGCTATTATTTCCAGGACATGTTCTTAACTTGCACGTTATATTTAAATATTATTTAACCAAATAATATTTAATATTATATCACACCAAACCCATAACTTGGTCCACCAATATTCCTCAATAATTACCAGGCCTTGAATAATGACTATTTATTTATTAAATAAATATAACTATATTATTCACCAATAAATAAAAATTATGTATGCAATATATTCTCTTGAATAACCAGTGATGGAATAAATTCGATCAAGTATACTTGAATAATTATTAATCCAAAACTGGGGAATAATATTTATTCAACTTCTTAAATAAATAAATTATTTGACTGATATACTGGCTACACTTAGCGTGTGACCCTCTAGGCCTCTTTCCCATTTAAATTAGGTGGGCTTGCCTAAATTCCAAGATTATTTTCTAGCAACTGGTCAAGTCACGCAAGAGAAATAAGTTCATGTCGCAACCACATGTCACCTCATACAAACAATACCATGTAATATAATCCCTTTGTCCCAATATCTCTAATCACATGGGTTGCATGAAAGTTCCATCAACCCATGTGCTCGATTTCTCATTCTTTGAATTCTTGGAATTGAAATTTCCTAGAGAACACCATGGCCATGGATTTAGTTAGGTTATATCATTTCCATCAAAGGGACTGAGATATCTACTTAAATAGAAGTGATAAATCCTTTTTCATATTATTCATTAATGCAGTATTACTCATGAGACACCCAACATATCCTACCTTGTCACGAACATCTATTGTCGTAGTTTTTGTCAATAAATCTAAGTGTGTGAGTCATAATACCCATTAATAATAATCTTAAAGTCTAATGCCCAATAAAAATTTCTATAGATAGAAACATCCAATGACACTTGTGAATGTGGATTTCCTACTGGAGGGTCTTGTTCTCTTAATATCCTCCTAGATATTACCAAGGGCACACACCATGATAAAGTGCCTCAAAGTTTTATGAGTCCCCTCCCCTAATAACCTATATCATTTGTGTTCCTTAAAATGATATCACTGTCCATAGAAAATATATTAAAAAATAGTGTCATGGAACTTTGGGGTTCTCATCATTGTAGGGATCTGCTATGACCTTTTAATGAGACAACTATTCATAAGACATTATCACATACAATGTCATGTAGAAGAAAAATCATGATTTGTTAAGTAGTTTATTAATATTAATCTAATGAATACAAATTTATCATAAAGTGCAGAGAATTTGGTTTCTAGGGCACCAACTCGAACAATTGGTGGGTGGGGATTACTTTCCCCTCAGAAACCCTAATATATAATTTGGTAAGAAGAGTACGGAAGCCTCTGTGGGATTTTCTAGCAGCCATTAAGACATATTTCTTATAGAAATATTCTAAAATAAATGAAATCTACAACAAATAAGGAAAATTAAATCAACATTTCATTATATAGTTTTTTAGTAAAATAGATAAATTATATTATATCATTACCATGATATCTTTCCAAAGGGTTTCCTTTATCACAGGTTGGACGTGGTTCCATGAAACAATATCAGTCAACACATTCATCCTCATTATGACCCCAATATAACTAATGATCATTGACTTTTGGGTTTAATAGGTTGGTCAAGATAACTCCAACTAACCTCAAATTTTATACCCTGACTTCTTACCTTGATAATTTTATTCAACATTGTGACGTTGTGTTGTTGTTGTTGTTTTATATCAACATGTAGTTTATCCCCTAATAATTATTTAGTTTCATCATCAATAGTTTGTTCTTACTCAAGATTTATAACATTATCATGTGAAGAATAAATTTTCTGTATGAGTAGTCAAAAATTTAATTTATCTTTAATAATAATAATGTAAACATCGATAAATTTTTTGAGAAGGGTCATATTTATGATCTATTTCATACTTGATGAAATATTTAACTCCATCTTCTTAATCTTTCATCAATCTATTAAGGTGTATCCATTTTGAATTAAATGGGTAATTTAATTTAAGAAAAGAATTAATCCACTATGGTAGGTGTTATCCTATGAATTAATCCAAATGTGAAAGTTATAGACAAATTGCATCCTCATCAACTTCATCTCCCAAATAGTTATTAGTTCATTTTTTTTTTCTTGAGACTCTTCATCTATATCTTCTGTACTTGCACCTATGTTTCCTGAACTACTCTAAATATTAGTCATACCATACTAGGTACCAATGGTCATTTTGGATGACTACCACTCAGAGTAGTTCAAGAAACATAGAAGAGATGAGGGATGAGTCTCAAGAAACAAAATGCAATAATAAATATTTGGGAGATGAAGCTGGTGAGGATGACAGTTGCCTCCCAAATTGTTTTAAATTACCACATCTTAATTTAAAATTACAAAACTCATCTCAAAATACTAAAAGATCCTTAACATATCCAAGACACCATGATAATAAAATTTACCGACTTCATTTCATACCAAATAATTATACTAATCATACCATATGTTTATACCAAAGTTGTTCCTTGACATTCAAATCATTTAACTAATAAGTGGTTAACATTTGAATCATAGGAGGGTAAAAAATTATTTACCTTCCTCTAGAAATAACCACATCACAGGTACCATGAGATTCGACCTCAAACCCCTAGAATCCAAGACTATCCTTTAGGTATAACCATCATATGTACTTATTGCATCCAAATCATGAAATGGGTATAACATATCCATTTTTTTAGGAAGTGTATTTGAAATATGGGGATTTCTTAACATAATTGTAACCATTAGGAAAGAACCAAATAATGGTTGCCACAATACATTATTTAAAACTAACATCTGTAAAACCATAAATAAGAACAAACAACGACACAAATGTCACACAACCCTCACCCTATCCCTTGATAAATCACTAACATGTCTATAGTAATTCACATTCTAATGTATCAGGAATATCATCATATTCTCTATTCTATAAATATTTCCAAAAATCCACTATCATAATATCAATTTCCACCATTAATCGACTACAATTAAATTAAAATAACATTTATTAGATAATATTCATTATAATTTAAATTAATTTTCAGAATAGTTTTGAACTATTTCAACATCCCCCCAAACAATCAACCATGTATAAATTTTTATTGATCCTATTAATTTAATGTTAATATATTTATCATCAATATCAAATTACCAATACCTTATATATGATCTAACATCATAATCATTATCTTGAATTCTCATGAATTATACACCCATTACAGAACAACATGTGTAGAAATTTTTTTAAAATATTATACAAATATGAGAATCAAAATTAACTACCATAATTTCATGATTATTTCCAATCTTCAATCACTAAAAAATATTCATCAATGCCACTTCTCAGTTAGTACTTAATATATCCAATGTTATAAACAATAACATAAATCATGTGGAATATAAAAATTCACCAAATAATAAACAATTGTACATTTAAATCATCATGAAAAAAAATTAATTTTATTTAGTAGATCCTTATATCAATTTATTATGAATCAGTGTATTAAATCAAGGGATATGTTAATTTTTATGATTTAATGGTTATATTATGAGAAAGTTATTATAATTGTATACCATTTATTTTAATAATAATATAAATTATTTTTGTTTATTAAGAGTATAATGTTGAAGGATGAAGTAGAATTGATAGAGCTGAAGTAATTTAAGAAAACATCTTGTAATACTCATTAGAACAAGATAAAGAGAGAATTGTAAATTCTTAAGAAAAAATAGAATAAATATATTGGAATATAAGAAGAAAAATTCATAAATTATTCATGGTACACCTCTGACATTGTTATTTTCCTTGTTAGAAAAATATATAGTTTCATTTTTTTAAACCATATTTCTATGAATCTCTAGTTATTCAAGAAATTGGATATTATGATGATGTATTCTGAAATTTTCTTAATGTATAGATAGAATTTAGATAATGGTACCATGTGTGTTGGGATATGAAATGAATTAAGGATTAATGCTAGGGATCAAATAATGAAGGACATGGTGGAAAAAATACACAACTTCCCATATGTCAGATATGTTGTTCGATGGACCAAATTAGCATTCATAAGGCAAGTAAGAATTGATTAAAGTGTGATATAAGAGGGAATATAGTGCATGAATATTTAAGGGGCATCAAAAGATAACTCTGTACGATATATAAAATTAATAAATCACTCAAAAAACCACACACAGTTCAACAGTTGTACTACAATGAACATGGGGATAGTGTAAGACAATAAACCAAACTATTTTTCTTTGAGGATAACCATTATCAAAATGAACCTAAGCTATGTAAACAAAGATGGTGCTATGTAAAGGTAAATTAGACTGCATAAAGTTCATGTGAAGTCAAAATGGGATGTGAGAATGGATCATGTTGTATTGGTTGTTGTGTTGGACTTCCAATTCAACTATGAGAAATGGGAATCCCTCTATGGGAAGGATTGGCACCCATTAAAGAACATACCAAAGTTACGAAGCATAAGGAATCATTTTTGTCCAGTGAAGAAGTAGGGTTAATCGTGGTTGAGAACAATGAAAAAACACAAAGTGCGGAACCCAAACAATGAATCAACAATAGAGGAGAAGGAGAAAATAACATACCTCGGATTATAGCCTTGATTCGTCCAAGGGAATGTAAAGGATGAGCACCAGCAGGAAGGGAGTTTCGCAAGATCTTGAGAATCACAACTGAATTAGTCATGGTTAGGGTTCTTTTAAATAGGTCAGGGACACTTTTATCAACGCTTACAAAAAAGTGTTTATAAAGATATCTTTTATCAACACTAAATTAATAAGCACTGATAAAAGGAACCTTTATCAGCACTAAAACATTAACACTGATAAAGGATTTATAATTATAATTATAAATAAAAAATTGTATATAAATTTATATAAATATATATTTGTTTATTATATTTTATAGTTATTTAAATATATAATTACATAAATACTTTAAAAAACTATATTTTTTATTTATACATTTATAAATATATTTATAAATATATTTATATTTATATCATTACATATATTTATATAATTATATATATATATATATTTAATAAATATATATAAATATAAATATAGTAAATATATTTATTGTTTAAATATATTTATTATAATTTTATAATTTTAAATATTTTTATATCATTATATATATTTATATACCTATATATATATATTTAATAAATATATATAAGTATAAATATAAATATAAATATAGTTAATATATTCATTATTTAAATAAATTTATTATAATTTTATAATTATTTAAATATAAAATTATTTATTTATAAATATATGAATACTTTTAAAAAAAATATTTATATAATAATATCATTATATATATTTGTATAATTATATATATACATATATAGCTCTCAAGATGCAGTTCAGTGGTAGTTGTCCCTCTGGGTCTCGGTATGGTCTCAAGTTCGAGTTTCACTGAGTTCATCCCTACATTGTATGTTAGTCAACTTTTATTTGTAATGCAACCTATTTTCCTGAAAAAAATGAGGCTTCAACATCAACTTATATATATATATATACATAATAAATATAAATTTAAATATAAATATCTATAGTATATTCATTATTTAAATAAATTTATTATCATTTTATAATTACTTTAATATATAAAATTATTTATTTATAATTATATAAATACATTTTCAAAAATAATATTTATTTATGTATATTAATTATAAATATTTAAATTTATAAATATAGCAAATATACATTTATAAATATATTTATTTATAAATATTTATTTACAAATATATTTTTAACATTATTAAGGAATATATAATCTTAAATACATACATTTTAAAAATGAGTGAAATTGGATAATTAAAAATGAGTAAGCTTTAAAAATATTTAAAAATTTGATAAGTTTTATTAATTGAATCTAAATTATTAAAAAAATATGGATATATATGGAAGTAAATATGAATAAGTATTAAAAATACTAAAACATTGTAAATAAAAATATATAAATAAATAATGGAAAATGGTTAAATTTAAAAAATAAAAAATATTAAATATTAAAAATGAATAAATAATACCTAATTGTAATAATATTAAAAACAAATAAATAAAATTGAGTGATTAAAAAAATAATATATTAAATGTATCATTTTATTATTGAATTCTAAAATATACTAAAATTTGAATAAATTACATAAATATTAGGTGTATGTGTTTCGATATAAGATTTCATTAATTGGCTAAATATTTCTGGGTGCATTTTTTATAAAAATGAATTAATTACATGCATGTATTTAAAATCAATGTAACACACATTTGATAAATGTTTAATTGAAAAATAAAACAACAATAAAAATGAATAAGACATTAATATGTTTTCAATTATTACATTTTATTCATTTTCTATATATTTATATTTAATATATTATTTATTACTAGTTATAATTATTATATATATATATATTCAACTTAATCATTTTTATTAATAATTGTTTCATTGATAAATTTCTTATTAACTTATTCATTTATTCATTTTTTCATTTTTTTTAATTATTAGAATTTATTCATTTTTTATTTTTTTGTTTAATTATTATAATTTATTCATTTTTAATATCTATATGTAATATATACTATTTATTAATATTTATGATTTATATATATGTATTTTAAATTTATTTATTTTTATCAATGATTATTTAATTAATAAAATGTTAAATATTTTTCTTAATTTACTCATTTTTATTTTTTATTTTTTTAATTATTTCATTTTATTTATTTTACATATCTATATATTTAATACATACTATTTATTAATATTCAAATTTTTATTCATTTTATTCATTTTTATCAATAATTATTTAATTAATAAAATTGTTAATATTTTTTTATTTGTTTAATTATTTCATTTTATTTTAGACCTTTATCATCACTATAAAAGCACTGATAAAGGCTACCCTTTACCAGTACTAAAAATAAAGCACTGATAAAGGGTACCCTTTATGAGCGCTAAAAATAAAGTGCTGATAAAGGGTGAAATTTATCAGGTCTAAATAAAAACATTGATAAAGGTTTCCCTTTATATTCTCTAAAAGAAAACTGTTGATAAAAGATACCTTTTATCAACACTTTTTTAGCACTGATAAAGGACACTTTTATCAGTGCGTTTTTCTAGTGTTGATAAAGGACAGTGCGATTAAATGTCTGTTCGGTAGTATTCTATGTTGGTTTGACATGTGATTGATTCATGCATGTCATAAATGACTTATGAATTGTTTCCCTAAAGTATCCAGGTAATTATAGTGTGTTTTCTCAGTTTTCAGTGAGGGAGACACATTTTGAACTAAAATGTCAATTTTAAACTAATAACACACAGTTTGAGTAATATCAGGAATACCGCACATCAGATTGATGTGTGGATGATTCCTACATGTCACAAATGATTTATGTATCATTGTTCTAATATATCAAAACAATCTGAATATGTTTTCTCGATTTTGAGTATGTGATTTTTGTTTTGAACTAAAATTCCAATTTTAAATAAAAACACCATTGGAGTCATACCAGTCACACACCATGTTGGATTGACGCGAGGTTTATTATTAAACATCAAAAAATGACTTAAGGATCATTTTCCTAAAGTATCAAAGCAATCCAAATGTATTTTCTTGGTTTTGAGTATTATTGTGTGGATTACTCCACTCAAGAGGGGAGTGAATTGAGTACCTATAAATTTTTTTGTCTAAAACACTTATTAAAAAGTTCCCCAATTTAAAATAAAAAATGATCCTGTTAACCAAAGTATAATATTTATAAAAGTTTTGATCTTTTGAAAGACTTCTCAAAGTTTGATTAGTTATCAGTCAAAACCATAAGGATTATTATTTCAACATTTGAAATCAATCTACTAAATAAAATTCTAATATAAAGACTATCTATGATTAAATATCAATGTTAAAGAAATGTTTTCTTCTGTAAATAAATGAAGCAGTGAAAACATAATTTTTAAAGGCACAATAGAATTAAAACAAGAGGGTCAAACTCAAGTAGAGACTTAATCCCCACAAAATGGTGATCACCGACCACCAAGCAGTTTATATACAAGTAAAATCTGATCGAGACCTTGGATCAAGGAACATAATAGCATATATAGCTGCCTAGATCAATAGACATATTCCATAGTTTTAATGGGAGTGAAAATTACAACAAGCCACATATGGACCTCTTCTACTATTATCCACGGGTAGTGTAAGATGTAAAAATGATAGTTTTGTGAATATATCAACGTATCTTCTAGTTTGGAACATGGATGAGTGTGTATTCATGATACAGACAGTCACACACTGCTCGTAAAGTAAAATAGTAAACTATAATAGAAAAATAATGAGAATAGTGTTTAGAAGGCTCTATGTGTTTGGTGATGTAGCGTGAGACTCTTGAAAGATGTCTTAGAATATAGCTTGAGTCTATTTCGGGAAACAGACAGCAAAACAGAGTGTCGTGAGAGCTTCTTTCTTCTATATCTAGTGAGGTAGTAGTTTAGTTGATGATCTCTGGTCCTTTATTAGATTATTTATTCAAAGATGTTCTTTAGTTTATGTTTTGACCATATTTTATTTGTGTATCTATAGTTTTAGTTCATGAGTTTTCCTAGGTGCATTATCTATCTACTGAACTACATGGATCTACTTTTCCTTTTGATCTAGTATGTGCTTTATACACCCGACAAAGAGTATGATCTCGAATGTGTGCTGGTACATCATACCTCATACTATGACATTGATATTAATGTTGACTACAAAAGGCATACAAAGTCATTAAAATAAATCATGGTACTAGGTTTCAAAAATATTACCGTTAGAAATAGTTTTGAATTTAAATGAGAAATTAAGGAATGGAGGTGTCTTAGGATTGGTAGTTTAGGAATGGTGGGTTAGGATCAGTAGGTCACTCTTTCGGTATATCGACTTGATGGTGACTTAGCTGTTGGTATATATTTTTTAAGATAGGTTTTCTTGACAGTAGGTCAACTACTAGTAGCTCACACTTAGTGAAAATTATGAACATTGGTGAGTCATTCTGTCAGTAGTTGGAGCAGATGGTGACTCATTCCATTTGTATCTTGGCTTGAACGGTGAATCATCCTTAGAAAAAATTATAAAAATTTGTCGGTAGCTCAATGCGACGGTGACTTAGCCATCGGTAGGTCAGGCATCTGTGACTCATATCAGTTTCTAATCCTTTGAAAAATTTTAGTATATGTGCTAATAGTGAGACAACTGATAGTGAGGCATATCATTGGTAAGTCCTACTAATAGTCCATCATGTCAGTGACTTATACTAAGGAAAATTTTTCTAACTTTTCTTATGTAGTAAAATACTAATAGAATAGATTAAGCTTATGAGTAAACATAATTGAACATAATTGAACTTAATTAAGCATGATTTGTGAGCATTACAACTAGTGGAGTGAAACAATCTCCCCCTTTTTATAATCACAAATCATGGCATTAACAAGACATTCATAATGATCGAAGGAACAATTCTACTTAACATAGCATACAGACTATGTGAAATTAAATTATGAAAATAGACATACTAAAATTAAATACCAGGAAAATAAAATTAAATCTATCTCATTCTCTAAAATCCATAATGATTATTCTGGTAAGTTAAATGCCATCACAAATTTCTCCCCCTTTTGGGATTATCAAAAAGAGAATGAATAATAAGAGATAAAGAACTTAACATGGATGAAAAGTTAATATATTTCATGATCAATAGAAATCACAAGGGAGTAAAAGATAAAAAATTAAATCCCTATCGAATATCAATCTAATCACTTCTTCTCCAAAGAAGGATCCATGAGTGCCTTTCCCTTATCAGAATAAGTAGATGGAGGAATAGTATGTTCATAAGGAGTAGAAGTATATAACTAATGAATGAGGACTCAAAAAGGTGTGGGATGCGTAATATTATGGGTAGAATATGAAGTAGTTATGATTTCCCTTTAGATCACAGGTCTTAGATGACTAAGATCATTTGTTGCATACATGGGAAATGGTTCAAGGGTTGAAGGCAGTGGAGAAAAAGGGTTTCTAGTTACAATAGTTCTAAACTAGGGATCAACTGACCGATTGATTAGGCATGAAGAAAAACTCTCAATCACTGGTCGAATGGGGAATTCTTCTGGTGCTACAATAACAGTAGTCTGATGATGCATGTATGAATTCAAAAGGTTTATAAATTCCATGATTATCTCCCCACCTTTCTCCATAGCCTTTAATAAATCATCCTTATTCTCCATAAAAATTTTAAGTGCTGGTGTTAACTCTTTGAGTTTTTTGACATGTTTCATAAAGACTTGAGTAATAATAGGGGTTTTTAGATTCTAAAATAGATACTTGAAATTAATATCCAACTAGTGCTTGGTATAGATCCTGTTAAAGTAGTAATCTAATTTCATTGTGATATCATCTTGAGAATTAATATCCCCTTTTGTGTAAAACCTCACCATATCATGTATTTGGTCATAGTTCTGTCTAATTTTACTTGGGATCTCCTGATCTATGCCACCCATCATGGTTTGAATCTCTTATCTAATCATAGTTCTAATCAAATCAATATTAGGAGTTTGAATAGAATGGGAAGCTGAGTTTGAGGCTTCATTGACTCATTTTTGACTTAGGATTTCAAAATTTCTAGATTAAGATTTGGAGAAGGAGTAGTAGTATCTTCCTCAAATGATGTATCCTCAAGTGTCTTTGAAATTTTTTCTAGGCATGTTGTATACTCCATTAACATACCTTTCATAACTAGAATGAGTACAACCAACTAATCACTTATCCTTTTATGTTCCAATCTCAGTTCTTTAAGTTCTGAGATTAACTGAGGTTGAATCTGGGAAAGGATTCTCTATGCAAGCATAGCAGCATCAGTTACACTGAGACTAGAAACATGATATGGTTGATGTGGAAGGATAGATATAACTACTGATCATAACTCTTCCCTAAACATTTTTAGATCATTATGAGTTACATAGTCTATCAGGACTGGTGCAATCAAAGGAATTGGAGAAGGAACTACTATTGGAGATATTTCAACTAGAGCTGGTTTTCTTATGAGAGATCCCTTAGGATCAGTTATCGTATCTTCTGAATCAGGATATTATAAAAAAGGGTGACATACACTTGATAATTTTCCCATTCCTTGTATGTGACATAAAAAGGAATGAGAGTATCAACTCTTACCCTTTTTGTCTGTTTCTACTACTCAATAGATACTTCCTCTTCAATAGGTGATTCCTTTCTGACATAAACATGTTCTGGAACTAGAGAAACTGGAACTTCTTTTTCAACATGAAATTCATCATGCATATGAACATATAGAGCTCTTTACTGAACCATAACTAACTCAGGAGCTTCATCAGATTCCAAAACTAATTATTGTTCCACTAAAGTAGTATCATCAAGATTTGCAGGGTCAACAGGATCTAGAGTAAGATCAGTAGGTTCTGTAAAAGAACCTTGATCATCATCAGGATGGTCTGATCCACTATTAGATTCACCATTTCCTTCTTCTTCCTCATTATTTTCATCATCTGCATTTTCTTCTCCAAATTCTTCTCTTTTGTCTTCGTCTTCTTTGTCTTCATTGTTACTTTCTTTATTTTCACCATTAGACTCTTCATCTTATTCACTGCCACTTTTACTGAAATATTCAACATATTCTGACTCTTTATTCTCTTTTTCATTATCTTATAGAAGAAGTGGTTATTTTGTAAGAAGAGGATCAAGAGGGCTAGAAGGTTCATGGGCCATCCTTTCAGGACTTCCTTCAATATTTGGGTCACCTCAATCATCAATAGGATATTCTTATCCTTGATTTTCCTCATCTTTATTTTCTTCATCAGAGTACTCTATAACTCATCTGGTCCTAGAATAGGATCAACCATGTCTCTTGGCTTTGAGGGGTGCTCAACAGGATTGAAATCCTCATAAATATGATCATTGACTTCAACCCATTATTTCTTCCAAGGATTCCAATTGATATTCATTCTCTTAAAAATTATCTTTGTGATGAAAACCCCATCACAATTAGTTACTTATTCTTCATTCTCACTCACCATATATTTTAATTTCAACATTGTAGAAATAAACTTTTGATAAAACAAGAAATTTTACTTGGATTGAGGTTTCATCATTTCGTTCATATATACCATTAAACACCTTCAAAAGTTAATTGTGTGTCCCTTTTTCATTAGATACAGTAAATAGACATCCTAATATTTGAGATAGGAAAAATCCCTTTTTCTTGGACATAACTCGTGTTGGATAAATTTGAACAATAACATGTATTCACCATTAAGATATATTTCTACTAGTCTTCTAGGAACTCTATTTCCAGTAATCTCTACCAATGATTCCTCAAAACTAAAAAAACACTATCAAGAGGATCACTTACCAAGTAATCATAAACAAAATACCTTTATGAGGTAATTTTAGGCTTTCAACCCACTTCTTTGAAGAAAAGACAACTCTTTAACCATTTATCCAAGACTTAATCCAAAAATATTCTTTGCATTCAAGAATAAATTCTACATGAAAATAAAACTCATGCACAAGATTTAGATAAAATGATTTAATATTATTGGAGAAGCACTCCAACTACCCTTGTTCTTATAATACATTCAAGAAAAGTGACTTACTTGACAGTAACCATTCGGAATGAACTTCCTTTTTTGGAGTGACGATTAGGCTCACGAGTTCTAGATGGATAGGTTTTGGTTTAGGGTTACTAGATTCTCCTCCATTCTTTTTATAATGATGAAAATCATCCACATACTTAAAACATACATGCTTAACTTGAGCCATTGGTGAGATTAAAAAGTTTTAGTTCAAAGGAGAAGGGTAGTTGTTTAGGAGAGAAGAATGAGAGAGTAGGAGTGTGAGAATGAGCAAGTGAGTTTGATCGATTTAATTTTTATCATTTATGGATTTAGAAATCATAAATCAAGAAATGAGTATTAAAATAAAATGAAATAAATAAAACAATGATTTTAAGTTCGAGTGAGAAAAATAAAAAAGTAAAGAATGGTGTGACACAATGGTGAGTCCTATCGATGAGTCATTAACAGTAATTCATCAACAACGAGACAACAACAATAAGACATCAATAGTGAGTCATCAACAATGAGACATCAACAGTGAGTAGTTAGACATAAATGGTGAGTCATCAATGCTGATACATCAATTGTGAGACATCAATGGCGAGTCACTCAATAATTAGTCACTCAAAATTGATCATCCCTAAATAATTTACGATGTAACTCATCATCTCGGAATTTAGTGTCTTAGTAAAAATATCCTCAGGATGATGTTCAGTGCCATTGAATTCTAAATTTATATCACCTTTTTGATAATGATCCCTCAAAAAGTGATGTCTTGCATCAATATGTTTTGTTCTTGAATGAGAAACTTAGTTATTAGAAATATTAATAGCACTTGTGTTATCACAGTTTATAGGGGCATGTATAAATTTATATCCATATTCTAGAAATGTGTGTTTCATCCAAAAAAATTTAGCACAAAAACTACCAACAGCTGTGTATTCAACTTCGGTAGTATATAATTCAACAAAATTTTGTTTCTTACAATACCATGAAACTAGAGACTTCCGAAAAAAGTGACATGTTCAATAGGTTCTTTTTCTATCTAACTTGAAACCAACAAATTCAGCATTAGAATAACTAACTAAGTCAAATGGTTGTCTTCTAGGATGTAATAGTCCTAAGTTGGTAGTATATTTGAGGTATTTTAAAATTCTTTTAACAAAATGTAAATATGACTCTTTATGATTTTCTTTTAAGTGAGAACACATTCATACATTAAACATAATATCATATCGGCTAGTAGTTAAGTAAATAAGACTTCCAATCATACCTCTATAATTGGTTTGATCTACTGATTTTCTATCTTCATAAAGATCCAATTTATAGGTGGTAATCATAAGAGTATCACTGCTTTTATTGTTATCCAAATTAAAGTATTTTAAAATTTATTTAGTATATTTACTTTGATTTAAAATAATACCTTTCTCTTATTTTTAAAATTTTGAAATCCAAGAAATAATTTTAGTTCACCCATTAAACTCATTTTGAACTCATTTTGCATCATATTTGAAAAATAAATACATAGAGATTTTTTTGAAGATCCAAAAATAATATCATCAACATGTATTTGAACAACTAAAACAAATTTATAGATTCTTTTTATGAAAAGAGTAGGATCAACTATACCTTTTGTAAAACCTTTAGAAATAAGAAAAGTGTTGATTCTATCATATAAAGCTCTTAGAGCTTGTTTTAAACCATACAAATATTTTGTTAATTTAAAAACATGATTTGGAAAATAAGGATGTGTAAAACTAGGGGGTTTTTCAACAAAAACATCCTCAACTATATAACCATTTAGGAAATCACTTTTGACATTCATTTGATAAATTTTTAAATTTAGATATGTTGTATAAGCTAGCGTTATTTTAATGTATTTATGTTAGGAAACATTTGAAAATGTTTTTTCATAGTCTATTCCTTCTTCTTGAATATAACCTTCTACAAATAGTCTAGCTTTATTTATTACTATAGTGACAGCTTCATCCACTTTGATTCTAAATACCCACTTAGTTCATGTGTCCAAGGTGTCTTTGGGTTTATAAATAAGTTTCTATACATTATTTATTTCAAACTAGTTTAATTATTCTTGCATATCCATCATCCAGAATTCATCATTAATTGCATCATTGATGTTTTTAGGTTCGTGTTGTGCTAATAAAACATGATGTTCAATCTGATTTCTTAAAGAAGATCTAGTCTATGATCATTTTTCTAAGTCTCCAACTACAGCATATAGAGGATGGTTTTAAGAGTTCTAATAGATCTAGATAAATAAGGTCTGGTTAATTAGGTTTATTTTCAGTTTTGGGTTCATTTTGATCAGAATCTTGAGAGTTTATAGAACCGGATTTTTCTACTTGTTTAACAATCGAATAAGAAGGTTTAAGATTTATGTCTAGACTGTATAGATTATATTCATGATTTTATAGGGATGTTTTGGATCCATGTGTATTTGTTTCATCAAACATTATATACACATATTCTTCCACAAATTTGATTCTCTTATTAATGACTTTATAGGATTTACTAGAGATTGAATAACCTGGGAAAATTCCTTCATCACCCTTGGAGGAAACTTTTTCAAGATTATCATTTTAAATGAAAATACAGACTTTGCAACCAAAATTTTAATGTAATTAACCTTGGGTTTCCTATTATTCCACAGATCAAAGAGAGTTTTATTTAGGATAGGTCTAATTAAAACTATATTGATTATATAGCAAGATGTATTTATAGTTTCTACCCAAAATTAAATAGTTAAATCATATTCATTAAGCATAGTCTAGTCTATCTCTTGTAAGGTTCTATTTCTCAATTTGAGAAATCAATTATGCAGGGGTGTCCTAAGAGTAGAGAAGTTATGTATATATCTGTTTTGTTAGAAAAATTATTCAAACTCTTGATTTTCAAACTAAAAACCATGATAAATTCTTATGGATTTGATTCTAAGTCCACTTATGTTTTCTATTGACCTAGAATACTTGATAAAATAGGACAAATCCTCACTTTTGTGTGCAAAAAATAAGGTTCAAGTATACCTAGAAAAGTCATCTACTATAATATAGACATAGTGCCTACCATTTAAACTTGAAAATCTAGAAGGCCCAAAAAAATCCATGTTAACAAACTCAAGAGGTTGAGAAGTTGAAACTTATTTCTTTGGTTTGAATGATATTTTATGTTTTTTTCCTTTTTGAAAAGTATAACAGACTTTATTATTTGGAAACTAAAGATTAGGTAGATCCTTGACTAATCCTTTTCTAGTTAGATTTCTAAGAGATTGAATTTTATAATTTCCCAGTCTTCTATTCCAGAGACAAGACTCTTTATGAAAGGAAGATATGCAGAAACATTTAGTGAGACAAAAGGATCCAGATTTACATCATATACTTTTTTATTTCTAAAAGTAGTAAATTTTAAATCATTATTATAATTGAAAACAATACAAGTATCATTTTCAAATTTAACATGAAATCCATCATAAAATAATTATGAAATTATAAGAAGATTTTACTTAATACCATCAACATAAAGAACTTTGGAAATTAAAACTGAGTTAGTGTTACCAATTTGGCAAAGGCCAATGATTTTCCCTTTTGCATTGTCACCAAAGGTGACATGTACACCATCAATATTTATGATATTATTGAGGATAGAGAAGTCCCTTGCCATGTGTCTTGAACACCCACTGTCCAAGTACCATAAGATTTTACAGGAACTCTTCAAACAACTTTTTTACAAAAACAATTTAAGCAAGACTTTGGTACCATGATTTTCTTAGGTCTAGTAATATTAGTAATTAATTCTTTATGAATCCACATTTTCTTTATGGGTTTCTTATAAATAGTTTTTAAAGGTATGGAAAATAAAACACCATTAGGTCTTATATAACTATTAGTGGTAAAAGATGTTCCACTACTAGAACTTGTAGAAAATTTTCCAAAACCGGGCATAAAACCAGATTTTCCATATTTAGATATAAAATTGTTTTTAAAAAAATTTCTTTTCCCATGTTGATAAAAAATACCAGTGGTATGTTTAGGAGAAAAAATTTTACCAAGCATTAGGACTAAGGTTTCTTTAATATTTGTAAATTTCTCAAGATCCTTCTTTAATTTCTCAATTGAATATTTAAGTTCTATATTCACATTGAGCATTTTAGCTTTATTTTCCTTTTCTATAGTATGTTTAGATTTAAGAGTAGCAAAAAGAACATATTATTTCTTGAGATATTTATATTTATCCATCATCACATTGAAAGTATCCTCATGAATTGTTCAATATTTCAACATTTCTTCATTAGTAATATTTTCAGAGTCAGATTGACATTCATCTTCATAATAATAAGAGTTTTTTATAGGAGATTCTAGAGTAACCTTTGATTTTTTTGTCATAAAACAAGTGTTGTATTTTTCATATTTTTCATCATGTGATGATTTTGATTCACTATAGATGTCCTTATATTCACTTTATCTATCCTTTATATCCATCTTTTAGTTACTATCTTTATCCTCATATTTCTTCTTGTATTTTAGTTTGGTGCAATCATTATTTACAAGTCCTCTTCTTTTTCATTCATAGAATTCTATCTTATTGATGTTATCATTTATTTCAAATTCATTTTCTAAATACCATTGTTGTTATAATTCCCTTTGTAGCTAAGATTTATAAAGAACTTATTCTTTCTATTAAACTTTTTAAATCTCCTATAAAATTGAGCCATTTCATCATCACTATCACTTGGTGTATCTTCATTGTTGTAACTTTCAATAAGAATGTGAATTTTCACTTTTTTCTTAGATGTGGTGGATTTTAAAGCCACTAACTTTCTATTAGGTCCATCATCTTCTTATCGTTTAACCTTTAGTTATTCCTCATAAATCATTAGTTTTCCTATCATTCCCTTGATTGGAAACTTACTGATATCACAAGATTCTCTTACTAACACTGAGGTTCTTCTCCATCTTTATGGTAAGTATCTAAGCAACCACACGATTTTTTCTTTGGTATCAACTAGCTTTCCCAAAGAGCTCATTGTATTTACAATCCCATTGAGCCTAAGATACATGTCATAAAATGGTTCATCAATCTTCATTTTAAAATTATCATATTTAATAGTATATGTGTTAAGCCTTATTTACTTAACATTAGGGGTTACTTATTGTAAAATAGCTAAAGTATCCCAAATTTCAATGGATGTTTTACATGATGTAATACTATTAAATTCTTCATAACCTAGAGAATAGTATAAATCATTCACGTATTTGAATGTATTGTCATAGGATTCCTTAGTGGTATCGTCCCATGTATTTCTAGTAGTAGTAGGAATCTTATATTCATCCACAATAGCAGTCCAGATTTCCAAACCCATGCTTTTTGAATGCATTTTCATTTTAATTTTCCACTAAACATAATTTGTTCCATTGAAATAGAGAGGTTTGTTGGTATCAACACCTTATTATATATTATCCATATTAAAGAATAAAAATAAGTTTTAAAGAACTATAAAATTTTGAACTGATAGAAATTTAGAGATCTTTAAAACAACACTAAAATCACAGTTGAAAAGATTGAAAAACATTAAAAACATTGAAACATAGAAGTAATAAAAGTTCCTCTGATAGAAAATATTGGTTGGAGTATGTCGCTTAATAGGGGTGTGAATTGAGTACCTATAAATTTTTTTGTCTAAAATACTTATTTAAAATTTCCCCAATTTAAAAGAGAAAATGACCTCATTAACCAAAGTAGCATATTTATAAAAGTTTTGATCTTTTGAAAGACTTATCAAAGATTAATTAGTTATCAGTTAAAGCAATATGGATTATTATTTCAACTTTTGAAATCAATCTACAAAAAAAATTCCAATATAAACACTATTTAAAATTAAATATCAAAGTGAAAGAGATATTTTCTTCTGTAAATAAATGAAGAAATGAAAACAAAACTTTAAAAGGCACAGTGGAATTAAAACAAGAGGTTCGGTATCAAGAGAAGACTTAATCCTATCCACTTGTTGATCACTTTCCACAACGTAGTTTATATATAAGTAAAATCTGGTCCACACACTAGATCGGGTTACATAATAGAATATACAACTATCAAGGTCAACAGACCTCTTCCATAGTTTTCATGGGTGTGAAAATTAAAACAGGCCATGAAAGGAACTCTTCCACTATTATCTATGGGTAGTGTAAGATGTAAAAAGATAGGTTTCTGAGGATATCAATGCATCTTCTAGTTTGGAATAGGATTCAATGCATGTTTATAATACAGACAGTCACACACTGCTCATAAAGTAAAAATATACACTAGGAGAGAAGAATAATGAGAATATAGTTTAGAAGGCTTTGTGTGTATTGAAATGCTGCTTGAGACTCTTGAAATATCTCTTGAAATACAGCTTAAGTCAATTTCTGGAAACAGATAGAAAAACTGAGTGTTGTGAGAGCTTCCATCTTCTATATCTAGTGAGGTAGTAGTTTAGTCGATTAACTCTTCTCTTTTAATAGATTATTCTTCAAAATATGTTCTTTGGTTTGTGTTCTCAACAGCTTTTTCTCATATTTCTATAGTTTTTAGTTCGTGAGTTTACACAGGTGTATGATCTCTCTACTGGACTGCATGGATCTAATTTTCATTTTTATTAGGTATATTCTTTATACACCAGACAACGAGTATGATCTCAAACATGTACGAGTACCTCATTCCTTGTACTCTGACATCGATATTTATGTCTTCTAAAAAAGGTAGAAAAATTCATTAAAATAAATCATGGTAATAGGTTTCAAAAATATGACTGTTAGAAATAATTTTGAATTTAAATTACAATAGAAGTAATGATGGTGTCTCAGGATTAGTAGCTTAGGAATGGTGAGTCGGGATTAGTAGGTTGTTTTTTCGGTAGGTCGACTTGACAGTGACTTAGTTATCAACAGATCTTTCTGATGGTAGGTCTGCTTGATGGTCGGTCAACTATCGGTATCTCATACTTAGTGAAAATTATAAACATCAATGAGTCATTCTATTTATATCTTGAGTTAACAGTGATGCATGCCATCGCTAACTCAGCTTGAACGATGACTCGTCTTTATCAAAAATTATGAAAAGATGTCGTTAGCTCAATGAGATGGTGACTTAGCTATCGATAGTTTAGGCATCATTGACTCATATCAGTGTCTTTTACTTTTCTATATTTTATTATCCATTCTAACGATGCGACAGTTGATAGTGAGACATATCATCGGTAGGTCCAACAGTGAGTCCATCCTATCGGTGACTTATACTTAGCCAAATTTTTCTAACCTGTCGTATGTAGTAAAAAACTAATATAATAGATTAAATGTATGAGTAAACATAATTAAACATAATTGAACTTAATTAATCCTGATTTGTGAGCATTAAAACTAGTGGATTCCAACAACTATGTTGTATGTATTTTTACAAAAATGTCAATTTAAACTAAAAACTTGCACATTGAGTCATACTGGACACATCGTGTGTCAATTTGACCTGATACTAATTCCTACACATCAAAAATAACTTATTAATTTCTTTTATAAATTATCAATAAAATTCAAGTATTTTTTTCTCATTTTTTATTGAGTGACACATGTTTTGAACAAAAATGTCATTTTTAAACTCAAAACACATAGTTTGAGACATACTGGGCACATCGTGCATCTGATGGATATGCAGCTAATTACTACATCTCAAAAATTATTTATGAATTATCTTCCAAAATTATCAAATCAATCTGAATGTGTTTTCTCAATTTTGTGTATGTGATGTGTTTTTTTAACTAAAATGTCAATTTTAAATAAAAAGACACACTTTGAGTCATATTGGCCGCATGATGTATTATATTAATATGCAGTTGATTCCTATACACACTACCACATATTGGACCTTTAACAACATGAAAAAAGGATCTTTAATAATTCCAAAAGCACTATTTTCCAAAGTTCAATTAAAAAGAGGTCCCTATTATCACCGCTATAAAAGCGGTGATAAAGGCAGACCTTTATGAGTGCTACAAAAAAGAATTTATATAGGTGGTATTTTATCATCTATAGTTTAGTACTGAAAAAAGACCACCAATATCAATAATATTTCAAGTAGTAATAAAGGGAGGCCTTTATTAGTGCTTTTTTTAGCACTAATAAAGGCCATACTGTTTTAATGTGAGGTTTAAATTACAACACACTACAGTAAATACACCTATATGAAAATTCATAATTTAATTGAAAAAAATTTACATCACAAATACTAAAAAACACTATATTATATAAATTTCTAAAAAACTATTTTTTTGAATTACATTAGAAATTACAATAAAAAACATTCAAAAATGTCAATTTTTTATTGTATTTGGCACCCACAACCCCCTCTAAAAAAAGTCCAATCATGGTATCAGTTGATGAAAAAACCACCCCAACCTAAGAAAATAATCCAATAGTACAAGAAAACAAATTTTATATTAGTAATCCTATAAAGAAATAAATTAAACATAAATATGAAAAAATACATTAATAAAATGTCAATTTTAAATAAAATGACACACTTTGAGTCATGTCAGTCACACCATGCATCATATTCAGGATTGGTTAATTCCTACACATCACAAATGAATTATGGATTTTTTTTCCTAATTCATCAAAATAATCTGAATCTTTTTTCTTAGTTTTGAGCATGTCACTTATGTTTTTTTACTAAAATTTCATTTTAAACTAAAAACGTGCACTTTGAGACATTACCGTCATATCGTGTACCAGTTTTATGTAAGACTTATTAATACAAATTAGAAATGACTTATGAATCATTGTCCAAAATTATCAAGAGAATTAGATCATATTTTATTAGTTTTTAGTGAGTGACACACGTTTTGAACTAAAATCTAAATTTTAAATAGATAAAAGGCACTTTGAGTCATATCGAGTGCATCGTGTATCTGATTCAAGTGCAACTGATTCCTACACATCAAAAATAACTTATGGAACATTTTAATAAAGTATAAAAACAATCCAAATAGATTTTATTCATTTTGACTATGTCACTTGTCTTTGTGGAAAAGTGAGTATCTCAAGAGGGGGTTGAATTGAGTACCCAATAAAAACATCTGTTAAAAAAGGTTTAAAAACCCACTAATTAATTTAAATATGGACCAGTTAACCAAAACATAAGATTGATATAAATCTTGACCTTTTAAAGGAATTCTAAAATATTTATTAGGTCTCAATTAAAACAATATATAATATTAATTTACCCTTTGAAATCAATTTACTCAAAAAAATATTGTATAAAAACCGATTAAGGATAACTATCAAAGTAGTGGTTTTATTTTTTTGTTTAAAATAGAATTAGATTAAAATCTTAAATATAAATTAAGAAACACACAGTAGAAAATGAATAAAACTGGTTCAGTCTCAAGTTGAGACATAGTCCTCTCTACTTGGAAATCACTTGCTGCAAAGTAGTTTATATAAAAATAAACATTGATCCTCATCCAAGATCGGGTATACAATAACACAATAGTTGTCCTAGTCACACATGGACCTCTTCCATAGTAATCATGGGAATATAGAAAAAAATAGGGAACACAAAGACCTCAACCACAACACATGGAAAAAATAGGTAAAATAGTGTTTGAGAATATATCTAGTATCTTCCAGTTTAATTCAGGAGACAATGTGCGTGTTAAAATACATAGAATACACAAAAATAGAAAAATATAGTAAGTAAAGGTGTAATAAATAGTAGTGTTTCT
This sequence comes from Viscum album, assembly GCA_963277665.1. Lineage (NCBI taxonomy): Eukaryota > Viridiplantae > Streptophyta > Magnoliopsida > Santalales > Viscaceae > Viscum > Viscum album. The sequence continues at coordinate 1,338,299,977 of OY728162.1, forward strand.
CTATATTGTAAGCACTACAGTTCATGACTCCATGAATGTAATCTAAAATGAAGCTCAGGTCATATTTCTGAAATTATTAATAGAACAAAGTGTCACAAAATTCTTCAGTTCTGACTATAGAATCTGAATTATTATTATGTCCTAGTCTTCCCAGTCATGTGTAAGCAAGATATAGCATGTAGGCACTCTTTATGTTCTTTCAATAAGTTCTATTATTTGTTTTGTGAATTGTATGTCTGGGTGTATGCACTTTATCTACTCGCCTTTGCATCAGGGAGTCTACTTCAACTTCCAATAGCAGTAAGCAAAGAGAGATAGTTGGATCCCATACTCCTCATATTATAAGTCTAACATAAACATTAATTCCATTCTAAAATATTTTATACATAATCATTAAAATAATTTATTGCATTAAATTTGATAATATATTCCTTATACATGTTTAATTCAAAATAAATAAAGTTAAATAATAGTGGTCATTAGTCTTTAGAACAGTGAGAAGTCTCTAGGGGTGACTTGATTTGGTGGTGATTGAGTCTGGTAGTGACTAAGTCTAGTGGTGAGTCATGTCAAAACTTTACCAAAATTAGACTCTGATGGAAGTTCACCTCACTGGTGACTTAGGTCTAATGGTAGGTCATCTTCTGGTAGTGATTCATTCTATAATTTACAAAATTTATGTTCTGGTGATGACACGTAGTTGATGTCAGGTAATTTCAGTACTTAGTCGATTTTGGATCTTAGTAATATCTCATCCTTGTAGGTGACTCATATTCAACGGTGTCAAGTTTTATAGTGAGTTTTTACAACACTTTTCCATTTTTTGGTTCATCAATGATTTGGCCTCTGGTGGTGACTCAACCTCAATGATGAGTCATTGTTGGTAGTGAGACATCCTTGGCAGTGGATCATCCTCAATGGTGATTCATACTTAGCTAAATTTCTCCAATATTCTTTATAATGTAAAATGCTATTATAAAACATAAAACTCATTTGTATCATAATAAACATGATTTTGTGATCATTAAAATAAGGGTTCTATCAATATCTCCCTTTTTGATGATCACAAATCATGATATTTTATATACAAGGTATGAAAGATAAATCATGATGTGTTATACACCATGGAATCATAGGTAAAGAAGATACATAAGGTAGTAAAGATATTAAGTAGATGGTATCAAAAAAAGAAATTTAAACACATAATATATCATAGATAATTAGATAGGAAATAGTATTAAAGAAAAGAGGGTATCAAAGAAAATGAAATAGAATAGTATCAAAGGAATATAATTATATGAATGAATAAATAAATTCCACTATAGTATCTATTAACCCCCTTTTTGGATTATCAAAAAGTAAAAATGAAATAGAAAATGAACATAAATAGAATATTAATAATTAGATAATTTCCATTAAAATAAAACCAATGAAAGCACAAAAAGAAAAGTGTCAATAAAATGTGATAAAAAAGTTCCATCAATGATAAAAAGTATAATTATAAATTTTTTGGTCTTGGATAAAGGATAAAGAGGATATTTTCACTTATCCTTGTCTGAGGAAGAAGGTGCAGTAGATAAGGCAGGGGTTACAGTAGGAATAGCTATAGGAACATCAGTAAGAGACCAAGGTTATCTGATGATGATTAGTCTAAGGTGTTGAACTGCTTGTTTGGGAGTGTGAGAAAAGGGATGGAAATGGGTTTTTAAGGGTTCATGAGGATCTATGGTCACTTCTAGTCGAAATAACTCTGGAGTAGTAGCCAGAGGAGTCAGATGATCTATAATAGGAATTGCATCTTGATCCACTACAGTAGGTCCACACAATTGAAAAAATGGTTTCATAATATTTATCAAAACCATGATGATGCTTCCACCTCTCTCCATAGAAATGAATAAGTGGTTCTTCTCTTCCATAAACAACTAAATAAATAGAGTCATGACCTTTAACTAGTTAACATTATATTTAAATTCCTGAGAAACTCAAGGCGTCTTTAGATTTTCTCCCAAGAACATGAAATGATCATCCAACTCATGATTAGTGAATATCATTGAAAGATAATACTTGATGAATTTTGTGTTGGTCCCTCATTCATACATTAGGTATTTCATTTATTCTTTGACCATAATGTGGAAATGATCACTATTATGTCTTATTTTTCTAAAAGTATACAAAAGTTGATCTGGTATGTTACCTAAAGCAGTAGCAACACAAATATCATCTCAGATAACATATCTGAGCAACTCAACATCAAAAACAGGATGAGGAGGAGCACTAGAACTAAAATCCACTGAATTGAGATTATCCATTATCTCGTGTAAATAATCCAAAGAAGAAGAAAACTTTATTTGCATCCCTTTAATGACATATTTAACAGACTCCATCTCCCTAGAAAGTCTCTTATTTTAAATCTATACTTCCTAAATTTGGTATATCATTTTTGGTTGAATATGTTTTATCACCAGCACAAAAAAGAACCTTGTATATTTTTCTCTTAAATTCATGAAAAATAGTGCCTGATTCATTAAGAATACACCAAAATCAGAAATCATCTCTTCTCTAAAAAAATTCAAGTCACTTTTGGTGACAAAATCTACTAGCATAGGTAGAACATCAGGTACCAGAAAAGATGTAGAGGCAACGATTAGTGTAGCCACTCTCTCAGAATCAAATCTTTCTAACTATACAGTAGCATCAGTATGATAAACCAAAGACACCTTGGGATATATTAATTCTCCAAGATTAGGTCCACAATTATTTGGTGGAATCCCATTCAACTTTCCCCATTCTCCATACATTGGGTCTATCCAATTATACAAAAACTTACTAAGAGTCTCCAAAATTATAGCCTCTGCAGCTTTAGTGTAACATCCCAAGTAAGTAATGAATAATAGATATTTTATCTATGCCTATTAATGAATTAGATAGTGTTTTAGAGGCTTAAAATGAAAAAAAATCCAATCTTAAGCATGGAATACACTAATATTTTTAAAAGATTGTTTTACTGCCTTTTGATGGAAAACCATTTTTGAATCTATCTTTTGACAATTTTATAAACTATTTTTGTCAAAATAAACTTATTCTTTATTATTGGGACATCAAAATTTACTTTGTGTGAATTTTTGGTATTTTTCTGACAATGTTCATTTTTTAATGAATAGTAAAAAATACTGCATTTTACATCAAAACTGCTTTTTAATCTAATTTATTTATATGATTAGATTATATTTTGAATTGGTTTTGAGGTGAAATTAGAATATATTTTTACCATTTAATCCAATGGTGGTCATTGGAATCAATTTCACTTTGAAATTGGACTTAAACTGGTGTCAATCTTTTGGTACTTATTGTTTCATAAAAACATGCTATTTGCTATGACAGCTGGAATTAATTATTAAATTAATTAATGTGACTTATTTGTTTCTAATTTTTTAAAATAGACTTCATTTTTTAATTCGAAATATCAAATATATCTTATGGTGAATTTTTGGTAATTTTCTGAAAAACTTCAATTTTTGATGAATACTGAAACCACTAAGTCGTACTTATAAAAACTGATTTTTCCATTCAAATGAAATTTTTCCATCATTGTGTTTTGAATTTCAAAAATCCGATATACATGGTTGTCATTAAGAAGTAAAATGCGGTTCAATGAGATTAAAATAATTTTTTGGTGAATAGTAACTTATTAAGTTTTTAATCGCGATTAGTGGTAATTAGTGTAGTTTAAGGTAAAAATAATGCTTTAATAATATAAAATGACCTAGACACATGTCCTAACCTTATTGGATGTGTCATGACCGACCAAGAAAATCCATGGGTCAACTTGGGGACCCCATGGATCCACATTGGTTGGGAAATGACATAAATAACTTTTTATTTAATGTAAAAGTAAAAATGACACAAACATAATATGTTTTACGAAAACAATTTTTATATGGGGATATACAAGTCATATTTTTTACTATAAATATTCATTGGAAATCTAAAAAGCTTTCCTACATCATAGTATTTTTTTTATATTTCTTGACATTAAATAAATAAATGTATTTATGACATCATAATGATGTAGCGATTACCTCATTAATAAAGGATTTAGATAAAATGAAAAGATAATGTAAAATCTATAACCTACACATGTCCAAAACCTATTGTATGGGTGGAGTTCGAACCCTTATCACCTTATCCTATAAGCATTTCAATGTGGGACTATTTAAATCCGAAACGCATTTTCAAATAAAGTAATATTTCTTTACTTTCCAAGAGTGCCCCCCCCTCTCCTCTTATAAAAGGCCCCCACCTCTACCTCTTTACCCACACTCCCAAGGCCTTTGGCTCGGCCAAACCCTGCCCATTTTAGCTCTCCACATCCCTCTCTTACTCCTTTAAGCCTCACTTTGGGCAGAAGTCTTCCCAAGGAAGCCTTTGAGCTCAAACCAAAGGGAGTTACCCGATTTTAAGGTAATGTCTTCACTTGAGTCCTTTTGTTTTATTTTTCTTCTCCAACCCCCTAAAATCTTTTTATTTATTTCTTTTGTAACAAATCCAGTATCTTCAATATACTAGTATGTTGTTCTAAGAAGGATTCAAGCTACACTTATACACACCTACATCTAATGGTTAAAGAACATACGGTTTCCGGGGATGGTGAATTTATGCCTCCCGAAACGATGATTGTTCAACATTCTTTTAACACCTTAAAAGGTGGATATTAAGATGACACTATATTTATATATTATATATAATATGTTTATGTTTTCCTTACGCATCTGTATTTTTCATTTTGGGCATACCTTTATGGTTTCCATTATGGGTAAACGCAATATCTTCATTTAAGGAAGTGCGGACTACTGCCCCCTCAAAGTGATTTGAATCTTTAAATACCATATGTGGGACGTATAAAGGATGGAACTATGATATTGTATATGATATTATACTGGAATTATAATATACCTTTATATCATTATGATTCCATTCTATAAAATACGAAATAGAAATGAAAGTAGCATTCATGTGTACGTACGGCTTACCGTCTCCATGAATGGTGCATTTCATTTCTTACCTATAAATGATTATGTAATATTATAAATGCAGGTATATACTAGATATATATGATATATAAGATATATAAATCATGATTATAATCCTGGATATAATGGATACATGAACAACTTGTAATTATAAAGGGTTTATTTTGACTCAAGTACCAATGATCGTTAAAACGACCGTTATTAACTTAAATAATTACATAGTGTTCATGACATGGAAATAAGTGATGTAAAAGGAATAATGAACTTGAAAAAGGTTCTTAAACAAGTAGAAATTAACTCAAGTTTATTATTCAGGAGATTAAAGAATGATCGAGTCAAGTCGGACCCGAGGTATGGGACTTCGTCTTAATCTCCTTTCATTGAGACATATTTTTTTTATACAAAACCTTCTTTTATACAGTGTATAAAACCCATTGACTTTTACGTCTATCCAAAAGGAATATTTTTTATACGAAGCATTTACTAAACGACAAAAGGGAATGTTTTTTTCGTACGTATGCGGCGACAACGACTTCTCCGCCGCCATGACCATTATTTGAGTTTTGGCTTCCTCTACAAGCCATACCTTATTTTTAAAAGAAAAAATAAATACCATGTTTTACTTTTCTTTTATTTTGGTATTGAAAATGGTTTTCATGATGTTTTTATGTCAATGTTTTGTATTGATATATTGTGATTGTTATGTGGAAATGTTATGTTTCCTTTATGCATGTTTTATGTGATACGATTATGTTGAGGTTTTTGGGCATTATTATGAAGACGGGTGGTTTCGTGATAAACTAAGGGCGGGTGAGCCCGATATAGCTCTCCAATGCATTGGGTAACGCGAAGGAGTGAAACGTTATGGTTCCTCCGAAGAGATTTAGGGAATATACTGTGATGGGTATTCCAAACGTAACCAAGAGGATTACTCCCTACGTAAGAATGTTATGAATGCCTCAAGTTACCTTAATGTCTTATGATTTCTATGATTTATTCATGATTTGATGAGGTATGTTAAAGTGATTATGTTTTATGGGTAAAGTGTGATCTCATTCTTATGTATATATGTACCCATGTTTTCTTTCCATATTTTTATATCCCTTATTGAGCTTTTTATGCTCATCCCAAGTTCTTTGAAATGTTTTTCACAGGTCAAGGGAAAGGTACATGATATGATGATAGTGTCAAGGAAGTGTCAAGAAAGAATCCATGTTTTATTTTAAATATGTTTCCATTGATGGGAATGAAGAATACTATCTTTATGTAACCACTTTGTTTATATGTGGAATGTAATGAAAGTTTTATGATCTAATTCTCTAAAACTCTATACCCGAAAAGATCATCAATGTGTAATCTTGTAATAACTCAAGATTAAGTAAGCTTTAAGGCTGGGGCCTTATAGTTGGTATCATAGGTCGGTTTAGATAACTTTAGGAGTTAGAATTCTATTAAATGATTATCCAAAAATATTTTTTTTGAAATGATATAGCATTTGAAGATTACCATGTTGCTTCATCTAAGACATGTTTGTTCAGAATGGTTTTCCACAGAGGAAACAAGGAAGCAGTGCTAGGAAGGCATACAGAAGGAAATAACCTTCCAAATCAGCATCTTGAGATGGTCGGAATTGGAACTGAACTGTTTGTTGCAGTAATGGCGTAGTTGACTCAAGCGATAAATGGCGGTGGAATCCATACACGAGATCAGCCAGATCAACCGCAGAGGAACATGTCAGTGGTGGAACATTTCATGAGGCAACATCCCCCATCATTTAGAGGATCATCTGACCCAGTGCTAGCTGAAGGGTGGATTAAAGCACTGCAGAAAATTTTTGATGTCATGGGGTGTTCAGACAATCAAAAAGGTTAGTCTTTCTATTTACCGTTTGGAGGGTGAGGCAGATCAGTGGTGGTCTACGGTTAAAAATATCAGGGATGTCGATGAGATTGATGCTCTTGACTGGGATGAATTCAAAGGTATGTTTCTTGAGAAGTATTTTCCTAAGGCTGTTCGACTTAGGATGGAAAAGCAATTCTTGGAATTGAGTCAAGAGGAAGACTCAGTGGCTACCTATGAAGAAAGGTTCACTCGATTGGCAAGGTATGCTCCAAATTTTATCCGAGACCTTGATAGTATAATCAATCATTTTTACTCAGGATTAAAGCCAAAATATCGAAGGGCATTAGCTTCTCGTGAGTTTAAAAGTTATGAAAAGCTTGTTCGATGTGCTGAGAAGGTGGAAATGGAGTTTTCCAATGATCAAGTATTCTATAACAACCAACAGAAGAAGAGACTGAGGTGGCAGGAGAAAGGTAAGAATTCTTCAAAAAAGTCTGATGGTAAATAACTAAGTTTCCAGTTTGTGATAAATGTGGCAAAAGGCATGCTGGGTAATGTCTTCTAAATTCTGGAAAGTGCTACCGATGTGGTAAGATGGGACATAAGGCTCGTGATTGCACTGAAAAGGATCAAGGTGAAGGTAAGACCAAATTTGATTTACAGTTAGTGAAATGTTATAAGTGCAATGAGATGGGTCACTATGCAAACGAGTGTCTGAAAAAGAGCTTGAGTGATGGGAAGCAGTTAGACTACAAGCAGAAAGGGGTGGTGAAATCCTTTGCAACTACTTCAGCAGATTTCGGGCCATCAAATGAAGTTGTATCAGGTACTTTGTTTGTTTTTTCAGATTATGCCAGTGTGTTGTTTGATTCGGGGTCTACACATTCTTTCATCTCTGAAACCTTTTCTAGTAAAATGGGTATACCATTTCAAGAAATGACTCCTAAACTTTTGGTAAAAACACCTAGGGGAAATTTTGAGGCAAAAAGAATTTATAAGAATCTTCCTATCCTTATCTGTGGAAAGAACCTACTTGCAAACCTTATTGTTCTACCTCTAGTAGAGTTTTATTTTATCCTGGGTAAGGATTAGATATCTATTTACCATGCTAAGACTGACTGTAGATCTAACGAAGTTTCTTTTCAGAAAGACTTTCAGTTTGTGTACAAGAATGAACTCTTACTGTTGATAACTTATCAAAAGGCCAAGAAACTTGTAAAAGATGGAAATGAATGTTACCTTGCACACGTCGTTGAAAATAAAGGAACTGTTCAGATTAATGACGTACCAGTGGTAAATGAGTATCCTGATGTTTTTCTTGATGAGTTGCCTGGAATAATACCAGATCGGGAAGTTGAGTTTACTATTGACTTAGTTCCTGAGGCTAAGCCAATTTCAAAACCCCCTTATCGAATGGCTCAAATTGAACATTTAGAGTTGAAGGAGAAATTGCAAGATTTATTAGAGAAATGTTTCATTCGACCTAGCACATCACCATGGGGTGATCCTGTCTTGTTTGTTAGAAAGAAAGATGGTTCAATGAGACTTTGTTTTGATTATAGAGCCTTGAATAATATCGCTGTTAAGAACAAATATCCTTTGCATCATATCGATGATTTGTCTGATCAGCTCCAGGGAGCTCAGTATTTTTCAAAGATTGACTTGAGATTAGGGTACCATCAGCTGAAGTTAAAGGAATAAGATGTTTCGAAGACCACGTTCGGTACAAGATATGGCGATTATGAATTTGTAGTAATGCCTTTTGGGCTAACCAATGCACCTGCTGTATTCATGGACTTAATGAATAGAATTTTCCATGAGTTCTTGGATAAGTTTGTGGTGGTTTTCATTGATGATATTTTGGTGTTTTCTAAAAGTAAAGAGGAGCATGAAAGACATTTAAGGGTTATCTTGAAAACCATAAAAGAAAAGAAACTGTATGGAAAATTCAGCAAGTGTGAGTTTTGGTTGCAACAAATTTCTTTCCTTGGTCATATTGTTTCTAAAGATGGAATAACTGTTGATCCTACAAAAACAAAGGTTGTTGAAGAATGTCCAAGACCCACAAATGTAACTGAGATTCATAGCTTCCTTGGATTGACAGGCTATTACCGAAGGTTTGTTAGAAATTTTTCACGGTTATCTAGTCCAATGACTAAGCTAACTTGGAAGGGTGTTAAGTTTATCTGGACAAAAGAATGTGATGATTGTTTTCAGGAATTGAAAATAAGATTGGTGAATGCTCCAGTTTTGGCACTACCTTCCAGGAATGGTGAGTTTGTTATATACAGTGATGCTTCATTGAAAGGACTTGGTTGCATCCTAATGCAGAATGATCAGGTAATTTCTTATGCTTCATGACAGTTGAAGACTCATGAGGTAAATTACCCTACACATGATCTGGAATTAGCTGCTGTTGTTTTCGCTTTAAAAATTTGGAGGCATCATTTGTATGGAGTAATGTGTGAAATATATACCGATCACAAAAGTTTAAAGTATATATTCACTCAGAAATAATTGAACATGAGACAAAGGATATGGCTACAATTAATCAAGGATTATGATTGTACAATTCATTACCATCCGGGAAATGAAAATAAAGTGTTGGATGCTTTGAGTCGAAAAAGTAATGCTTCATTAGCAATGTTGTGTTTGGAATGTGATCATTTGGTTAAGGATTTGATGAAATTTGGCATAATAGTTGTTGGTGTAGGAAGTTCTTCTTTTTTGTTTCAGGTATCAGTGAGATCATCTCTATCAGATAGAATAAAGCAAGCACAGAAGCAAGACAGTGAGTTGCAGAAAAAGGTAGAGCTGGTTTAGAAAGGTAAGTTGCCTGAATTCAACATTGAAAATGATTGTGTTTTGAGATTTGGGAAGAGATTGTGTGTGCCTTATGATTCATAGTTGAAGAGAGAGTTGTTATGTGAAGCTCATAGTTCTCCATTTTCAGGTCATCCTGGCAGTACTAAGATGTATAGAGATCTGCGGGAGTGTTACTGGTGTGATGGAATGAAAAGAGATATTGCTGATTTTACTATGAAGTGTTTGAATTGTCAGCAGGTTAAAGCAGAGCGGCAGTTACCGAAGGGGATGCTTCAGCCTTTACCAGTGCAAGAGTGGAAATGGGAGATTATATCCATGGACTTTGTTGTGGGATTACCGAAGACATCTCGAGGTAATAATGAAATCTGGGTTATTGTTGATCGCTTGACTAAATCTACTCATTTCCTTGCTATATGAGATACTTTTTCCCTAGATCAACTTTCCCGTTTGTATCTTAAAGAGATAGTCAGGTTACATGGAGATCCTCTCTCCATTGTATCTGATCGTGATCCCAGGTTCACTTCTAACTTTTGGAAAGGCCTTCAGAAGTCGTTGGGTACTAAATTAAATTTTAGTACAGCTTTTCATCCTCAATCAGATGGGCAGTCAGAATGAACAATTCAGACCTTGGAGGATATTCTACGAGCTTGTTCTCTGGATTATCAGGGAAGTTGGGACCAACATCTTTCTTTGGTTGAATTTTCATATAATAACAGTTTTCATTCCAGTATACAGATGGCACCATTTGAGGTGTTATATGGGAAGCGGTGTTGAACTCCATCTTTCTGGGATGAAGTGGGTGAAAGGAAGTTGATGGGACCAGAATTGGTAGAAGAGATGTCAGAAAAAGTTCAGCTGATTCAGAAGCACATGAGAACAACTCAGAGTAGGCAGAAGAGTTATGCGGATAACCTGAGGAAGGACCTATCTTTCGAGGTAGGTGATCATGTTTTTTTCAAGGTTTCTCCTTGGAAAAGTGTGATGAGATTTGGTAAGAAAGGAAAGTTGGGTCCAAGGTTTATTGGACCATATGAAATTCTGGAGAGAGTTGGATCAATTGCATACCGAGTGGCTTTACCTCCGAGTTTATCTCAGGTACACAATGTTTTTCACGTTTTGATGTTGAGAAAGTACATGCCAGATCCATCTCATGTTTTGAGTCCAGAGGTAGTTCAGCTGGAAGAGAACCTATCTTATGAGGAACAACCGGTCCAGATTCTTGACCATAGGGAGAAAGTGTTATGGAATAAGGTGATTCACCAGGTAAAGGTTTTGTGGAAAAACCACATGATTGAGGAGGCAACATGGGAATCTGAAAATGCAATGAGGGATAAGTACCCACATTTATTTGATAAGTAAATAAATTGCGGGGACCCAATTTTCTAAAGGGGGGAAGGATGTAACATCCCAAGTAAGTAATGAATAATATATATTTTATCTATTCCTATTTATGAATTAGATAGTGTTTTAGAGTCTTAAAATGAAAATAAATCCAATGTTAAGCATGGAATACACTAATATTTTTAAAAGATTGTTTTACTACCTTTTGATGGAAAACCATTTTTGAATCTATCTTTTGACAATTTTATAAACTATGTTTGTCAAACTAAACTTATACTTTATGATTGGGACATCAAAATTTACTTTTTGTGAATTTTTGGTATTTTTCTGACAATGTTCATTTTTTAATGAATAGTGAAAAATACTGCATTTTACTTCAAAACTGCTTTTTAATCTAATTTATTTATATGATTAGATTATATTTTCAATTGGTTTTGAAGTGAAATTAGAATATATTTTTACCATTTAATCCAATGGTGGTCATTGGAATCAATTTCACTTTGAAATTGGACTTAAACTGGTGTCAATCTTTTGATACTTATTGTTTCATAAAAACATGCTATTTGCTCTAACAGCGGGAATTAATTATTAAATTAATTAATGTGACTTATATGTTTTGAATTTTGTAAAATAGACTTCATTTTTGAATTCGGAATATCAAATATAGCTTCGGGTGAATTTTTGGTAATTATCTGAAAAACTTCAATTTTTGATGAATAGTGAAACCACTAAGTGGTACTTATAAAAACTGATTTTTCCATTTAAATGAAATTCTTTCATCATTGTGTTTTGAATTTCAAAAATCCGACATACATGGTTGTCATTAAGAAGTAAAATCTGGTTCAATGAGATTAAAATAATTTTTTGGTGAATAGTAACTTATTAAGTTTTTAATCGCGATTAGTGGTAATTAGTGTAGTTTAAGGTAAAAATAATGCTTTAATAATATAAAATAACCTAGACACATGTCCTAACCTTATTTTATGTGTCATGGCCTACCAAGACAAGCCATGGGTCAACTTGGGGACCCCATGGAGCCACTTTGGTTGGGAAATGACATAAATAACTTTTTATTTAATGTAAAAGTAAAAATGACACAAACATAATATGTTTTACGAAAACAATTTTTATATGAGGATATAAAAGTCATATTTTTGACTAAAAATATTAATTATAAATCTAAAAAGATTTCCTACATCATAGTATTTTTTTTATAATTTTTTGACATTAAATAAATAAATGTATTTATGACATCATAATGATGTAGTGATTGCCTCATTAATAAAGGATTTAGATAAAATGAAAAGATAATGTAACATCTATGACCTAAACATGTCCAAAACCTATTGGATGGGTTGCGTTAGAACCCTTATCACCTTATCCTCAAATTATATCAATGTGGGACCATTTAAATCCGAAACTCATTTTCAAATAAAGTAATATTTCTTTACTTTCCAAGAGTGCCCCTCCTCTCCTCTTATAAAAGGCCCCCACCTCTACCTCTTTACCCACACTCCCAAAGCCATTGGCTTGGCCAAAACCTTCCCATTTTGGCTCTCCACATCCCTCTCTTACTCCTTGAAGCCTCACTTTGGGCAGAAGTCTTCCCAAGGAAGCCTTTGAGCTCAAACCAAAGGGAGTTACCCGATTTTAAGGTAATGTCTTCACTTGAGTCCTTTTGTTTTATTTTGCTTCTCCAACCGCCTAAACTCTTTTTATTTATTTCTTTTGTAACAACTACAGTGTCTTAAATATACTAGGATGTTGTTATGAGAAGGATTCAAGCTACACTTTCACACACCTACATCTAATGGTTAAAGAACATACGGTTTTTGTGGATGGTGAATTTATGCCTCCCGAAACGATGATTGTTCAACATTCTTTTAACACCTTCAAAGGTGTCCATTAAGATGAAACTATATTTATATATGATATATAATATTTTTATGTTTTCCTTAAGCTTCTGTATTTTTCATTTTGGGCATACCTTTTTGGTTTCCATTATGGGTAAACGTGATATCTTCATTTAAGGAAGTGCGGACTACCGCCCCCTCAAAGTGATTTGATTCATTAAATACCATATGTGGGAAGTATAAAGGATGGAACTATGATATTATATATGATATTATATATGATATTATATGGGAATTATAATATACCTTTATATCATTATGATTCCATTCTATAAAATATGAAATAGAAATGAAAGTAGCGTTCATGCGTACGTACGGCTTACCGTCTCCATGAACGGTTCATTTCATTTCTTACCTCTAAATGATTATGTAATATTATAAATGCACATATATACTGGATATATATGATATATATGATATATACATCATGATTATATTCCTGGATATAATGGATACATGATCAACTTGTAATTATAAAGGGTTTATTTTGACTCAAGTACAAATGATCGTTAAAACGACCGTTATTAACTTAAATAATTACATAGTGTTCATGACATGGAAATAAGTGATGTAAAAGGAATAATGAACTTGAAAAAGGTTCTTAAAAAAGTAAAAATTAACTCATGTTTATTATTCAGGAGATTAAAGAACGACCGAGTCAAGTCGGACCCGAGGTATGGGACTTCGTCTCAATCTCCTTTCATTGAGGCATATTTTCTTTTATACACAACCTTCATTTATACGGTGTATAAACCCCTTTGACTTTTACGTCTATCCAAAAGGAATATTTTGTATACGAAGCGTTTACTAAATGACAAAAGGGAATGTTTTTGTCGTACGTATGCGGCGACAATGACTTCTCCACCACCATGACCATTATTTGAGTTTCGGCTTCCTCTACAAGCCATACCTTCTTTTTAAAAGAAAAAATAAATACCATGTTTTAATTTTCTTTTATTTTGGTATTGAAAATGGTTTTCATGATGTTTTTATATCAATGTGTAGTATTGATATCTTGTGATTGTTATGTGGAAATGTTATGTTTCCTTTATGCATGTTTTATGTGATACGATTATGTTGAGGTTCCTGGGCATTATTATGAAGATGGGTGGTTCCGTGATAAACTAAGGGCGGGTGATCCAAATATAGCTCTCCAATGCATTGGGTAACACGAAGGAGTGAACCGTTAAGGTTTCTCGGAAGATATTTAGGGAATATACTGTGATGGGTATTCCAAACATAACCAAGAGGGTTTCTCCCTACGTCAGAATGTTATGAATGCCTCAAGTTACCTTTATGTCTTATGATTTCTATGATTTATTCATGATTTGATGAGGTATGTTAAAGTTCTTAAGTTTTATTGGTAAAGTGTGATCTCATTCTTATGTATATATGTACCCATGTTTCCTTTCCATATTTTTATATCCCTTACTGATCTTTTTATGCTCATCCCATGTTTTTTGAAATGTTTTTCACAGGTCAAGGGAAAGGTACATGATATGATGACAGTGTCAAGGAAGTGTCAAGAAAGAATCCATGTTTTATTTTAAATATGTTTCCATTGATGGGAATGAAGAATAATATCTTTATGTAACCACTTTTTTTATATGTAGAATGTAATGCAAGTTTTATGATCTAATTCTCTAAAACTCTAAACCCGAAAAGATCCTCAATGTGTAATCTTGTAATAACTCAAGATTAAGTAAGGTTTAAGGCTGGGGCCTTATATTTAGACATAACCACAACTGGTAAAAATATAGATACCTCAATAGATCTACGTACTTCACCTGGTAACTTAATAATAACAGGGAAAATTCCCATTTTCTCAGCAACATACTTCTCTACCATAGCAATAACTTTCATCTACTCATCCATTGACTATTAAACAATAGTATTCTCATCAACTTATTGATAAAAAATTCTCGGATCTTCAATAACATGCAAAAAATATTTATCAATATCATCCAAAACATTCTAACTTTCCAGACATGGAGATTGGTCCCCCTCAATTGATGCTTATTTTTATTCCCTTACTGATCTATCAAAATCCTTAATTAAGCCTGGACTTTTATTAGATTTGGAACCATATGCATATGGAGAAGAAACAAGTGATTGAGGAATTTTCACATCTTTAACTCTAATTCTTCCACCAGGACCATCATAATCATCATCACCATCCCTTCCATTACCATTATCATATTCATTATTATCTCCAATTTCATCATCATATTCTTCTTCTTCTTCCTATTCAACATCATCCCCATTTTCATCATTAGTATCATCAGAAGATTTGGAAGAACTCTTGAATTCTTTTTTCACGTGAAACATTTTTTCCTCCTCTTCACTACTTTATTTTAAAAGTTTCTCTCTTTTACAGAGAGACTTAGGTAGACTAGGTTAACCATAGAAAATAGTAGGATATTCTTGTGACAAATCATGGTCACTTTCTTCATCCATTGGAAATTCCTCCTCTTAATTTTCACCAACAGTTGCCTCTTCCTCCTCATTAGAATACTCAACTACTACATCTAGTTCCAAAATAGGATCAAAAAGGTCTTTCGGTCTTGATAGATGGTTTATAGGATATAATTAACCATATAATTTTTCATCATCAACAACCCATTTATTTTTTCATGGATTCCAACTTAACTTCATCCTTTTGAGTATTATTCTAATGATATAGTAAACACCAAAATCTACTATAGATTCTTCATCTTTACAAATCAAACCTTTTTATTTGAACATAGAAGATATGAACTTCAGTTATATTAGATAATTTTATATAGAGGTTGGCTTACACATTTCCATCATGTGTACTATTAGGTATTTACAAATATTGATCTTGTGTCCAATTTTAATGAGACGTAATAAATAGAAATCTTTATATCTCAAAGTACCAAAATCACCTTTTCTTAGACACAACATGTACTGGATAAATTTGAAATGTAATTTTCATTCACTATCAAGCTATGAAGAAATAAGAATTCTTACTATTTCATCACATATTAACTCATCCAAGACATATTCATTGAAAAAGGTGTCACTATAATCTATAATAGTGACTTGATAGTCATTATCAACTACATTATGTGGAAAATTTAAACACATAGACCAATAACTTGAATAAAAATACAATTCTATGGCCATTAATTCTGCTTCTTACTCGATCTTCATTATCTTCAAAATTGAACTCCACAAATTGATAAAAATGATATACTAACATAGGATAAAAGGGTCTCTCATTTTAATAGAACCATTCCATCCTTCCATGGACCTATAATAGTTTTAGCACTAA
Source organism: Viscum album (assembly GCA_963277665.1). NCBI lineage: Eukaryota > Viridiplantae > Streptophyta > Magnoliopsida > Santalales > Viscaceae > Viscum > Viscum album. Next base: position 1,338,316,224 of record OY728162.1, read on the forward strand.
TGACTTACTCGAAAGTGATAATTCTTCTTGAACTTCTTTCTCGGGTATTAAACACCTATTTGAAAGCTCAGAATTCACTGGCTATAAGGAAGCTTATCTACTAAACTCCCCTTTTTTCTATGATGTGACTCGTTCAGAGAAGACGTAGAATATTGCTTCATTTTGAATTTGGGGATCGCTCGACTGGTTCAAGTGAAGGCAAAGGAAGGTCGACGGTCGGGAGAGAAATTTATCAATAAGGCTCAAGGAAAAGTCATGATAAAGGTGAGTGTTAGAATTAGACAAATAATCTAATTTATATCATTTTTTATTTATGAATTATTAAAATTGAAATTGATATATCAAAATAAAATTTGAATTAAATAAATAATTAAATAAATAATTTATAAAGAAATTAAAACCAGTGTTTTAAAAACTATTAGCATGAAATTTGAAAATGGTAGTAAAATTTTCCAATGGTGAGAAGTAACAATAGTGAGAAATCACAATGGTGAGAAATAAAAATGGTGAGAAATCACAATGGTGAGAAATCAAAATGGTGAGAAATCATAACGTTGAGAAATCACAATGGTGATAAATCATAATGGAGAGAAATCACAATGGTGAGTCCCATAAAATTAATCTCAACTAAAATTAATCATACCTAACTCATGTTTGATATAATTAATTCTCTCAGAATTCAAAGGTTTGGTAAAAATATCAGCAAGATAATGTTCTGTACCAATGTATTCAAGAGTGATATTACCCTTTTCAAAATGATAACTCCAAAAGTGATGTCTAACGTCAATATGCTTTGTTCTAGAATATAATATAGGATTCATAGAAATATTTAAAACTCTTATATTATCACAATTTATAGGGAAATTCCATAATTCATATCCATAGTCTATTAATGTGTGCTTCATCCACAAAATTTGTACATATCAGCTACCTATACTTATGTATTCAAATTTAGGAGTTGAAAGTTCAAGAGAATTTTTCTTCTTAATAAACCCAAAAACTATAGACTTTCCTAAAAGGTGACATGTTCCAGAGGTTCATTTTCTATATAACTTACATCCACAAAAATCAGTATCCTAATAACTAAATAAGTAAAATTATTGTCCTCTTGGATAGAATAATCCTAAATTGGTAATATATTTGAGGTATTTGAAAATTATTTTTACAAAAACCATGTGTGAATCTTTTGGGTTTGCTTGAAAATGAGCACACATACATACACTAAACAAAATATCAAGTTGGATAGAAGTTAAGTAGAGAAGAATTCCAATCATACCTCTATAACTTATTTGATCCACTGGTTTCTCAACTTCTTCAAGATCGAAATTTCAAGTAGTACTCATAGGAGTATCACTACTCTTAGTGCCATCCAGAGTAAAATGGTTTAAAATATCCTTAGTATATTTAATTTAGTTCAAAATAATTCCTTCTTTATTTTGAAAAATATGAAAACCATGAATGAACATTAGTTCACCCATCAAATTCATTTTGTATCATCCTTGAAAAATAAGTTCATAAAGAATTTTTTGAAGATCCAAAAATAATTTCATCTATATAAATTTGTACAAATAAAAAATCTTTTGAAATTCTTTTTATAAAATGGGTACGACCGGCTATACCTTTTGAAAATCCTTTTGAAGTAAGAAAAGTGTTGATCCTATCATACCAAGCTCTAGGGGATTATTTTAATCCATACAAAGCTTTTGTTAATTTGAGAACACAATTTGGAAATTTGGGATTTTAAAAACATGGGGATTTTTCAATTAAAACATCCTCAACTATATAACCATTTAATAATTCACTTTTGACATCCATTTGATAAAGTTTGAAATATAGATGAGATGCATAGGAAAGTCTTAATCTAATGGATTCAATTTTTGCTATTAGTGTAAAGGTTTTTTTATAGTTTATTACTTCTTCTTGATTGTACCCTTGTGCAATAAGTCTATCCTTTTTCTTAATATTGTTCATGATTCAACAACCTTATTTCTAAACACCCATTTAGTAACAATATTCAATGTTTCTTTGGATAAATATATATAATTTCCCATACTTTATTTCATTCAAATTGATTGAGTTCTTCTTGCATAGACATTACCCAGAATTCATAATTGATTACATCATTGAAGTTCTTAGGTTCAATCTGTGACAAGAATATTTGATGCTCAACTTGATTTCTTAGAGAAGCTCTGGTATGTGTACCTATATCTATATCTTCAAATATATCATCTAAATGATGGTACTTAAGAGTCTTAAAAACTATAGAAAAAGAGAGGATGGTCACCTCAGGATTCACTACAGGTTCAATTTTGAGTTCTAAAATTTCATCAAAAATGGGTCTTTTTTATGATTACTTCGTAATAGAATCAGAAGGTTTGGAATTTAATTTTAATGAAGATTAATCATACACATTATTTGTAAAGAAGTATTAGGCTCATGTGGATCTATCTCATCAAATTTGACATGAAGAGACTCTTACACGGTCTTGGTCCTTTTGTTAAAAACTCTATAGGATTTAATAGAGGTTGAATAACCTAGTAAAATTCCTTCATCACTTTTGGAGGAAAATATGTCAATATTATCCTTACTCTTAAGAATAAAGACTTTACAACCAAAAAATCTAAAGTAATTTACCTTAGTATTCATATTGTTCCAAATCTAGAAAGGGTTCTTATTCACGATAGGTCTAATTAAAACTCTACTTATCATATAGTAGGCTATGTTCATAGCCTCTACCAAAAAGTAGACAGGTAAGAAATATTAATTTATAATAGTCTGGGCTATCTCTTGAAGAGTTATATTCCTTATTTCTATAACTTCATTCTGTTGTGGGGTCCTAAGAGAAGATAAGTTATGACTATATCCATTCTGTGAGAAAAAAAATCAATTTTTTTATTTTCAAACTCATTTCCAAGGTCACTTATTAAGATCTTAATTATAATTCCACTAATGATTTATACAGATCTATTATATTTGGTGAAGTAAGAACAGGATTAAATTTTTTGATCGAAGAAGACTACCTAAGTATACCTATAAAAATTTTCTACTAGTACATAAACATAGTGCTTCCCATTTAGAATAGAAAATCTTGATGGTCCAAATAAATCCATATAAACTAAATTAAGAGGTTGAGAATATGAAACTTCTTTCGTTGATTTAAAAGAAATCTTGTTTTGTTTTCCTTTTTGACAAGGGTTACAAACTTTTTCATTTGGGAACTCAAGTTTGGGTAGATCCCTGACTAACCCGTTTCTATTAAGCCTCCTAAGTGATTAAATATTACAGTGTCTTAGTCTCCTATTCCAAATCCAAGATTATTTATAAAAGGCACTCAAGTAGGAAACATTTTGAGAAACTAAATAATTCAGGTCAACAGTATAAACATTTTCATTCCTTAAAGCAGTAAAAACTAAAGCATCTTTAGAACAAAAAATATTTCATACATTATTTTAAAATTTAACATGAAAACAATTATAACATAACTGTGAGATTCTAAGAAAATTATACTTCATACCATAAACAAATAGTAATTTAGAAATTGAAACAGATTTAGTATTACCAATTTTTCCAAGGCCGATGATTTTCCCTTTATCATTATCACCAAAGGTGACATAACCACCATAAACCTTTATCAGGATCTTGAAACTTGAGTAGTCTCCTATCAAATTCCTTGAAAAACCACTGTCCAAATACCATAGAATTATATAGGAGCTCTTCAAACAGCTTTACTGCAAAAAAAAAATTATAAAATGAATGATTTTGGCACCTATATTTTCTTGGGTCTAGATGTGTTAGTAATCAATGTTTTAAGAACCCACATTTATTTAACATGACTCTTATGAACATACTATAATATTTTTGAAATAAACACTCCATAAGGTCCTTTATAAAAATAAATGACAGTATAACTTTTAGAATTAGATTTATGTAAAAATATTCTCTTAACTATTCTTATCTATCCAGGTTGGTATCCTAGATCTATAACATACTTTGGAGAAACCTGTTTACCTAGAATTTGTGTCATTTTTTTCTTCCATTGGTAAAATTTTCTAAATATTGAATTAGTTTCTCATTAGTCAATTTAATTTTAGTATTATCCTTTAGTAGATAAGCATTCTTATCTTTATCTATAGTAAAGTCAGATTTAGTATTAGCAGATAAAGGATAATGTTTTTTAAGAACTTTATATTTATATTTTAGTTTATTGAAAGTGTACTAAAGCATATTAAAATATTAAAATATTTATTCATTAGTCATATCATCATAAGTTTTTTTCATTTTTAGAATAGTTAGAAACAATCACAGATGATAAAGTAGGTACCTCAAAGACTTTTTTCATGAAAAACATGTTGGATTGTTCGGAATTATCTTTAAAAGTAGAGTCTGAGTCACTAGAGTTGTCCTCAGAGGAACTCCAAGTTTCTGTCATGGATTTATTGAATTTTTTTCTTTGTTCTCATATTTCTTTTTGTATTTTAATTTTGGATAGGCTACTTTTACTTAACCTTTTTTCTTGTATTCATAGTAGTTTATCTCATTTGTATTATCATCCCTTTTCAAATATTTTTTCAGTTTCCTTTTCTATCATATTTTCTATTATTACTTGGTTTCCTAAAAAATTTATTCTTCCTATAGAAATTTTTAAATATTCTTGATAGATGGGCTCTTTCATCATCACTATTAGGTGGTGACTCACTATCACTATACTTTTATATTGTATCTTTTCCTTTTCTTTTTTTTGGATGCACTGATTTTGAAAGATACATATTTTCAAATGGGTTCATCAACTTCTTCTCTATTGACTTTTGGTTATTCTTCATACATTATAATCTTTAAAGTAACTCCTTAACTAGAAGTTTACTAATATCACAGGACTCTCTGATTGACACTGATGTCCCTATCCATCTTTCTAGAAGAAATCTGAGTAGTCTCATAATCTGATCTATGTTAGACACTGGATTTCCTAGGGAGCTCATGGTGTTTAATATTTCATTGAACTTGAGATGCATATCAGAAATTAATTCATCAGGACTTATCTTATAAGTATCATACTTAATAGCTTTTTTATTCAATATAATTTCTTTGGAATTGGTTGTTCCATCATGAGAAACAACTAATGTGTCCCAAATTTCAAATGTTGTTTTTCTAGTAGAAATTTTATTAAATTTCTCATCTCCTAAAGAAAAACACAAGGAATTCATAGATGTTTTCTTAATTATTATCGTCCAGTTTTGTAGCATCATCCTAAGTACATATAGAATCCTTATGTAACTCATACTTATCCTCAATATCAGGCCAAATCTCAAATCACATACTTTAAATATGAATTTTCTTTTTGATTTTCCACTGAGAATAATAATTTCTATTGAAAAAAATAGGTATGTTAGTAGAAAAAAAATTCTATTACCCATTCAATGAATTAAATATATAACTAACCAAAATCTATGTTCTTTAAAGCACAACTAAAATCACAGTTGAAAAGTTTTTGAAAAACTTTGATAACAAAGATTAATCCTTTGAAAGCAAATGTTGGTTAGAGTGAGTATCGCAATAGGGAGGTGAATTGAGTATCTAATAAAAATTTATATTAAATTTTTTTTTGAATAAAATATTCTAATTTAAATATGACACAGTTAACCAAAATAGAAAATCGATATAAATCTTGAACTTTTGATAAAATTATAAAATATTTATTAGGTCTTGTTAAAAAAAATATAATATTACATTAACCTTTGAAATCAATTTACAAAATCAAAATCATATATAAATACTAATTAAGGATAACTATCAAAGTAGTGGTTTTTTTCAGTTTAAAATAGATTCAGTTTAAAATCGTAATGATAAAGTAAAACAAGAAAATAGCTGAAAATGAATACAATCAGTTCAATCTCAAGCTAGAACTTAGTTCAATCCACTTGGAAATCACCTGCTACCAAGCAGTTTCTAAAAAAGTAAACTTTTATCTACAACCTGGATTGGGTATAAAAAATCACAACATATTTCTAGGATATACATGGACCACTTCCATAGTAATCATGGGAATATAGATAAAAACAGGCAACACACAGAACTCTACCACAACATTGTGAAAAACAGGTAAAAGAGTGTTTGAAAATATATCTAGTATCTTCTAGTTTAAAGTATGAGACAATGTATGTGTGTTAAAAAACATAGTATACACACATTTCTCATTATGTAAATTAAATAAACAAAAATACTAAGAAAATGTGTAATAAATAGTATTGTTTCGCTATTTGATAAGATCTATAGCTTTTGAATCCTTGAATGTAATCTGAAATGAAGCTTGAGTTGTCTTTATGAAGATTTTAGTAGAACAGAGTGTCATAAAATCCTTCTGTTTTGACTATAGGATCTAGATGTTCATTATGACCGACTCTAATAGTTGTGTGTAATTTAGATACAACATGTAGGAAATCTTTAAGTTCTTGAAATAAGTTTCATCTCTCATGTATGTGAATTTTAATTTTGGGCGTATGCACTCTATCTACTCATCTCCACACAAGGGAGTCTCCTTCAAATTTTAATAGCAATAAGCAAAGAGAATCATCCATATCTTCTCGTCCTTATACTGCAAGTCGGACTTTAACGTTATGTCCATTATTAAATAGTTAATACACAATCATTAAAATAATTAATTCCATTAAATTTGAAAATATAGTCTTTAGACATATTTAGTTCAAAATAAATAAAATAGAATAATAATGGAAGTGAGTCTTTAGATCGGTGACAAGTCTCTGGTGATGACTTGATCAGGTGGTGACTGAGTCTAGCGGTGACTGAGTATGGTGGTTAGTCATGTCAAAACTTATCCAAAATTCTACTCTGATAGAAGGTTTCCTCAATATTGACTTAGTTCTGATGGAATGTCATCTTCTAGCGGTGATTCACTCCATACTTTACCAAATTTATATTCTGATGATGAAACATAGTTGACGATAGGTAATTATAGTACATAGCTAATTCTGGATCTCAACAGTGACTCATCCTTGGTAGTGACTCATCTTCAATGGTGTCAAGTATGACAGTGAGTGCTTCCCACACTCTTTAGTTCATTGATGAGTTAGCCTCTGGTGGTGACTCAACGTCAACGGAGAGTCATGTGAGACATCCTCGGAGGGACTCATCCTCAACGGTGAGTCATACTTAGACAAATTTATCCAATATTCCTTATAATGTAAAATTAGAACATAAAACATAAAACTCATTAGTATCATAATAAAAATGATTTTTTTATTATTAAAACAAGGCTACCAATAATCGTTTTTACTCAAATGTCAATTTTAAACACAATGACACACTTGGAGTTATATCGGTCACATCGTGCTTCAAATTTTGGTGCGGCTGATTCCTATGCCTCAAAAATGACTTAAGGGTAATTTTTATAAAGTATCAAAACAATATGAATATGTTTTATCTGTTTTTAGTATGCTACTTGTGTTCTTTACTAAAATTTCATTTTAAACTGAAAACATACACTTTGAGTCATACCGGTCACATCATGTGTCAATTTTATATGAGACTAATTCCTACACATCAAAAATAACTTATGAATCATTTTACTCAATTATCAGTACAATTCGAGATCATTTTCTTTGTTTTCAATGAGTGATACATAGTTTGAACTAAAATGCCAATTTTAAACTGATAATAGAAACTTTGAGCAATATTTGGCACATAGTGCATCATATTGAGGTGAGGATTATTTTTACACATCAAAAATGACATATGTATCATTTCAATAATGTATAAAAACAATACAAATGGGTATGATTCATTTTGAGTATGTCATGTTTATTTTTTACTAAAATTTCAATTTTAAATAAAAGGACACACATGGATTCATACAGGTCATACCATTAATTGGATTGCGTTTTGGATGTTTTTTATGCATAAAAATGACTTATTAAACATTTTCCTAAAGTATAAAAATAATAAAAAAATGTATTTTATTCCTTTTGAGTATGTCACTTGTATTTTTTTTACTAAAATGTCAATTTTAAATAAAATGACACACCTAGAGTCATACTGGTCACAACATGCATCAGATTGAGGTGTAGTTAATTCCTACATATCACAAATTTCATATAGATAATTTTCCTAAAATATCAAAACAATCTGAATTCTATTTCTCAATTTTGAGTATTTCACTCATGTTTTTTACTAAAATGTCATTTTATAATGAAAATATGCAGTTTGAGTCATAGCATTCACATCATGTTTTGTTTTGACGTGAGAATGATTCCTAAATGTCAAAATTAAATATACATCTATGTACTAAATTATCAATACAATACAAGTGAATTTTCTTAGTTTCATTGAGTGATGCACGTGTTCAAAAAAAATGTCAATTTTAAACTGATAATGGACACTTTGAGTCACACCGTGAACACCATGTATCAGATTGATGTGAGGCTAATTCATATATTTCAAAAATTACTTAAAGATATTTTTTATAAAGTATCAAAACAATCTGAATTCATTATATTTTTTTAGTACATCACTTTCCTTTTTTACTAAAATGTCAATTTTAAATAAAAGGACACACATGGAGTCATACCTGTCACACTGTGCACCATATTGAGGTGATAATGATTCCTACACATCAAAAATAGCTTATGTATCATTTTACAAAAGTATCAAATAATCTGAATACGTTTTCTCATTTTTCAGTTTGTAATCTATGTTTTTTAAAGAAATTTAATTTTAAACTGAAAACACAATATTTGAGTTATACTGATCACATCATGTGTCAGTTTGACATGAGAATGATTCCTACACATAAAAACTGAATTATAAATTGTTTTCATAAATTATAAGGATAGTATGAGCATGTTTTCTTGGTTTTTAGTGAGTGACACATGTTTTGAATTAAAATTTCAATTTTGAACTAATAACAAAAAATTTGACTCATACTGGGCACACCGGGTTTCTTATTAAGGTGGGGATGGTTCCTACATGAAAAAATGACTTATGGATCGTTTTACTAAAGTATAAAAACAATCCAAATGCATTTTCATTGTTTTGAGTATGTCAAATATCTTTTTTTTACTGAAATGACAATATTAAATAAAAGAACATGTTTGGAGTCATATCGGTCACACCATATCATATTGAGGTGCGATTGATTTCTACATATCAAAAATTACTTTTGGATCATTTTCCTAAATTATAAAAATAATCCAAATGTGTTTTATTTTTTTGAGTATGTCACTTGTTGTTTTTGCTAAAATGTCAATTTTAAATAAAAGGTTACACTTGGAGTCATACTGGTCACACCATACATCAGACAAAGGTTCGGATGATTCCTACATGTCAAAATGTCTTATGGTTCATTTTTTAAAGTATCAAAATAATATAGTTGTTTTTTTATTAGTTTTGAGTATGTCACTTTTGTTTTTTAATAAAATGTAATTTTAAACTAAAAACATGCACTTTAAGTCATACCGGTCACATTGTTTGTTAGGTTGACATAAGACCGATTCTTACACATCATAAATGACTTATAAATAGTTTTCCAAAATTATAAAGAAAATATGAGAATGTTTTCTCCATTTTTAGTGAGTAATAGATGTTTTGAAATAAAATGTCAACTTTAGAATAATTACGGCCACATTGAGTGATATCAGGAACACCATGTATCAGATTGAGGTGTGTAAGATTACTAACAAACAAAAATGAATTATAGAAAATTGTTCTAAAGTATCAAAACAACCTGACTGTGCTTGATATATTTTTATTATGTCACTTATCTAATTTACTAAAATGTGAAGTTTAAATAAAAAGACACACTTGGAGTCATAGTGGTCACACCGTATGTCATATTGAGGTGCAACTGATTCCTACATGTCATAAATAACTTATAGATCATTTTCATAAATTATCAATACAATCTAAATGTTTTTACTTAGTTTTGAGTATGTGATGTGTGATTTTATCTAAAACATAAATTATAAATGAAAAAACATTTAGTTCGAGTCATACCAAGTACACTATGTATAAGATTGAGGTTAAACTAATTGAGCTATGGATGATTCCTATACCACTTAAGAAAATGCTCACAACAAATAATTTGTGAAGTCATACTTTGTAATTAACTGTTGAAAAATACCTTGGTAGATGCATCCTTACAATTCCCTTCACGTTTCAGGTAGCATGGGGTTTCATCTTCCAACAAAAAGGAACATGTTATCTCTTTTCTGGCTTGTTATAGATAGTTGAAAGAAAAATATGAATTCCCAAAAGATCTATGAAATAAACTAAATAAGTATTATATAGAAATGATAAGGAAATTATCTTAAAAATAGTAGATAAAATGATGAAAATTTAACTAAATAATAAGTAGGAATTCACCTTTCCATTCAACTATTGAAAAATCCATTGGTAGATCCATCCTTACAATTGAATTCATGTTTCAGGAAGCATGGGGTTTCTTCTTCCATCTAAAAGGAACATGTTCTATCTTTTATGGCCTATAACAAATAATTAAAAGAAAAATATGACTTCCCAAAAGATTTTTGAAAGAAACTAAATAAGTATTAGATAACAATTATATGGAAATTAACTAAAAAATAGTTGAATAATTAAAGAAAAAATAAGTAAATTAGTAGTAGGAATTCTCCTTTTCATTCAACCATTGATGAATCCCTTTATAGATTCATCCTTACAATTAACTTCATGTTTCAGGAGGTATGCAGTTACGTCTTCTATCCAAAAGGAACATGTTCTATATTTTCTATCTTATTACAGATAGTTGAAAGAAAATTATGACTTCTAAAAATATTTTTGAAAAAAAACTAAATAAGTATTAGATAAAAATAATAAAGAAATTAATTTTAAAATAGTAGATTAAATGATGAAAAATTTTACTAAATAATTAGTAGGAATTCACCTTTTCATTATGTCTATATACATTCTTCACCCATTTCCCTTTTTTCATTATCTCAGTTGAAGTCTCGAAGTCCAATATCTCATGAGATTGAAAAAATTTCAAAAAACCACCCCAACTTGATTAATAGAATCCTACAATATAAGAAAACAATTATTATGTTAGTAATACTATAAAGATATGAATTAAACATAAATATGAAACAATACATTAATAAAATGTAAATTTGAAACTGAAACCACACAATTTGAGTCATACTGAGCGCACCGTGTATTAGAATGATGTGTAGTTGATTCACACATTTCAAAAATGACTTATGGATCATTATGTAAAAGTATCAAAATTAATCCGAATTTTCTTACTCATTTTTGAGTATGTCACCTGTCGTTTTACAAAAACATGAATTTTAAATAAAAAGACACACTTGCAGTCATACCGGTCACATCGTGCATTGAATTAAAGTGTTTCTGATTCCTACGCATCAAAAATATCTTATGAATTATTTTCCTGAAGTATAAAACTAATCCAAACACATTTTATTAGTTTTGAGTATGTCTCTTTTCTTTTTTACTAAAATGTTATCTTAAACTGAAAACTCACACTTTGAGTCATATTGCTCACATCGTGTGTCAGTTTGATGTGAGACTGATTCCTACATGTCACAAATGATTTATGAATCATTTTCCTAAATTGTAAATAAAATAAGATCATATCTTCTCTGTTTTCAATAAGTGATAGACATTTTGAATTCAAATGTCAATTTTAAGCTGATAACATACTCTTTGAGTCAAACCAGGTACAAAATGTATTAGATTAAGGTGCATATGATTTATACATGTCAAAAATGATTTATGGATCATTGTTCTAAATTTTTGAAGTAATCAGAATGTTTTTTCTCTGTTTTGAGTTTTTGAAATGTGTTTTGAACTAAAATGTAAATTTGAAACAAAAAACAAAAACTTCGATTCATACTGGGCACAAAATGTTGATAAAATAAAATAAATAAGTAGTAGGTTGTCACAATTTCATAATGTCTATATACATTATGACACTAGGTATACTTCCCATTTTTTTCTAAAAAAATATATGTCCACTTGGGAATAGGAGGGATGTCGATAGTCCTAGTAGTGCTGAAAAAATATAAATAAGTAAAGGATAAATAAATATTTTAAATGAAATTATGATGATCTTAAAAAAATTCCTCTTTAGGGATGCTTGTTTTTTATGTAATGAGACATCCTTCGTAAATTCAAAAACATAATAAATATAATATTTTCCATTGGTTTATTTTGAACACTACAGAAACATTGAGAAAAAGAATTAATTTGTTTTGATAGTGAAATCTTATTATATATACCCGCATAATTTTCCTTTTTTAGAATCCAATAAGCTCTATGTATTAATGGACTGTCCTCATGCCATGATTTTTAAGATATTTAGACACCACCCTACCATAATATAATTTTCATTAATACATAATATAAAATTTATAACTTGAATTTTAGTTATAAAATGTTTCATGTAGTGCATAAAAAATTTATAAACGTCATCACATGTGGTTGATTTTTTGGGTATCCATGCATTGAATCAAAAAAAGATCTTTAGAGTATCCAAATTTACTGCAATGAGTAACCAATTCTATCTAAAAAAAGGAATAAATAATGAAACAAATAAAAATATATTTGATATGATTAAATTATATATTTTTACCCCTACATTGTGGGTGTTAAGATGAGTTCATCATTTGTATGTTTTCTTTCAAACATTTTGGCCAATGTGTCCTATAATTCTTCAATTTTATTTGGTTGGAATTTAAATTCTTATGTATAAATTATTTTAGGACTAATGAGTCCATATTTATGTTCATAGAGTTTCCCCCTCAAATATTTTTCATATATATTCTTGAAAAAAACATGAATAGTATTCAATCATAATTAATATAGTAGATCAGCTATTAGATATAGAAACCATGAAAAAACACCTCATGTATAAATTTACAACATAGACTCTTAGATATTAATTTATGAGTTTTTTATTAACATTCTCAAGATCAATATAGTCTGTAATAGACTCTTTGTACATTTTTTCTTCACAATCAGTTGTGTTCATAGCACCATTTTCTGATGTTGTATCTGCATGAACCCTTAATGTTAGTAAATGAATAAATTCAACATGAGGGGTAAATGTACTTTGTGAAGATATTTTTTATTGGTTAGTTGATCCTTTAGATTTTTTTGATTCAAAATTTAATTTTACCCCCTTCCATTTGTTTTTCTATAATAACATTCCTCGATTTAGACCTTTTTTGTTAAATGTTAATGGTTTTTCATGAAAAATAAATTGGAAATTAATACCTCCTTATCGATTGGTTTTTTGTACAAGATCTAACATCCATGATATGAATGTTCCAATATCATTATCAACCATAGGAATCTCTTCATCATCAAGTGGAAAAGGTATCTTAGCACTCAACTCATGAGCTATGTCAATCTCCACTCTCACATGACCTATCAGAAGTTTTCTATTATATAGATTATCTAATTGGATATTAAACTTAGTGTCCCTCACAAAAAGGTGATGGGAGGGTGTATATAGATATAAATCACAATAATTTTCATCATTTCAAATATTAGTATAGGAAAGGTATCAGTATCTCTTGATTCACATTTCATACAATCATTTATGAAAATATTGATTACCTCTTCTAAGACAACTCTTTGAGGGGAATGGATCACCTCAAAGCTGGTTGGGGTGGGGGGTGCGGAGCTTCACGTATTGGTTGTTCTTTTATTGTTTATTCTCTTTGATTTATTCCCATAACATTTTCTAACAAATCTGAAAACTAGTTAAATTTTTCTTTAAGAAAATATAATTGTTCCTACAACTCTTCTATTTTCTTATCTGTATCCCCCTCTTTATTTCTCTTATCAAAATATGTTTGGGGTGACACCGCAAAACCCACACCTATGACATGGATGTATTATTATAGCCTCTTTAAGGCTGCTGTTAGTAGATATTAATCTGGTAGAGATGATAATTATTCTTATTTCTAATTAAGATATAAAATATATATAAATAATTAATAATTGTTTTGTAATACTGTTTTAAAGTAATTTTTTTATTATGTCATATTTACACATTCTTTCGACAATTATTATGTGTTTTCATCTTTTAGTATCCCTTATTTATTTATATATTCCTAATTCCATATCACATGATGTGGGATGGAGATGAATTTTAATTTGGATTCATCAATCCACATATAAAAAAAAGAACATAATTATGTTGCTATTTCATGTCACAGAAAATTATTATGGTAGATTCAAAATACGTACCATTTTTTTCAAATGAAGAGTAACATATCCTTGCTTTACTACAAAGGTCAAAATATACCTAAAAATATGCCTCCTCATGAATAATAATAAATGTATCCCACACTTGGTGGTTTATCAGGTGTGCATACATCTGTGGTGGGGGCATGTTTATTTTCTCTTTAGCATCTTGAGATGAAAATCTATAATAATTGCACGAACACCTCTGTGAGCCTTTCTAGTGAGAATTGATAAAAATTTCATTTGGTATTCACCTAAAATAAATGCACTTTACAAGGTATAATGAAGAGTAAGTCAATATTTCATTATTTTGTTTTTTAGTAAAATAAATAAAGTATATCATAATGCTACCCTAATCTCTTCCCAAATCAATGTCTTAAGTACGGTCTCAACATTATGACATGAATCTAAATCAATAAGCATGTGAATGTGAGGGGCGATACCAATGTAACTACTGAATATGGACTTGTTGGGGTTAAAAGGCTGGCTACATTTATTCTATCCAACCATGAATTTGACAACTTTGTTTATTTCCTTAATAATTTCTACTAACATTGTCACACTGCAACACTCCTATTTTTTTTCTGGGACCATTTTTTTTACCATCTACTATTTCCATGGCTTCAACATTTTCAATATTTTATTTCTCTAGATTGGTAGCATCTACATGTGTATAAGGTTGTTTTACCTCTACATTTGGAGCACTGATGCGTTGAGAAACCTGTTGTTCCTTACTATTGGGAGTATCATCATGTGTAGAATTCATTATCTATATAAGTGGAAGAACATTTAATTTAAATTAAATAAATGTAGCAATAAAAAAAATAATATGAGGTAAAACAATTTATATTACAAAAAAATATAACATGATTATTGAAATCTCTTTTTTTAATAAAGAGATTTTACCCCTATAGCAAGTATCCAAATCCCTTCATTGTTGTATCATTTTAAATACAAGACCTCATCTAAATTGGGAGAACTGTGGAATGATTGTGACGTCCCAATAGAAGGATTGTCCTTAGTTGAATTGATATATGACGCTTCAGTGGTTTTTTTTATAACAAAAAAATTGAACTCTTTTGGTTTCTGGGATCTAGAAAATAAAATACTTGTAAAACCTATGATTCCATTAAAAATGGTTCATCTTTATACCCATTCTTGCTGAAATCCACTCTCATGAATCCCAGTTCATCTATTTTAACAACACTTATATTATCAACACACTTTCAGTGAAACATCAACACATGTAATGTTGTATAATCCAACTCCTGTATTTGTTTGATGATGCCAAAGTATAAAATATTCACATAAATTAGATTCCTATCCTTAGTACCATATACATACACACCTTTTTCCACAAGTGTAACTCCATTATTTTTCATGGTACTGCATTCATCATGTTCATTTTTATAAAACATATAACCATTAATTATATAACCATTATAATATAATATATACCCACTTGGTCCTCCGACTATCCATCGAAGTCTTTAGAAAATAAAATCTATATTTCTAGTTGAATCCTTAAAAATATAGTCTCAAAACCACCTGATAAACTATTGATTATATGTATTTGATATCCAACCTTCATCCCTTGGTGGACTCAAATAAGTAAGAATTTATTTTTGGGTTTCAACATATGGGGAAACCTCTAAACCATTATGAAAAATAAAAAGGTAGGCCCACTCCTGATTTATAATATTGATTGTGAAATTATCAATTCCAAAAATTCCTTCACCCAAAAGCTTCCCGATGTGATGAAATTTTGGTAGACCAATGCTTTTCAAACCATATAGGTGGTTTGTGCAAAATTCAACATCTTCCTCAAAAATATACCGTTCTACGATACAACCTTATGGATGAATTTGATTATTGATATACCCTTTAGAAATATTCATATAACATTTAATGGGGTACATCCATTGATAATGTATAAGACCATATAGTTGAATCTCTATTACTAAGTGAACCATCAAGGGAACCATCATATCAAAGAATTCCAGAGGGAAGAACATATCCAATTCACAAATTATGACAATAATTATCTTTTCCATAGTTGTAAATATTCTCAGGTCTATAACTTTACTATATATAGATTTGTAAAATAAATAGACATTGGTTAATGTATGATGTATATTCTTGGAAAAAATGAAATGTAAATCTAAATGCATTAGATCTTGTATAAAAACATGAAATTCATATGATTTCAGACCCTTTAACTTTAAATAAATCATTGAAATTATGTTCTTGATATTCAAATAATACCCCTATGGAACCTTTATACCATTTAATAAGTTGTAAAACTGATATCTCTCTTACCTAGAAAGAGTGTAAGAAACCGGAGGAAGAAAATTATATTTTTCTCCCTTCACTGATGCCAACTCTTTATGTATTCCCATGTCATTCATGTCCAACCTAGCCTTTATTCCATCCATTATTTTTTCAGGTGAATTTAGTAACATGCCAATGAAACTATCACATGCATTTTTTTCAACATGGATGACATAAATAAAACTTCTAATTTACAAACAATTCCAGTATGGTAATTCAAAAAAAATTGATCACTTATTCCAACCAGTTTTTGTATGGTTTTTCAAAAATGGTTTACCAGAATTAGTGTCCATATATTTTAATTTTTCAAATAGTTGATCACCTGTTAGTAGAGATAGTGTTGTTCATTCTTCTGATATCCCATCAAATGATGTCATCCAATATTGTTACTTATGTGATTGGGGTAGAAATATGTGATGTCCTAGAAACATAGTCTTTGATGAATGTTTCAACCTAATTGACCATGTACCTTTTTCAGAAATGGGACACTCTTCAGTTACTTTAATTCTATATCCTAGAAAATTTTCATAAGTAGGAAAGTCATTTATCATCCCATACAACATGGATCTCAACTTGAAATATTTATTTCTGTAATAATCATATAATGTAACAACTAAATCCCACAATAATTTTAAATCTTGGATCA
This sequence comes from Viscum album, assembly GCA_963277665.1. Taxonomy (NCBI): domain Eukaryota; kingdom Viridiplantae; phylum Streptophyta; class Magnoliopsida; order Santalales; family Viscaceae; genus Viscum; species Viscum album. The sequence goes on from OY728162.1 coordinate 1,338,333,439, forward strand.
ATAGAGAAAAATAAACATCAATATCATTACCCAGTTGTTCTAGTTCTAATATAATCATAGATAACATAATTTATTTTCATTCATGCATAAACATGGTGGGAAGTTATAATTTACCAACATAATAATTTATGTACTATGAGTGATGATTTGAAAACCAAAAGGATTCACTCCATATGTAGATAGTGTAAGATGAAGTTTTCTTGAATCATTTCCAAATTTAGGATACTAAAGATTAATTATCTTCTACTATGTAGATTCTTCCAGGTGATAATGTTTCCCATCTTTATTTATTGTATATGTGTGCCAAATAAATTGAATTTCAATATCCTTACTTCTATATAGGTTCCTAAAACGTGGAATGATTGGAAAGTACCATAAAACCTTCTTAGGACTCCATTCATCTTTCTTATATCAAGAAGAACCACACTTTGGGCATTTTTTAAGGGATTTACAGTCCTTACGAAATAGTATAATGTCATTTGGATAGTCATATATTCTTTCAAATATCATAACCATTTAAAATAGAATTCATTTAGTGTCATATGTTTGAGAAAGAATCTAATTAATTATAGGAAAATATCTTTTAAGAGAGAAATTAGTTTAGTAAAACCAGTGTCACTCTATCCACTGTCAGCTTTTAAATTTTATAGCTTCAATACGGATGAAAATGTTGTATATTTATTACAATCGGCATACATAGATCTTTAACTTCTTAAAAAATTCTCGATAACCTCAAAGTTTATTTTAAAATTTAATTTTCATTTACTCAATATGATCTTCATCATCGTTCACACCTGTAATCACATCCTTGATATGGTCTTCATCAGTGTCCATACTTGTAATCATATTATATGATCTATAAGACATAGTCTTATCCCAGTCACTATCTACATACAGTTTTCCTCATTTTTATTCCAACATTTATAACTTTGATCTATTTTGTGATAGATCGAGTTTTCTTCCAACTCCTACGGTGTGGCATCCCCCCTTTTTATAACATAAACTTTCATTACATTACCCAAAACTGAGGATCTTTAAGGTTTAGTGTCTTGGAAACCAGGAACATAATACATGAAAACAACATAAAACATTCTTCTTAAACACTTGAAATGTGTCTCTTTAATTTCATCCTAGTTTCATTACTGCATCTCATAACCTGGGGACATACATCAAAAGAAAGGGTGAGCAGAAGGCCCAGAAAGGAAAACAAGAGAAACATTTTACATGTGAACTTGAGATACTTCAATAAGGTCATGAAAAGATCTTTAAGGCATGAGAAAGAAATCATGAGGCATGTCATAATAAAAATAACTTTTTTCATAACTTGAATATGTGTCTACAACATTTAATATTGACAATCATTTCTCTTTCACCAAGGTCCATCCCCAAGGTGTCATTAAAAATTACCAAGGTTATTCACCGAGGTGTCGTTGAAAATGGTCCTCTCTAGAGATTAAGTCTTTACCCAATGCATTGGAGCGCTATCAGGGCGCACCCTTAAATTTGTTTTTATCATCATGTGAGACACATATATCATCATCAATCATTTCATAAACAACCAATATAGTATAAAAGAAATTGGTTTCATTTCAAAATCATAACGTTTTATAAACTGCTTTAAAAACATGATCTTTATGTCACTTTAAACCCACTGAAAGGGAAAGTGGGTCTCATGTATGTAAATACCAGAATTTAAAATAGAAAAACATGGTATATATGTGAATACCTCTATATAAGAGAGATATTTGAGTATTCACTTAATAAAATAAAATAACTTTAGAAAAAGAGAGATACATTTTGAGATGGAAATTCTGCAGCATAACGGCTATGTTTTGGGGTTTTAGAAAACATTGAAAAGAGAGGGGACATGGGTCAAACATTCATAAATGACCCATAAAACAGTAGAGGGACAAAATATGAAGGATATATGAACATGGTAATGAAATTTTAAGGACATACCATTTGAAATGAAAAACATGGAATGAAGAAAAAAATTAGATTTCTCTTATGAAAATTCGACAACCTAATGGCGTCACTAAAACATCAACAAAAATGAATTTGACGAGATCAAATAGGGACTCTCATAATATGAACATAAAAGTTCAGTATGATAGATATATATATATATATATATCATACCCAAACATAATAAAAAGTAACTTCAAAGACTTTACATGAATGTAGAACTTTGAAAAATGAGAAGGGTGAAAGAATCCCTTAAAAATTCGGCAGCCTAACAGCGCCACTTAAACATTCTTAAAACGAATTGATGAGAGAAATAGGGGGTATATAATCATATGAACATGAAAAGGGCAGTATGATTAATATAAAAGAACATCCTCCAACATAAGAACATGGAGCATAAAAGAAATGAATAAAAGTGATTTCTTGAAAAGAAAGAGAGAGGTCAGATCCCTTACCTTAAATGTAACTCTTAAAACTCAAAGGATGGGACCTTGAGAGGCTTGAGGGAACCTTGGGAGGAATCCTTGGGAGGTAAGGAGACCAGAACTTCATTTATAATGATTTTGGAGTCAAACGGTTGATAGAATGTCTTGGTATTTATAGGGAAAGTGAGGTGATACTATAATAATTTCAAGGGACACCTCACAAGTGGTTTTCTCAAAACCACGGGCTCTCCCATGGTATTTCCCATGGATTTAGGCCACATGGGGCCCCCAATACAATAATTCATCACCTTTGGTCGTCCAACCCTTAAAATATCTCATGACATGATCATGACACAATTATGATTTCATTAAACATACCGAAACCCTAAAACTGCATTTTTACTATTCATAGAAAATTCATCTTTCTCAGAAAAATCCCAAAATTTCACCTTAACCAAATATCGATTCTATGATTACAATTATGAACTCCATTTTATAAAAATATTTTTCTAAATATTTTTAATTTAATTTTTAAATACAAACACTATTCACCGAAAATTCATTTTTTCAGAAAAATCCCCAAAAATTACCATAAAATAATATCGATGCTATGAGTTCAAAAGTAAAGTCCATTTTATAAAAATACTTTTTTAAATATTTTTTATTTTATTTTTAATTAAAAAACACTATTCACCCGAAAAAACTAATACTTGACTAAAAATTTATGAAACTCTTATTTACCCATTTTATTGAATCACATTACTTAATCTAGGTGTCTAAATTATATTAAAACTTTCTTTAAGTGAGATTACTAATCCATTTGGTCACATTACTAATCCTAAGTGTAAAATCACTATTCATAATTTACTATTCATCAAAAATTAAGTTGATCTTATTAGACTCCAAATTCCTTACTGAACACTTTTGCAGAAGACCATTTTTTGAAAATCATTACACATCATTATTTATTTAAGGTTTACATAAATATTTTAAAATATCCTTTTTTCAAAATTCAACAATAAAATACATCCTAAAATTATCTGGACATTTTAAATTTCACAAACATCACTAAAGGAAGAAATCTCAATTTATTCATCCCAATGAATTATACAAAGAAGCTACCGTCTCGTCACATAGCCCCTTATAACACCAGCATATGACCTAAGTGTAAGGTGTGCTATGGTGAGAGAATCTGAGGGAGGCTCAGATAACATTTCCCAAGTAGTAATCTCTACTAACTTGAACTTCTCCCGTAGGCATTTCCATTCAATCTTGACATGTTGGAGTTTATCTTGGGCTTGGTCCAAAGCGAAGCCCAAAGATGCCACCTCCTTCCCAAGCTCTGATAAGTGGGCTTCATAAGGTTCGAGTATTCTGGATGAATCCATCGACTCCTCTTTCTGCATTAACCATCAACATCTCTATTAAATCGTTAATAGTAAGTTAATATACTATTCAAAAAGTTTGGGTCATTACATTATTCCCCCCTTAAGAAATTCCATCCCCGAAATTTTATACTTGAGGCCTAGTCGAAAAGGTGAGGGTACTTTTGCTTCATTGTTTCCTCAGGCTCCCAAGTCACTTCTTCATACTTATGATTTCTCCAAAACACTTTCACAAGGTGGGTAGTCTTGTTCCGTAGAACCTTGTCTCTACGGTCTAAGATCTATACTGGATACTTCTCATAAGAGAGGTCATGTTCCAGTTGTGCCACCTCTGGGTTCAGTACATGCGAAGGGTCGGGTATGTACTTCCTCAAGAGAGATACATGGAAGACATCGTGAACTTGAGCTAGGTTTGGTGGAAGTGCTATTCGATAGGCCACTTCTCCTATGTGATCAAGGATTTCATAGGGGCCAATGTACCTAGGGCTGAGCTTCCCTTTCTTCCCAAACTGCATGACTCTCTTCCATGGAGAAATTCAAAGGAAGAATTTGTCGCCAACACCAAACTCCAAGTCCCTTTGACGGTTGTCATCATATCTCTTCTGCCGACTCTGAGAAGCGTTTATGTGTTGTTGGATGGCATGGACCTATTATGTCATCTCTTTCACAAGATCAGGCCCAAGAAGATTTCTCTCACCAGTTTCATCCCAAAAAGGAGGAGTTCTACATCACTTTCCATACAGAGCTTCATAGGGTTCCATCTGAATACTCGAATGGAATCTATTGTAATAGGAGAACGCAACTAATGGGATTTGTTGATCCCATCCACCTTTAAATTTTATTGAGCATAATCTCAGCATGTCTTTAAGTGTATGAATAGTCCTTTCAGATTGGCTATCAGTTTGAGGATGATAGGTCGTACTAAAATTCAATTCAGTATTCAGAGCATGTTGAAGACTTCTCCAGAATTTTGATATGAATCTTGGATCATGATCAGACACGATGGATAGTGGTACCACATACCACCTTACCACTTCCTTTACGTATATCTTGGCAAGTTGATCCAGAGAGAAATCTTCTCGAATAGAGATAAAATGGGCGGTCTTGGTGAGACGGTCCACAATAACACATATCGCATTGTTTCCTTTGGATGTTTTTGGGAGACCAGTTACAAAGTCCATAGTGATATTATCTCACATCCATACTGGTATGGGTAGTGGTTGTAATACCCCCTTTGGAATTTGTCATTCTGCCTTTACTTGTTGACACACCAGGCACCTTGTAGTGTAATCAGCAATCTCCCTCTTCATGTAATCCCACCAATAATGATCACGAAGGTCTCTATACATTTTAGTACTTCCCGGATATATAGAGAAAGTAGAGTTATGAACTTCATCCATCAGTTCCTTCTTTATCTCCGGAATATATGGTACACAAAGTCTTTTATGAAATTTCAATACACCTTCTTGATCAATATTGAAATCAAGGAACTTCCCATCCTTTACAGTCTCAAACTTAACCTATAGTAATGGATCTTCTTTTTTAGCCTTCTTGATCTTCTCTAGTAATAAAGGATGAGAAATCGTTTGGGATAAGGTTAATAATGTCCCTTTCCTTGTAATTCTCATGTCCAGTTTTACTAGATCTTTAATCAAGGGATCTCCTAGGATCCTCATTGTTGCGAGAACAACAGGGTCATTCCGGCTTAACGCATTCGCGGCTTTGTTTTCTCTCCCAGGGTGATAATGAATTGAACAATCATAGTCTTTAATAAACTCCAACCATCTCCTTTGTCTCATGTTCAATTATTTCTGCGTGAAAATATAATTTAAACTTTGGTGGTCAATGTATATATCACATTTCTCCCCATAAAGATAGTGCCTCCATATCTTTAGAGCAAAAACAACAGCCGCTAGCTCTAGGTCAAGCGTAGGATAATTCTGCTCATAAATCTTCAACTATCGAGATGCATAATCAATTACCTTGTCATTTTTCATGAGGACGCACCCAATCCCTTTTAGAGATGCATCGTTAAAAATAATGAATCCTTCTCCGATAGAGGGTAGTGTTAACACAGGTGCAGTAACCAATCTCTTCTTCATCTATTAGAAACTTTCCTCGCATTCCTTTGTCCATATGAACATAACCCCTTTTCGAGTAAACTTGTTAAGTGGATTAGAAAGCAATGAAAAGTTTTTCACAAACCTCTTATAATATCCAGCTAAACCAAGGAAACTAAGAATCTCAGTTACTGTTGTGGGTTGATTCCACTCCTCCACAACCATTGTCTTTGCAGGGTCAACTGAGATTCCTTCACTGGTTACGATGTGCCCCAAGAAAGCCACTTGTTGTAACCAAAACTCACACTTGCTGAACTTTCCAAAGAGCCTCTCCTTCCGCAGAGTTTTCAAAATAACCCTCAGATGATCTTCATTCTCCTCACAACTTTTTGAATATATAAAAATATCATCAATAAAAACTACCACAAAGTTATCAAGGTTGTCCTTAAAGACTCTATTCATCAAATCCATGAAAATAGTATGAGCATTAGTCAAGCCGAAGGGCATAACAGTAAACTCATAATGCCCATATCTGGATCGGAAGGCAGTCTTTAGGATATCTTCCTTCTTCACCCTTAGCTGAAGATAACCAGATCGAAGGTAAATCTTAGAGAAGAATTGAGCCCCATGAATTTGGTCAAATAAATCATCAATTCTTGGAAGAGGGTATCTGTTCTCCACTGTGATCCTGTTCAGTTCTCTATAATAAATGCATAGCCGCATTGATCCATCCTTCTTCTTCACAAAGAGAACTGGTGCTCCCCAAGGAGACACACTCGGTCAGATAAACCCCTTCTCCAACAAGTCTTGGAGTTTTTTATTTAACTCTTCTAGCTCCACATTTTCCATTCTATACGGGGTCTTTGATATCGGTTGAGATCCAGGTACGAATTCAATGGAGAACTCTACCTCTCTTTCTGGGGGAGGTCCAGGTAACTCCTCAGGAAATACATCCATGTATTCCTGAACAATCGGAACATCTTCTATTTGTATACTCCCCTTTCCTTCTTCATCATCACCGATTAACTCCATAAAGAAAGCTATAGGAGGTGCTTCTAGATAGGGATCATTTTGGGATATCTCTCCTTGGAATATAATTATAGGTCGTTCATTCAAGACTACTGAGATAACCTTACTACTACATTTTATCTTAGCATTATACTTTGAGAGCCAGTCCATCCCTAGTATAACATTGAATTCCAACATGGGAATGATTACTAGATTTTCGATAAGATTGTGCTCACTAAATTAAACACTAGAGTCTCTAAACACTGTTGATGCATGGATAATCCCACTTGGAGTCTTGACTGACAACTCTACCTCAAGCAGTTCGGGGATTGATTCTATATTCTTTGAAAACTTGGAGGAAATAAAGGAATGCATAGAACCAGAATCAAACAAACTAGTTGCTAGTTTTAAGAGGACAAAAAGATAACCTGCTACCACGTCATTCGGAGCTTCAACTTTAGTTGTTGTGATAGAAAAAGCATGACCTTGCTCCCCTAGCCTTTGCTGAGGTTGATGGTGATTCCCCTCCAATGCCCTTGGATTTGGACAGTGATTAGAAAAGTGCCCAAGTTGTCCACACTTGAAGCAATGGACTTCGGGTAGGGCCAGAACCATCTTTCCTCTGTCGTTAGTGTTGGGGAGATGAGGATTCACCTCACTATGACAATTCTGAGCAATATGGACTCCTCTTCCATACTTGTAGCACTTTCTACTTTGGATCAAGCAGTGCCCCGGATGCTTCTTCCCACATTTATTGCATGTGGTAAGTTGAATTTTCTTTCCACCTCTTCCATGATCAAAATTCTTCCCTAAAATGGGCTCCAATTATCTTTTATTGTCATTTTATTTATGAGACCACTATGTCTCACCAAACTCTAGCTCGACTTTCATTGCACTCCGCACGATCTCTTTATAGCTATCGTAGTCCCGGTTGGCTAGATTCTTCCACATATGAGGTCTCAGTCCACCAAAAAATCTATCAACCTTCCCACTTGGATCCATGACAAAGCTAGAGGTATATCACGAAAGTCGGGTGAAGTTCATCTCATAGCTTCTGACAGATTCATTCTCCTTCTGCTTTAGCTCGAGAAACTCTTTCTCCATTCTCGTTCTCATGGAACGAGGGAAATACTTATTAAAGAATATTCCCCATAACTCTTCCCACTCCATAGCTTCCATCTCTCCTCTAGGATTCGTGTTTTTTACCAGTGACCACCACTGATCAGCTTCTCCCTCTAGGAGATAAATAGAAAGGGGGACTTTTTCTTGTTCCAAACAAAGGAGTACAGAAAAGATCTTTTCAATGGAGATTATCCATTGTTCCGCAACCAATGGGTCAGTAGATCCACTGAATTTTGGTGGTCATTGACACATGAAGGACTCAATAGAGTGTTTTTCCATTCATGGTGAGATCGGCCTCTCAGCTTGATTCAAGTTATTACTCATAACTTGAGTCATTTGGTTCATCATTCGCATGAATGATTCCATTTCGTCTTCCATCGGAGGGACATCCGAACATGGTTTATTGCGGTAACCATCTACATGGTTCCTCCTATTTCCCGCCATTTTCTAAAAGAATAAAACCTTAGTGAGAAACTTATTTCATTTATGAATCTTTTAACTAAGACTTCATGCTTAGACAATTACATTTCTCTATAATTCCTTTATAATGATTCATAAAAAGCTTGTGATTAACCAAACATATCCCCCGGGAGTGTCGTAACCAAGAGTGCAACAAGGCCAGTTATCATGCACCTGTTGCCATTTGAGTCTAGCTCAAAGTGGTGTTTTCAGGTTTTACCCCTATATACATCTGTTCCAGAGCCGCCCCTACCTGGTCTTATCCAGACAGGGATGTATTTTTTTAATAAACCACTTACTCAATAATTACCAAAATACCAGGAAGTTTTCCTATATTTAGAATTTTCTATGGGGTTCTTCCTAATGTTTTTTTACATCCTAATTTCCACAAATAACTAAACCATCCTTTGATACCAACTGTGCATCCCGCCTTTTTATAACATAAAATTTCATTACATTACACAAAACTGAGGATCTTTAAGGTTTAGTGTCTTGGAAACCAGGAACATAACACATGAAAACAACATAAAACATTCTTCTTAAACACTTGAAAGTCTTCTCTTCAATTTTGTTTCAATGTGATATTTAGTAAAATAAGAGAATTGATTGTAATTTCTCTCCATATTGTTTGGTGATAATTTTTAAAATAAAAGAAAAGAAATGTTTTGGAAATATAATGAAAATAACCCTTATTAAAAATAAAGTTTTCCAATACTCATTTATTGCACAGAAAAAAAATTATAAATTTAAATTGTATCTTTGATTTTTTAAAAAATAAATAATTATTATAAATAGATAGATAAATATATATAAATATATGTCTTAAAAAATATATATATAATTATACATATTTATATTTATTTATTTATAAATATGTTTATAAAATTATATATATATATATATATAATTTATTTATATATAATTATATAAATATGCCTTCATAAATATGTATATTTATAAAATAAATTTATAATTATAATTATATATTTATATTTTAATACATTAAAAATATGTTTAAAAATATGTTTATAATTGTTCATTATTATTATTTATAAAGTATGTTGAACAAAATATTTATATACACATAATCAAAACTATCAATTCAAGGTAATCAAAATTATTTATAAATTATCTATATAATTTATTAATTCAATATTATTAATTCAATATAATAAAAAATATTATTTACAAAAATTATTAATTCAAAATTACTATTAATTCAACATTTTTAATTCAAAATAAATTTTAATTCAAAATTAAATATTAATTCAAAATTATTTATAAATTTTTTATATAAATTATTAATTCAAGATAATAAAAATTATGTATAGTAAAATTATCTACAATAAAAATTATTTTTAAATTATTTTGAAATTATTTATAATTATTTATATACACATAATCTAAAGCTAAAACATTCGAATCTCCCCAAAAATAAAAATATATGAAGGATTTCATAGTTTTAACTCTACCAAATAGATGAAATCATGACCTCTCTATCTCTAACAAATGGTTGAACACAAGAAATAATTTTTAGATATCGAATAGGAACAAAGAAAAAGAGACCAAACACTGACTTCATGAGAACCTCATCTGTTGGTGAACAAAAAACTAGACCAAAATGGGATCTATAATGCGTGGTTGGAGAATCTAATGATGGATTCCACATGGATCCATATCCATATAAAATACCCAAGGAGTATCAAGTTTCACATCTTGTACACCAAAAACAATACTGATTATGTGAAAGCTTGATGGCGTGAGGGTGAAGACTATAATATGGTTCTATTTAAAATACTGATTATATATTTTTTCATCACTTTTAAAAAAATAACTGATAAAGAGTAACTTTATCAGTGCTAAAAGAGTAAGCACTGATAAAACATATTTAATCATTGCTAAAAAAGCACAAAAAAATATCTAATTTTAATAATATTATAAATATATTTAAAATATTCCTCCACCAGACTTTGGTAAATATAATTTTGGTCTACTTGATATTTTAAATAGATCTAACATTCAATAGTTATTTCATGAGTAATTTGATAATGCTCATGGAGTTCTCCTTATCGGTTGACAATCCTTAGGCACTGAGACTGCCAAGTTATTTTTGGAGGGCTTAGGTCCAACTTTTGATCCAACACCACTAGATGATAATGATGTTGAGACATGGAAGTATCCAAAAACATAGAGGAGGGTATGTCATATAAAATATTTTTGTAATGAGGGTGATTTTACTCCTACAAGCATGATAATATTAGAATGGAATCTCAAAGGGCCCTTCATGGTGGGATCAATCTGGTTGTTTTTCATCCTAATATCAATGACATTTATTCTTTATCTATCTACAAGGAGTCTGCTGCTGTTGTGATTTGTTGAAAGGGTAGAATCTCCCATGTAAAATTTTATTCAAAAGAGATCTCATAATATCTAAATATCAATAATCACTCCATTATTTCACGATTTGTTTTTCAGAGGGGCTCTATATAGTGAAAAATTGGGGATTCATTTTCAAGATTATCAGATGTTTGGGGATTTTATAATTGGAAATGTGTGTTGATGGGCTGAGGCTTCTTCCATTTCCTCTTGCCCATGAAGAACCAGAAGATGGGGGCATGGTGTCTTTGATCAATCTCCCTTAAGCTTTGTATTATGCACATCCATGAATGAGATCAATATTTTAATCCAATGGAGGTAAGAAACTCCTGTTTTCAATTTTGGGTAAAAGTGTTTTTCTTAAATTGGATATTATGGAATTCGAAGATCCTATATGAAATTTCTTTGGGAATAGGTTTCGTGATTAAAATAGACATAGAAAGAACAATAAAGGTTTGGGAAATACATTTACTTCATGATGAAGGTTTATTTATGCTCCACCTTGGTTTATAGGATTTTTATTTCTAATGACACTAATGAAATTTATTTGAATATCGAATACAAAAGAGTTCTATGGTTCCTCTTGGAATAAAAGTTGATTGGGCATGATATTTTGAACTATATGAGGGATTTAATTTTTTCCCTCTGTTCATCTCGTGGGAATGATAAAAAATCATGTATTAGGAAGTCTCGGAAAGTGAAGTACACTACTCGAAGGAAAGCTAAAATTCTAGTCAAATGCAGAAGCAAAGTATAGAAGCAACTCCGCAAAATTCAAAGTGGATAGTGATATGTAGCGAGCCTAACCAGTCTTCACAAATAGAACAACATCTTGGATGTGTGTAGGCGTATTCTGATTCATTATCGGTGTACCCTATAAAAGTGTAGAGGGAAGCTCCTATTAATGCTCATATGGATGATATGCTCATTTGACATGGTAAAAATATTTCTAGGACATGGGCAGAGATAGTAGAGGTGGGGCTAGCTGTTGAAGTGAAAACATCTGTTAAATCAATCACACAAGAGATAATTTATCAATAACAACTTCATGAACAACTTATAGACTCAAGATCCTGCAAGGGAAAGTAAAATATGGATGATGAGGCCTCTACACGTTTAATGTCTTGAAATGGTACTCAAATATAGAAAATAACTCATAATGCATCGGAGAGGGATCTTTCAAAGGCATATGAATAGTTGAAATGGAATAAACCTGAGATGGGATCTCCAGCGGTATCCAGACATGCAGAATATAAATTAATGGTTGTTAAAAAGACAGATCCTCTGATTAATGTCGGGAAAATATTATTGGATGAAGATGGATTTCAATTTATGATCCCTTAGAAATCCAATGAGAGTATACATGCATCTTAGTTAGTGTAGACATCTCTTGTTCAAAATCTTATTCATATGGATTCATATATTCATCTTGAACCCCCTTGATGGGGGAACATCCAACTAGAATCCCCTCATGCAGGAGTTCTGAGGACTATAATAATGCATAATGGTCTTATCTATCCAAGTTTTTTGAATTGATGAACAAATAATATGTTTATTTCAGCAAGGCCTCAGATGAGGAATGTGATACTACAAAGGCTAAAACCTCTAGTATTGTTCCTCCAAAGGACCAATAAGGTGAAAGGCTTATTAAAGGCCTTAGTAAGGAAGCATAAGAATGGGTTTTATCATAACTTGAAGTCACTTTTGTCATGATTTACTTTCAAGATCTATCTTGGAAGTTTAGGATTTTCTCAATGTTGGAGGACTCCACTGAATCATGATCGAATGAAGAATATGAGCCCCCATAAAGGGTTAATACATGGCAGAGAGGACAACATCAAAAGGGAAATGGAAGATATCCTAGGAATCTAGGAACTATAGTGAATTCCTAATTTGGGTTTCTGTCTCTTGATGTGGGAATTTTGTACATTGTTAACCCATTTCCTTCCTTGTATGTTTTTCTTTTATCAATAAATTTAGGGTCATGGGTTTGGTCTCCAAATCCATGGCTGAACCGTTTGGGTAATATATTAATATATATAATTATAAATATAATAAATATATTTATATAAATATATGTATTTATATAATTATATTTATTTATATTTATTTATTTACTTATTTACTTATTTATTTATTTATTTATTTATTTATTTATTTATTAAAATATATTTATTTATTTATTTATCTATTATTTGAAATAGTATATTTATTTATAATTATAATTATAAAAAATATTTAAAAATATTTGTATATAATTATAAATATATTTATATAATTTTATATATTAATGTAATTATATATATATTTATTTATTTATTAATATATAATTATATATAATTATAAATATAATAAAATTATTTATTATAATTTTATAATTATAAATAAATATATTTGAAAATTATTTATATATAATCATATATATATATTATATATATATATTAATATTATGACACCTGTATGTTTTTATGAAATATTTCTCTTTAAATAATTTTAATTCTTCAAAAGCTTGCATTGCACGTAAACGTCAGTTTAAATGAAACCGTGAGATGTTATTAGTATAAAATGACCATTATAAAATAGCCATTAAATTAGTAGGAATAAATATGAATACCTAAATAATGAAAATATATGGTGAATTAATTGGTTACCAATTAGTTGGAAATGAAAATATAAACCAATTGAATATAAAAAATATTATTATTTTTATGCTCCCAAAGGTGTTTTTTCTTAATTAATTAAATTAATTAAAATCATTGAATTATATAAATAAAATATATATGTTATATATTCAATAAAATATTTTTGATATTCATCCAATAGATTTTATAGTCATAATATATGAATAAACCCAAATTTAAGCATAAAAACCTAAATTTTTCAAGAGGTAGATTTACCATCTTTTAATAGGGAACCTGTTTTAAATCCAATTTTTTCACTTTTATATATTCTATTTTTAAAAATAAAAATATTATTTTAATTTATAATATAAAAAATTTCTTTGGTTGAATTTTTTGAATTTTTCTGATAAGTTTCATATTTTGATGAATGGTAATAAAATATTGCATTTTAATTGAAAACAACTTTTTCATATAAATTATTTATAGCATTAAATAGTATTTTAAATTGTTTTTAAATCATAATGATATCACCTTTTATCTTTTAATCCAATTTTGGTCATTGGAATCAAATTCACATTTAATTTTGATATAAAAACATTTCAATCTTTTGAACGTTTTCACTTTTAACATCGATTTTCTCGTTCTGTCAATGGGATTAATTTTAAATTAATTACTACAACTTCTGTGTTTTGAATTTTAAAAAATGTATTCCTTTTTTAATTAGTCTTTCAAAAAAATTTAAATATCTTTCTTTCATTTTTGGTAAAGTTGAATAGTAATTTTAGAATTTTTTTGTTAATACATTAAAAGTTAAAACGGATAAGTAAGGGTAAAATAATATTATTAATATTATAAACATACCCTAAAACTTGTCCTAATTTTATTAGATGAGTTTTTTTCAACCAAAATAATCCTTGTTCTGAAATTATTCCCTTTTTAATCCACTAGAATAAGAGTACGACATTTATTATATTATATTTTAAAGAAAGTTAAAGTTGTCATATGCATATTTTTAATAACTATATAATTTTTAAAATAAGGTCATACAAAAGATAAATTAGAATATAAAATGGTTTTATTTATCATGGTAATTTAATTTTAATTTCTAGTAAAAAAATAATTACCTTAAAGGCTTATACTATAATGACATATAATTATTTTATTAATGAAAATATCAAATAAATTTTATTAAAAATATTACAATAAATTTTGTTTGAGATAATTAATATGATCAAAGAATTTTATAGATGACCTTGACCTCTTAGTTATATAATAAAATATTTGGTTCGAATTTAACTTTTTATCTTGAAATTTTTAAATATCCAAGAAATAAATACTCTAAAAATTGACAATATTGATATTTTATAAAAATAATGTATTAATAAATTATTTAAAAATTATAAAACATTTTAAAAAATACCAAATAATTATAATATGGTCTGAAATATTCTAAATTATTCATTTATGGTCTAATTGACATCAAATAAGTAAAATTTACAATCTTTTAATATTGAATTTTTTTTTACCTTACTAATATTAAAATATGTTAACAAAGGGTTAATCAAAATGATACGGTTTAAAAATATAACAAAAATCATAAAAATATATATATTGTTTGATGATATTAAAACATTTTCTCATCTTATATTCTAATTCATGTCCTTTTTTAGGTATTTGGTATAAGGCCCCGACATTAAACCTTACTTAATATTGAATTAAATGAGTAATTCACAATGAGGATCCTTTCAGGTTTAGAGTTTTAGAGAATTAGATAATAAATCATGACTTACGTTCCACATTTAAACAAAGTGGTTACATAAAAGATAGTATTCGTGTTTCCCATCAATGGAAACATAATTAAAATAAAACATGGATTCTTTCTTGACACTTCCTTGACACTCTCATCATATCATGCACCTTTCCCTTGACCTGTGAAAAAGATTTCAAAAGCTTGGGATGAGCATAAAAAGCTCAGTAAGGGATATAAAAGTACTAAAATAAAACATTAGTCCATGTATGAAATCATACTTTACTCATAAAACATAATCATTTTAACATACCTCATCAAATCATTAATAAATCATAGAAATCATAAGGCATAAAGGTAACTTGAGGCATTCATAACATTCTTACGTAGGGAGTAACCCTCTCGGTTACATTTGGAATACCCATTACAGTATATTCCCTAAATCTCTTCGGAGAAACCGTAACGTTTAACCCCTTCACGTTACCCAATGCATTGGAGAGCTATATCGGGTTCACCCGCCCTTAGTTTATCATGGAACCACCCATCTACATAATAATGCTCAAGAACCATAACATAATCATATCACATAAAACATGCATAAAAGAAACATAACATTTCCACTTTTCAATCCCAAGATATCAATACAACACATTGATATAAAAACATTATGAAAACCGTTTTCAATACCAAAATAAAAGAAATGTAAAACATGGTATTTATTTTTCTTTTAAAAAAGGTATGGCATGTAGATGAAGACGAAACTCAAATAATGGTCACGGAGGCGGAGAAGTTGTTGTCACCGCATACGTATGACAAAAACATTCCCTTTTGTCATTTAGTAAAACGCTTTGTATAAAAATATTCCTTTTGGATAAACGTAAAAGTCAAAGGGGTGTATACACCGTATAAAAGAAGTTTGTGTATAAAAAAAATATGCCTCAATGAAAGGAGATTGAGACGAAGTGCCATACAAATACGGTATCCTTGGATTAAGGATAAATCAATTACATAATTATGTGTGACAAACGAATACATCAAATATAAATAGATATTAAGTGTAAAAAATCAGAGGTTATTCACACATATTCATAGAACGACATATTCAAGGAGTGCAAGTTTATCCCAAAGAATCAAAATTGGGTTAAGAAGTTCCCTTGAAAAAATTCGACAGCCTAACGGTGTCACTTCAAAATTCAGAAAATGAGTTGATGAGAGATAAAAAGGGTATCTCATCACTTGGACATAAAATTTACATCAATAAGGATATAGAAGAACATATCCCAACATAAAAATATGTAAATTAAAAGACCCAACAAAAGAAGTCTTTTAAAAAGAGGAGGGTGAAAGGTTCCCTTACCGACTTGGGTATCTTTAGAAACATACACCCCATAAAAGAAATACAATACAACATTGATATAAATACTCACAAAGGAAAGTATATTGCACAAAGATAAGAATAATGTGCAGTATATATACCACTCAATGGAAATGGTGTCAAATGTAGCATAAATCTCACGGGAATAAAAGTGAGATGAAAAATCCCTTAAGAAAACTCAGCAGCCTAACGACGCCACTTAAAACATCCAAAAATGGATTGATGAGATCAAATAGGGTCTCTCATAATATTAAAATAAAATTTACATCAAGATTAATATAAAAGAACATCCCCCTACATAACAAAGAGGTGCTTAAAAGAAGTGACATAAAGGAGAGTACTTAAAAATAAAGAGAGAGGTTGAATCTCTTATGAAAATTCGGCAGCCTAACGGCGCCACTCAAAACTTCCAAAATTTATTGATGATATAAAGTAGGGTCTCTAATCATATGAACATAAAAATTAATTTAAGAGTAATATAAAAGAACATCCCAATCATAATAAATATGAGCTTAAAATGAATGACATAAAAGAGTGTACTTAAAAAAGAAAGAGAGGGGTAGGATCCCTTACCTCGTGTCCTACATGACTCGATCGTTCTTTAATATCCTGAAATGTAAAATTTGGTAAATTTATAATTTCTTAAGGACCTAGTTTAAATATTATTATTCAGTTCATATCACATTTTATAATGTCATATCAGACGTTTTTGTCGATGTTCGGTACATGAGTAAAAATTGAACTTGTTGAAAAAGAATTTTCCATCTAGTTATAGGAACATCATATCCAGAATAGTATTGATGTTTTAAATATCATATATATCCAGTATATATTCATTTTATACTATTCCATAGCATTTGGAAACAAAAAATTAAAATCACCGTTCATGGAGATGGTAGGCCGTACGTACGCCTGAACGCTACTTTCATTTTTTGTCATATTAATGGAATTAAAACAAAATGAGATATATATATATTATAATTCCAGAACTATATCCATCATTTATAATTAATATATTACTTATATATCCATTATATATTTATACTTATAATAGTACATAACATTTGGAGATAAGAAATGAAATATATCGTTCATGGAGACGGTAAGCCGTACGTACGCATGAACGCTACTTCCTTTTCTATTTCATATTTAAAGAAATTAAAACATAATGATACATAATAGTATTATAATTCCAGTATGGTATCATATATAATATCATTAAATCTATACTTTATACGTACCACATATGGTATTAACGAATCAAATCACTTTGAGGGGGCGGTAGTCCGCACTTCCTAAAATGAAGATATCACGTTTACCCATAATGGAATCCATAAATGTATGGCATAAATTAAAAATACATAAGATTAAGGAAAACATAAACATATTATATATCATATATAAATATAGTTACATCTTAATGGCAACATTTGAAGGTGTTAAAAGAATATTGAATAATCATCGTTTCGTGAGGCAGAAATTCACCATCCACAGAAACAGTATGTTCTTTAACCATTAGATGTAGGTGTGTGTAACTGTAGCTCGGATACTTATTATAAAAACATCCTATTATATTAAAGATACTGGTGTTGTTACAAAAAAAAGTAATAAAAAGAGTTTAGGGGTTTGGAGAAGCAAAATAAAACAAAAGAACTCAAGGGAAGACATTACCTTTAAATCAGGTAACTCTCTTTGATTTGAGCTCAAAGGCTTCCTTGGAAAGGATTATTCCCAAAGTGAGGATTCAATGATGAATAGAGGGATGTGGATAGATGCAATTGGTAGGGTTTGGCCGAGCCAAAGGCTTGAGAGGTGTGTGTTAGGTGGTAGAGGTGGGGGCTTTTTATAAGAGGAGATGAGGGGCACTCTTGGAAAGTTATAAAATATTACTTTATTATAAAATGATTTTCGGATTTTAAAGGTCCCAAAATGATATATTTCTAGGATAAGGTGATAAGGTTTTGAAATACACTCATCCAATAGGTTTTTGACAAGTTTAGGACTTATATTTTACCCTATCTTCTCATTTTATTTAAATCATTCATTTATTAGGTAATCACTGCATCATCACGGTGTCATAAATAAATTAATTTATTTAATGTCTAAAAATTATAAAAAAAATATCATGATGTATGAAATCTTTTTATATTTATAATGAATATTTATAGTCAAAAATATGACTTATATAACCTCATGTAAAAATTGTTTTAGTAAAACAACACATGTTTGTGACATTTTAATTTTAACTTTAAATAAAAAGGTATTAATGTCATTTTCCAAACAAAGTGGATCCATGGGGTCCCCAAGTTGACCCATGGATTTTCTTGGTCGGAAATTACTCATACAATAAGGTTATAACATCTTTCAAGGTCATTTCATATTATTATAACATTATCTTTACCTTAAATTACACTAATTACCTCTAATCGTGAGTAAAAATTTAAGAGTTGCTATTCACCAAAAAATTATTTTAATCTGATTGAACCACATTTTACATCCTAATGACAACCATGTATGTCGTATTTTTTAAATTCAAACCACAGAAGTGGTAAAGTTTCATTTAAATGGAAAAACAGTTTTTAAACTACCACTTAGTGGTTTCACTATTCATCAAAAATTGATGTTTTCAGAAAAATACCAAAAATTCACCCTAAGCTATATTTGATATTCCGAATTCAAAAATGATGTCTATTTTAAAAAATTAAAAACATATAAGTTGCATTAATTAATTTAATAATTAATTCCCGCTGACAAACCAAATAGCGTGTTTTTAAGAAACAATATCTATTAAAAGATTGACACTAGTTTAAGTCCAATTTCAAAGTGAAATTAATTCTAATGACCACTATTGGATTAAATGGTAAAAATGTATTCTAATTTAACATTAAAAACAATTAAAAATATAATCTAATCATATAAACAAATTAGATTAAAAAGTGGTTTTGAATTAAAATACAACATTTTTCACTATTCATTAAAAAATGAACATTATCGGAAAAATACCAAAAATTTACACAAAGTAAATTTTGATGTATCTATTATAAAGAATAATTTTATTTTGTCAAATATAACAAATAAAATTTTTAAAAAGTGTATTTAAAAGAGGTTTGCCATCAAAAGGCGGTTAATCGACCTTTTAAAGAATATTAGAATGTTTACGCTTAAAATTGGATTCATTCGCATTTTTAATCCTATAAAATTTATTGTAAAAAGTTATAATTTTTGAAAAACATATATAATCATTTTTTAGTTAGTTCTTTTCATTCCCACCATAACAATGACTAGGCGTTAACTACCATTTAAAATAATATTATTTTATTATTATAGTGCAACGTAAGATTTTAAAGGAACACATTGTTGCGTATTGGGTAAGCCATCAAGCATAGAGTTCCCTTTAAATTAATATTAACATTTTATTCCCAAATAGGGATAAATATAAAAATTCCATATTCTTTATTTACCCGGGGTGTTACATCCTTCCCCCCTTTTGGGAATTGCGTCCTCACAATTTTAAAATTGGTCTCAGAAACATCATTGAAAATCCCACATCGGAACAATAGTCAGTAAAACAATCACTTTAAAATAAAGAAAGAGAAGTCCAAAGGTCACCCGAGTTAACCCATACCAGGATTCCATGTAAGAAAACATGGATATGGAGGAAAAAACAAAGGGTCATGTTCAGAGGGAGAGTGATAGTAAACATGTCTAGGAGAAAATTAACCATAAGAAAATCACAAACTTGTGATGGGTTAAACGGTATTCGATTCCCCAGTAGGAAAAGTTAACAGACATCATTTTTGTTTTAAGTTACTCTTCATTGAGGAATTTATTTTTGAGCTTGACTAAATCATAATGAAATATACTCATTTTTCATGTAGACTTTCAACTTTTACTATATTCCTTAATCAAACTCATATTTTCTCCAAAAGATGAGTATTTAGGAAGACTTGTTCGTATTAAGAGTACTATAATCAACTTCTTGAGAATCACCTAATCCAAAAAAGAGAACTATATATTTCCCATGTCTTTAGACAAAAACCAAAACCAAAATTTTTAGTATGAGATCAGATAATCCACAAAAGTATAATCCTTTATAAAAAGAAAATCTATTCTTAATCTCCCAAATTTGTCCAAAAAAAACACAAAGTTCAACGAAGACCATTCGATAAACAATTGTCCATAAAATTCTTCAAAGTAAACCAAACTAAGATTGAAACTCAAATATTTGAAGTATTTAATCACATAGTCTTCCAAGGTACAAATTAACTTTTATCTCCAAATAAAATCTGTTGCTCTTAAATTCTCATATTGAAAATTAATTAACCTAATCACATATCCTCCATGATAGGTTAATCATTTCCATAGATAAACCAAAATCAACTTACTCTTGATTCATAAAATCATGTAACTAAAAAAATAATTTTTCAAACTAACCAGGGACTTCACGTAGTCTAGTGGTAGGCGATAAATACCAGTCGCACTTTGGTTGTGGGTTCGATTCCCGTAGCTTTGTCCGATGCGACGGGTTGTCACACGGTCTGTGTGTTGTCCTTTTTCCAAAACTATATAATTCTTAAAAAATTCCCCAAAATGATATAAAATCTTCAAAAATAATCATAACATATTTTAACCTCATGTTTATCTCATGCCTTTCATTTTACATCATAACATATAATAACCCATAATTACCTCAAAAGTAAGGATTATATAAACCCTAATGGTTACCTTTATAATTATTACCTGAACTTCCACATCGATTGGTCATCTCGTACATGATGCATTACAAAACATACCAAGGTTCAAGTGGTTGATCATGACTCCTTGATAGTTGGTTTAGAACAACCACGAGTTTCCTCATTGAATCCCCCATTTCATCCAGTCTCTTAATCAGAGAACCACCACAGTTTCCTTCAAAACTATTGTCACTTTGGTGCCTTCTAGATCCATCCATTCAATAAAAACAGAAATGTCAGTGTGAGTATATCAACAAAACAATCATATACTAATGAGGAAGATAAACACTATGATATACTTACTCATTCACTTTATCAAAAACTAGGACTCTTTCTGAAATCCTAACCATTATTGTAATGTCACTTATGCTTAGAGAATACCCTAACCTCTAAAGTTATCTAAACCGACCTCTGATACCAACTATATGGCCCCGACCTTAAACCTTACTTAATATTGAATTAAATGAGTAATTCACATTGAGGATCTTTTCAGTTTTATAGTTTTAGAGAATTAGATCATAAATCATGAATTACATTCCACATTTAAACAAAGTGGTTACATAAAAGATAGTATTCGTTTTTTCCCAACAATGGAAACATATTTAAAATAAAACATGGATTATTTCTTGACACTTCCTTGAAACTATAATCATATCATGCACCTTTCCCTTAACCTGTGAAAAACATTTCAAAAACTTGGGATGAGCATAAAAATATCAGTAAGGAATATAAAAGTACAAAAAGAAAACATTATACCATGTATGAAATCATACTTTACTCATAAAATATAATAATTTTAACATACCTCATCAAATCATGAATAAATAATAGAAATCATAAGTCATAAAGGTAACTTGAGGTATTCATAACATTCTTACGTAGGGAGTAACCCTCTTGGTTACATTTGGAATACCCATTAGAGTATATTCTCAAAATCTCTTTGGAGAAACCTTAACGTTTAACCCCTTTGCATTACCCAATGAATTGGAGAGCTATATCGGGCTCACCTACCCTTATTTTATCATGGAACCACCCATATTCATAATAATTCCCAAGAACCGTAACATAATCATATCACATAAAACATGCATAAAAGAAACATAACATTTCCACTTTTCAATCACAAGATATCAATACAACACATTGATATAAAAACATTATGAAAACCATTTTCAATACCAAAATAAAATAAAAGTAAAACATGGTATTCATTTTTCTTTAAAAAAAAGGTATGGATTGAAGAGGAAGACGAAACTCAAATAATGGTCACGGCAGCGGAGAAGTTGTTGTCGCCGCATACGTACGACAAAAACATTACCTTTTATCATTTAGTTAAATGCTTTGTATAAAAATATTCATTTTGGATAAATGTAAAAGTCAAAGGGGTTTATACACCATATAAGATAAGGTTGTGTATAAAACAAAATATGCCTCAATGAAGGTAGATTGAGACGAAGTCCCATACAAAGACGATATCCTTGGATTAAGGATAAATCAATTACATAATTATGTGTGACAAACGAATACACCAAATATAAGAGGATATTAAGTGTAAAACAATCATAGGTTATTCACACATATTCATAGAATGACATATTCAAGGAGTGCAAGTTTATCCCAAAGAATCAAAATTGGGTTAAGAAGTTCCCTTGCAATAATTCGACAGCCTAACAGCATCACTTCAAAATTCAGAAAATGATTTGATGAGAGATAAAAAGGGTATATCATCACTTGGACATAAAATTTAAATCAATATGGATATATAATAGCATATCCCAACATAGAAATATGTAAATTAAAATACCCAACAAAAGAAGTCTTTTAAAAAGAGAAGGGTGAAAGGTTCCCTTACCGACTTGGGTATCTTTCAAAACATACACCCCATGAAAGAAGGACAATAAAACATTGATGTAAATACTCATAAATGAAAGTATATTACACAAAGTGTATAATAATGGGCAGTATATATACCACTAAATGGAAATGGTGGAAAATTTAGCATAAATCTCATGGGAATAAAAGTGAGTTGAAAAATCCCTTACGAAAACTCGGCAGCCTAACGGCACCACTTAAAACTTCCAAAAATGGATTGATGAGATAAAATAGGGTCTCCCATCATATTAAAATAAAATTTAAATCAAGATGAATATAAAATAACATCCCCCAACATAACAAATAGTATCTTAAAAGAAGTGACATAAAGGATAGTGCTTAAAAAGAAAGAGAGAGGTTGGATCTCTTACAAAAATTCGGCAGCCTAACGGCGCCACTCAAAACTTCCAAAATTGATTGATAAGAGAAATTATGGTCTCTAATAATATGAACATAAAAATTACTGTAATATTAATATAAAATAACATACCAATCATAAGAAATATGAGCTTAAAAGGAATGACATAAAAGAGTGTACTTAAAAAGAAAGAGAGGGGTAGGAACCCTTACCTCGTGTCCGACATGACTCGATCGTTCTTTAATCTCCTGAATAATAAAATTTGGTAAATTTATAATTTATTAAGGACCTCCTTTAATGATTATTACTCTGTTAATATCACATATTATAATGATATAATAATTGGTTAATAAAGTGAGTTCATATTAGACGTTTTTGTCGATGTTCGGTACATGAGTAAAAATTGAACTTGTTAAAAAAGAATTTTCCATGTAGTTATAGGTACATCATATCCAGAATACTATTTATGTATTAAATATCATATATATCCATTATATATTCATTTTATACTATTCCATAGCATTGGAGACAAAAAATTAAAATCACCCTTCATGGAGACGGTAGGTTGTACGTACGCATGAACGCTACTTTCATTTTTTGTCATATTAATGGAATTAAAATAAAATGAGAGATGTATATATTATAATTCCAGAATTATATTCATAATTTATATGTTATATATTACATATATATCCATTATATATATTTACTTATAATAGTACATGACATTTGGATATAAGAAATGAAATATACCGTTCATGGTGACAGTAAGTCGTACGTACGCATGAACGGTACTTCCATTTCTATTTCATATTTAATGGAATTAAAACATAATGATACATAATAGTATTATAATTCCAGTATGTTATCATATATAATATCATTAAATCTATAATTTATACGTACCGCATATGGTATTAACGAATCAAATCACTTTGAGCGGGCGGTAGTCCGCACTTCCTAAAATGAAGATATTGCGTTTACCCATAATGGAAGCCATAATGGTATGCCATAAATGAAAAATACAGAAGCTTAAGGAAAACATAAACATATTATATATCATATATAAATATAGTGATATCTTAATGGCCACCTTTGAAGGTGTTAAAAGAATATTGAACAATCATCGTTTCGTGAGGCAGAAATTCACCATCCACAGAAATAGTATGTTATTTAACCATTAGATGTAGGTGTGTGTAAGTGTAGCTCGAATAATTATTATAAAAACATCCTAGTATATTTACTATACTGGTGTTGTTACAAAAAAAAGTAATAAAAAGAGTTTATGGGTTTGGATAATCAAAATAAAACAAAAGAACTCAAGGGAAGACATTACCTTTAAATCAGGTAACTCTCTTTGATTTGAGCTCAAAGGCTTCCTTGGAAAGGATTATTACCAAAGTGAGGATTAAATGATGAATATAGGGATGTTTAGAGATGAAATGGGCAGGGTTTGGCCGAGACAAAGGCTTGATAGGTGTGTGTAAGGTGGCAGAGGTGGGGGCCTTTTATAAGAGGAGAGGAGGGGCACTTTTGGAAAGTTATAAAATATTACTTTATTATAAAATGATTTTCGGATTTTAAAGGTCCCAAAAGGATATATTTTGAGGATAAGGTGATAAGGTTTTGAAATCCACCCATCCAATAGGTTTTATAAAAGTTTAAGACTTAGATTTTACCCTATCTTCTTATTTTATTTAAATCGTTCATTTATTAGTTAATCAATGCATCATCACGGTGTCATAAATAAATTAATTTATTTAATGTCTAAAAATTATAAAAAAAATTTCATGATGTATTAAATTTTTGTATCTTTCTAATGAATATTTATAGTCAAAAATATTACTTATATAACCCCATGTAAAAATTGTTTTATTAAAACAACACATGTTTGTGACATTTTAATTTTAACTTTAAATAAAAAGGTATTAATGTCATTTTCCCAGAAAAGTGTCTCCATGGGGTCCCCAAGTTGACCCATGGATTTTCTTGGTCGGTCAAGACTCACCCAATAAGGTTAGAACATGTTTCAAGGCCATTTCATATTATTATAACATTATCTTTACCTTAAATTACACTAATTACCTCTAATCGCAATTAAAAACTGAAGAGTTGCTATTCACCAAAAAATTATTTTAATCCAATTGAACCAAATTTTAAATCCTAATGAAAACCATGTGTGTAGTATTTTTGAAATTCAAACCACAGAAGTGTTAATGTTTCTTTTAAACGGAAAAACGGTTTTTAAACTCCCACTTAGTGGTTTCACTATTCATCAAAAATTGAAGTTTTTCAGAGAAATACCAAAAATTCACCCTAAGCTATATTTGATATTCTGAATTCAAAAATGATGTCTATTTTAAAAAATTCAAAACATATAAGTTTCATTAACTAATTTAATAATTAATTCCCGTTGTCAAAACAAATAGCGTGTTTTTAAGAAACAATATCTACTAAAAGATTGACACTAGTTTAAGTCCAATTTCAAAGTGAAATTAATTCCAATGACCACTATTGGATTAAATGGTAAAAATATATTCTAATTTAAATTTAAAAACAATTCAAAATATAATCTAATCATATAAATAAATTATATTAAAAAGAGGTTTTGAATTAAAATAAAACATTTTTCACTATTCATTAAAAAATGAACTTTATCGAAAAAATACCAAAAATTTACACAAAGTAAATTTTGATGTCTCGATTCTAAAGAAGAATTTTATTTTGTCAAATATAACACATAAAATTGTCAAAAAGTGTATTTAAAAGAGGTTCGCCATCAAAAGGCGGTTAATCGACCTTTTAAAGAATATTAGAATGTTTACGCTTAAAATTGGATTCATTCACATTTTTAATCCTCTAACATTTATTGTAAAATGTAAAAAAATTTGACAAACATATATAATCATTTTGTAGTTAGTTCTTTTCATTCCCACCATTACAACAGCTAGGTGTTAACTACCATTTAAAATAATATTATTTTATTATTAGAGTGCAACGTAAGATTTCAAAGGAACTCGTTGTTGCGTATTGGGTAAGCCATAGAGCATGGTGTTCCATTTAAATTAATATTGACATTTTATTCACAAATAGGGATAAATATAAAAATTCCATATTCTTTATTTACCTGGGGTGTTACATCTGGATTGATGTTGAATTTACTATAAATTAATTTTTTTTTGAAATTCCAAAGGTGCCCCTCACCTCAATTATAAAAGGGCACCTCCTCCCTCACTTCTTCACATCACATTGAGCCTTAAATATAGACCATACCCTACCCATTAACCTTCTCAATTTTTTTAGTCATATTCTATAGGTTTTTCTCATAAAAAATACTAACTCTAGTGTTCTTAAGATGAGATATAGAGGTAGCTCGTCGAAGAAGATGTGATCTTCTTTACTGACTCTTTCAAGAGAATATATTATTTTTACTTCCTCTTAATGTGTTGTTTACATTATAAAGTAATAAATAAAAAATCAAATATATTTTCATATATAGTTATGATTATTGAACAACCTTATTCCCCATTTTATCCATCCTACAAAAAATGAAATCGCCATGAATACATACGTATGACATACCATATCCATGTTGTGGTGTAATCTGTTTTTAATCACCACATTACTTGGATGGGTATAATTATAGATATAATAACTATATATTATAATTATAACATGATATTGATTCCAAAAAAAATACAGCATACACTTTCATACCATTTCACCATTAAGGGAATGATATTTTTGCTTGTGCGTATGTATGACCTACCATCTCCACGATGTGATGTGATTCATTCTCGATGATCAAAATTAAAGAATGATTGTAGAAATGTATATAATGATTAAATATGATATATTTTACCTTAATATTATTATGTAAATGATATTACTATAACCTATGAATAATAAATGAGACTTATATGACAAAACATGCATAAAAAATGAAGCAGTTAACACTTGCAAGAAGAGTAATATTATTAACAAACAAGTGATAATATGATGATATATTACATCATAAATATGAATATGGTTTTGGAATAAGATAATAACGTTATTTAAATTCATTATACCACAGTTTTGAATACGTACGATGTAAATCATACCTAAGGTATGGGTTAATTTCATAATCTTATTTTTATCATAGATTGTTTATACATAAGTATTTACTGAGGAATATTTATCTTCCATTTCCATGTTTCTTATAAATTTATAAAAAAATATTCTCCCTATTCCTATAAAATTGTTTAAATTCATTTTTACCCATGTTGTAATATTTAATAAATGGGTTTAATGGAATGTTTTTTTCGTTTTCCTAATGAAGTAATTTGTTACTTTTCTAGGATAAGTAAGAGAATATTGTTTCTTTTGAACTTATATGAAATGAACAGATTTTTTTTTAATCATGACATCATAATTTCTTGAGACTTCCCATATAATATTTAATGGTTTTTTTGAAAATGTTTTCTTTTAATATTGTGTGGAATTTTAATAATATAAAACAATTTAAAAGAAGAAATGATATTTTCCTCAATAATTATTTTCAAGTGATATTTCAAAATCATTTTCCATCTAAGATAAAATTGTTTGATGTTACTTATGTTTTACTATGATATGATCCAATTATATCATTCTCATTCTTTCTATGGATGTTTTATGTTTATGATGGATTTATTTTTATTAATTGTGTTTATTTTCCGTGATTTATGTTATGATGAAATGTTTATGAAACCCAATTCTTTTTATGGATTCTGATATGATGAATGATTTATATTCTTGTTGTACACATATGTATAGTTTTAATTATGTTATGGGTGGGACCTATATCTACCTCCAATGAATATTGGTAAATATTTATATCTTATGCGATAGAAAGTATTGGAATATGAAGTGAGCCCAATTCAGTAATACAGCTCTAGAATGAGTAGTGAACTTAGTTTAGTAAAGGACTTTGTCCACTATGATGGTCTTGTAAATGAGCCTTGACTAATATGGAATAATTTTATATGCTTATTTTTATGCAAAAAATTCCATATCATATGTTATTCTCTATGGTCATATGATCTTTGATAAACATATATGATTTATCCCATGACATGATGTTAAGAGTTTGATACGCAAGATGAAATTTTCAAATGTTATATTTTATGTTCTTATGTATTTTGATTGTGATATGATTAATACCTCCCTTTTTTACCCTTACTGAGCACCGAACCTTACTATTTATTATTTTTCTATTCCTTAGGACATGAATAATGGTAATAAGTAATATGTGTCAAAAAAGGTTCTTGATATGAGGGAATAAATTAGAGACAATGTATATGTTTTATGAACCACTTGTTTTTTGTTTCCTAGTTTCTAAAGACACTAAACCAATATGGTACTGGAGTAGTTTTGTTATGTTTTGTAATTAATATTCATCTATTTAGATGTTATATATATGTATGTAAAGTATGGTCCCTTATAGTTGGTATTAGAGAAATGGTTTAGTTATCATTTGGAAATAATGATTAGAAAACCATAGTAAACACCCTAAGGTTAAGTCTATGTATAGGATAAAATCCTAGAGTTTTGATTAAAATCATAAATAACCTAGGATAAAACCTGTGGTATCATGAATTGAAATCTTATAAGTAATTTACCTTGATTATGTGGTTTTACCATTATGATTAGTGTCTTTCACATTATGATTTTTGTATTTAGTCATTGGTTGGAACCCTAACGAACCATGTTAATGCTGAATGTGATGGACAATGAAATGATTGTCCTCTTGAGTAACTGAATGTTATGGGAGATGGAATAAAAAACCTTGTTTCTATTCCCACGCAACTTTATCAATATATAAATGACATAGGTCTTCCAAATGAGAAAGGGAGGGAAGAAAATTCTATCAAGACCCTTATGAGGTAGTGTATACCTTCCTTCTGTGGGTCCTCTAATCCACTAGTGGATGAAAAATGGATCAGTATAACTGAAAATATATGTTTAGTTTTCCAGTAGCCCAAACATGAGAAGTTAATCTTGGCAGTCTATCATTTAGAAGATAAAGCAGATCGATGGTGGAATCTCATCAAGAATATGAGGCAACAAGATGAAATTGAATTAATGCAATGAGATGAGTTTAAGGGGATATTTCTGAACAAGTACTTCCCTCATATTATACGTATAAAGATGGAGAAGTAATTTCTTGAGATAAAGAAAAAGGATGATAAATCCATCAGTACATATGAGGTGAATTTTACAAGTCCTGTAATGTATTCCTATGGTTTAATTATCAGTCAGAAAAGTAAAATTGATCAATTCTTTGGTGGTTCTAAAACCATTTATCCAAAGGGAATTGTCCATAAGATATTTCAATAGCTATGAGGAAATAATTCGATGTGCTCTAAAGGTTGATATGGAGAATGGAGTTACCCATTAGACTTATGGGTTTGATAAGAAGAGAAAAATGGGGTTCAAGGGAAAATCTAAAAAACATATTGTAAAGAAGATGAGATTTACTTTATAATAAAAGTGTGGAAAGAAATGTAGATGAAACTATATTAAGGGGATTGGTAAATATTTTAAGTGTGAGAAAGAAGGTTATCAAGATATTGAATGTTGAATTGATGGGAAAAATTAACTAATGATGTGAATAGAAAAAAGGATACAAAGAATTCACCTCCACAACATTAATGTTACAAGTGAAAGGAAATGGGGAATTATGATTACCAATGACCTAATCCGAGGGTTATTGGTGATGATCAGTACCAGCAACCACTTAAGGACAAATAAAAAAGGAAAATCACATTCCATCACTATCGGTGATGTGGAGTATGATAATGAAGTATTGAAAGGTACAATTACCATACACTTTACATTAATTATTGATCACATAATAGGATCACTATCAAGAAAAAATATCATCATCCCCATATTGATGACTTATTTCATCAACTACATGGAGATCAATAGTTTTCCAAAATTTAACTTCATTATGGATATCATCAATTAAGTGTTAAGGAGGATATAATCAAGATGACATTCGAAATAATGTATGTACACTATGAATTTATAGTTGTGCCTTTTGTTCTTTTAAATTCACCCTATATCTTCATAGATTTAATGAATAGTTTATTTAGAGAATATCTTGATCATTTGGTGGTAATCTTTACTGACGATATTTGTTTTTATTCAAAGACAAAGTAAAAACTTGAATATCACCTGAGGATTGTACTAAAGGCCTTGATAAATGAGACGTTTTATGAAAAATTTACCAAGTGTTAATTTTGTCTTTAGAAAGTTTCATTTTTGGGTCACATAATCTCAAGAAAGGGGATATCTATGGATCCATCAAAGACAGAAGTTATTGAATATTGTCCAAGACCAATAATGGTCACTAAGATCCAAATATTTCTTGGTTTGGATGGATATTATCAACATTTTTTAAAATATTTATCTCAATTATATAATCCAATCACCATGTTGACTTGGAAAGGAGTTTTTTTCATATGGATGGAAGAATGTGAAGATAATTTCAAGGAGCTAAAAATAAGACTAGTCAATGCACCTATTCTCTCACTACCCTATAGTGGAGAAAAGTTTGTGCTCTAAAATGATTCATCTATGAAGGATTTGTGATGTGTTATCATTAAAAATGACACAGTGATAGATTTTGCCTCATGAAAATTGAAAATCCATGACCAAAATTAACCAGATCATGATTTAGAGTTAGCTATGGTAATATTTTAATTAATGATATGAAGGCATTATCATTATGGGTAATTATCTGATATATATACTAATCATATTTTTTTAAGTATATTTTCACTCAAAAGTAGATGAATATGCAACAAAGGAGATGGTTGGAGTTGATTAAAGATTACGACTACTCAATACATTACCACCATGGGAAAGAGAACAAGGTGGAAGATGATTTGAGTCAAAAGGATTGTGTTGGCCTATCCATGATGAGGATAAAAAAAGATATAATATTTATGGATTTTCAATGGATGGATATGGAAATTTTAAAGGAATGGGAGAAATATTATCTTTTTTAAATGAATGTTCATCCACATATACAAGTGAAGGTTAAGGAGGTGTATAAGAGAGATGTAGAGTTACAAAAGAAGGTGAGAAATGTTCTTGATTTAAACTCTGATTATGGTGAAATAATAATGTTCAGGAATCGTGTTTTTATTTCTCCCATACCAGAATTAAAGAATGATATATTGGATGAGGCTCACAGTTCATCATTCTCTATTCATCATGGATGCATAGAGATGTACAATGACATGATGGAGTATTTCTGATGGGATGGCATGAAAAGAGATATTGAAGAATATGTTTATCAGTTCTTGGTTTGTCAGAAAGTTAATGGTGAGAGATAGAAGTCTAAGGGGATTTTATAACCATTACCCAAACCAGCATGGAAATGGGGAAACATCACCATGGAATTTATTTTCGGGCTTCCCAAAACATCTAAAGTTCATAATGATATATGGGTTATATTTGATCACCTTATGAAGTTGTCACACTTCATTTCTATTATAAAATGCTTCTCTCTTTATCATATTACAATAATATATATTAAGGAAATTTTTCAATTTCATGGAGTACCACAATCCATTATATTGGATCGGGATCCGAGGTTTACCTTGAAGTTTTAGAGAAGTCTTTAGAATGATCTAGATACAAAGTTATGTTTCAGCACTGCTTATCATCCCCAAAAATATGGTATGTCTATAAAGAAAAATTAAAACTCTAGAAGATGTATTGAGAGAATTATCTATGGATTTAAAAGGTGGTTTTCATTAAAACCCAACTTTGGTTGAATTTTCTTACAACAATATATTTCACTCTATTATTATGATGGCTCTTTATGAAACCCTCTATGGTAAGAAGTGTATAACTTCAATATACTGAAATGGAGTTGGGGAAAGAAATATATTTGGACCTTAACTTGTTGAGGAAATGACAGAGAAGGTTAAATCTATTCAACAATACATAAGAGGAGCTCAGAGTTGACAAAAAAGTCATGATGACAATAAAAAAAAGATATGGAATTTGAAGTGGGTGACAAGGTATTTCTATAAATATCTCCCTAGAATAGATTGATGAGATTTGGATAGAAGTTAAAGCTGAGCCCTAGGTATATTTTTCCATTTTAAATTCTTGATCATGTTGGAAAGGTAGCTTATAGATTGACACCTCCACTAAATCTCTCCTAAGTCCATGATGTGTTCCATGTATCTAACTTGATAAAGTGCATACATAATCCTT
The DNA here is from genome assembly GCA_963277665.1 of Viscum album. Lineage (NCBI taxonomy): Eukaryota > Viridiplantae > Streptophyta > Magnoliopsida > Santalales > Viscaceae > Viscum > Viscum album. The sequence goes on from OY728162.1 coordinate 1,338,366,203, forward strand.
CACATGTACTACACTTATAATTAATACCATTAGAGAAAGATATTTCTTATGAAGAAAAGCCAGAAGGGATTTTGAATCATAGTTAAAATTTTCTACGAAACAATACCACTCACTTAGTTAACGTTTTATGGAAGAACCACCAATTTGAGGAAGCTACATGGAAACTTAAAAATGAGATGAGATGGAGGTATCCTCGTCTATTCAAGTGATGAATTTTGAAGGTGAAATCCATTTTAAGGAGGGTAGAATGTATCACATGAATTGTTTTATGAAATATTTATCTTTAAATAATTTTAATTATTCAATAGCTTGTATTGCACACAACCATGAGTTTAAAAGAAACTGCAAGATGCTATTAGTATAAAATGACCTTTATAACCTAGTCATTAAAATGGTAGGAATAAATATAAATAACTAACTTATGAAAATAAATAATTAATTGATTGGTTACCAATTATTCAGAAAGGAAAATATAATCCAATTGAATATAAAGGAAATATTTATATTTTTATGCTTCCAAAAGCATTTTGTCTTAATAAATTAAATTATTTACAATTAGTTAATGATATTAATGAAATATATATTTCATATATTCAGTGATTTATTTTTTATATTTGTCCAATATAATTTATAGTCATAATATATGAATAAGACTAATATTACATATAAAAATATATTTTTTAAAGGCAAATTTACTAACTTTTAATGAAGAACCTATTTTAAATCAATTTTTTTTACTTTTATATATTATATTTGACAAAATAAACTTTTTATTTTAAAGAGTAATATTAAAATTTACTTTGGTTTAATTTTTGGTATTTTTCTGATAATTTTCATGTTTTGATGAATAGTAATAAAATATTGCATTTTAATTGAAAATAAATTTTTTATCTAATTAATTTATAGTGTTAAACTATATTTTTAATTAGTTTTAAAGTATAATTAGATAAAAAAATTATAAGTTAATTCAATTTAGGTCATTGGAATCAATTTCACATCAATGTTTGATATAAAACTATTTCAATCTTTTGAACATTTTCACTTTCAAAACTTGCTTTCTTGTTCCGTCAACGAGATTAATTTTAAATTGATTGTTGTAACTTATGTGTTTTGAATTTTAAAAAATGGAATCCATATTTGAAATTGGGGGGGTAAAAACTATTTAAATATATTTCTTTTATTTTTGGGCATTGTGAATAGTAACTTTCGTAATTTTTAATTAATAAGGTAAAAGGTAATTGTGGTAATTAAGGGTAAAAATATTATTATAAATAGTATAAAATTACCCTAAAAATTTTCCTAATTTCATTTTATGAGTTTTTTTTACCGAAAATCATCTTTGGGTGGAAATTATATCATTTTTAAGCCACATGGATGAGAGTATGAAATTTATTATATTTTATTTAAAGGAAAGTTAAAGATACCATGCTCATATTTTTAATAACAACATCATTTTTAATATAAGGTCATACATAAGATAAATTAGAATATACATAGTCATTTGGAAGATAAAATTGTTTTATTTATCATGGTAATTTAATTTTGATTTTTAGTAAAAAAATAATTACCTTAACGGGTTATACAATGATGATGTTATAATTATTTTATTAGTGGAAATATCAAATAAATGTTATTAAAAATATTACAATAAATTTAATTTGAGGTAACTAATATAATAAAATAATTTTATAAATGACCTTGACTTATTAGTGATATAATAAAATATTTTTTTCAAATTTGACTTATTATCTTGAAATTTTTAAAAAATCCAAAAAATGAATAGTTTCAAAATTGACACCATTGATATTTTTTCAAAATAATGTTCTAGTAAATTATTAAAAAATCATAAAACATTTTACAAAAACAAAATAATTATAAAATGGTCTAAAATATTCCAAACTATTCATTTATGGTCTAACTGATATCAAATAAGTAAAATTTAAAATATTTTAATATTGAAAAGATTTCAACCTTATTAATATTAAAATATGCTAACTAACGGTTAATCAAAATGATAAGGTTTAAAAAATAAAAAATATATAAAAAATATATTGGTTGATGATATTAAAACATTATCTCATCTTTGCATCTAATAAATTTCCCTTTTTAGGCATTTTTATTGAGATTGAATTTATTATAAATTCATATTTTTAGAAATTTCAAATATGCCCCTCACCTCAATTATAAAAGGGAACCTCCTTACTCACTTATTCACATCACATTGAGGCTTCAAGCTCAATCATACCCTACCCATTTACCTTCTAAACTTCTCTAGTCACATTCTAGAGGTTCTGGTCTTCTCAAAATACAAACTATAGTGTCCTTGAGAGGAGATCTGGGGAGAGCTCACCGAAGAAGAGGTAATCTCCTTTACCGACTCTTTCAAGAGTATTTGTTCTTGTAATTACTATTAATGTGTTGTTTACATTATAAAGTAATAACTAAAGTATAAAATATATGATTATATTTTATTATTATTATGTAACAACCTAATTCTCCATTTTATCTATCCTACAAAAAATAAAATCATCACGTGTGCGTACGTACGACCTACCATATCCACGTCATGGTGTAATCTGTTTTTAATCACCACATTACTTGGATGGGTAGAATGATGGAAATAATAACCATATATTATGGTTATAAAATGATATTTATTCTGAATAAATACATAAACCATACACTTTCATACCATTTCACCATTGAGGGAATGATATTGTCGCTTGTGCATACGTATGACCTACCATATCCATGATGTGATGTGATTTATTATATGTGATTAACATTAAATAATGACTGTATAAATATATATAAAGAGTAAATATTATATATGTTACCTTAATATTATCCTTTAAATTATATTTCTATAACATATGATTAACAAATGATACTTATACGACAAAACATGCATAAAAAATGAAGCAGTTGACACTTGATAGAAGAGTAATATTATTAGTAAACAAGTGATAATATGATGATATATTACATCATAAATTTTAATATGGTTCTAGAATAAGATAATAACATTATTTAAATCCATTATATCAAAGTTTCTAATACGTATGAAGGAAATCATACCTAAGGTAAGGGTTAATTTCATAATTTTTTTTATCCTAGATTGTTTATACGTAAGTATTTATTAGGGAATATTTATCATCCATTTCCATGATTCTTAAAAATATATTCAAAAATATTCTCACTATTATTCTAAAAAAACTTAAATTCATTTTTACCCATGTTTTATTTTTTACTAAATGGTTTTTATGGAATGTTTTTTTTTCATTTTCCTAATGAGGTAATTTGTGAATTTTCTGGCAAAATTATGAGAAAAATGTTTCTTTTGAACTTATATGAAATGAACAGATTTTTTTATTTTCATGATTTCATAATTCCTTGAGGTTTCCCATATAACATTTCAAGGTTTTTTTATTGAAAATTTTTTCTTTTAATATTCTGCGGAATTTTAATAATAATAAAAATTAAAGGAGAAATGATATTTTCCTCAAGAATTATTTTCAAGTGATATTTCAAAATAATTTTCCATCTTAGATAACATTATTTTATGTTAATTATATTTTAATAGGATATGATCCAATTATATCATTATAATTATATCTATGAATTGTTTATGTTTATGATGGATTGATGTTTATTAATTATGTTTATTTTCCATGAGTTGTGTTATGATGAAATGCTTATGAAACCCATTTATTTTTATAGATTTTGATATGATGAATGATTTATGTTATTGTGGTACACATATTTATGGTTTTAATTATGTGATGGGTGGTACATATATCTACCTCCAATTTATATAGGTAAATATTTATATCTTATGAGATATATAGGATTGGAATAGGAAGTGAACCCAGTTTAGTAATACAGGGATGGAATGAGGAGTGAACTCAGTTTAGTAAAGGGGTTTGTCTATTATGATGGTCTTAAAAATGAGCCTGTACTAATATGGAATAATTTTATATACTTATTTGTATGCCAAAAATTCTAAATCTTATGTTATGCTCTCTCTGAATATGTTCTTTGATGAACTTCTATGATTTATCACATGACATGATATAATTATCTTTGATATGGAGGATTAAAATTTTCAAATGTTATGTTTATGTTCTTATGTCTTACGATTATGATAGGATTAATATCTCTCTTTTTTACCCTTACTGGGAATCTAAACTCACCCTTTCTTATGTTTCTATTCCCCAAGATATGAAAAACAGTATTAATTAAGATGTGTCAAAAAGGGTTCTGGATATGAAGGAATAAACAAGAGACGATGTAGATGTTTTATAAACCACTTGTTTATGTTTCCTAGTTTATAAAGAAACTAAACCTATATGGTCCTGGCATAGTTTTTTTATATTCTGTAATGAATATTCTTCTATTTAAATTTAATATATATTTATGTAAAGTATGGGTTGTTATAGTTGTTATTAGAGAAAAGGATTAGTTAACCTTTTGAAACTAAGATGAGAAAACCATAGTAAAACCCATAAGGATAAGTCTATGTATAAGATAAAATCCTAGAGTTTTGATGAAAATCATAAACAAACTAGAATAAAACTTATGGTATCCTGAATTGAAATTTTATAAGCAATTTATCTTGATTATGTGGTTTTCCCATTATGATTAGTGTCGTTCACACTATGATTTTTGGTTTTATTCAATGGATAGAACCCAAAGGAACCATGTTAATGTTGAATGTGATGTACAATGAAATGATTTTCCTCCTGAGAAACTAAATGTTATGGGAGAAAAAATAAATAACCTTGTTAGTATTCCCACTCAAATTTCTCAAGCTATAAATGATGCAGGTCTTCCAAACAAACAAGGGAGGGAACAATATTCTATTGAGTCCTTCATGAGGTTGTGTCTAGCTTCTTTATATGGTATTCTAATCTAATAGTGGATGAACAATGGATTTGTACAACTAAAAAGATATTTATAGTTCTTTAATATTCCAAATATGATAAATTAATCATGGCAGTCTATCATTTGGAAGGTGAAGCGGATCAATGGTAGAATCTCATCAAGAATAAGAGGCAACAAGATGAAATTGAATTAATGCAATGGGATGAGTTTAAGGGGATATTTCTCAAAAAGTACTTCCACCATATTCTAAATACAATTATGGAGAAATATTTTCTTGGGATGAAGAAAAAGTATGATGAATCCATTAGTATGAATGAGGTGAATTTTACAAGTCTTGCGAGGTAAACCTCTTGTTTAATTTTCAGTCCTAAAAGTAAAATTGATTGTTTCTTGGGTGGTTTACAATCAATTATCTAAAGGGAATTAGCCATAAGGGACTTCAATAGATATGAAGAAATCGTTTGATGTTCTCTCAAGTTTGAGATAGAAAATGGAGTTATCCATCAGTCATATGGGTTTGATAAGAAGAGAAAAATGGAATTCAAGGGAAAATCTAAAAAACATAGTGTAAAGATGATGTGATTTCCTTTATAATAAAAGGTTGGAATCAAACTTGGAGGAAACTATAATAAGGGGACTAGTAAATATTTTAAGTGTGGGAAAGAAGGTCATCATGATATTTAATGTCTAATTGATGGGGAAAAGATAACTAATGATATGAATATAGAAAAGGATACACAAAATGCACCTCTCACACTTTAATGTTACAAGTGAAAGGAAATGGGGCATTATGATAACTAATTCCCTAATACAAGGGTTATTGATGATGATCCATGTCTGAAACCACTTAATTCCAAAGACAAAGGAAAATAACATTCCATCACTATCGGTGATGTGGAGTATGATAATGAAGTGTTGAAAGGTACACTTACCATGCACTCTAAAATATAATTTTTTTTAATTAATTATGGATCTACCCACTCTTTTGTTCCTGAGGAATTTTATAAGGATATTTTCGAGGCCATATTACCTCAACAATTAGATGTTGATTTAGCTATGAAAACTTCTAATGTTACAATAGTTATATCAATAGTTTATAATTATTATCCAGTTGATGTTTGTGGGAAAGTACTTCCTAAAAATCTTATGATCCTTCCTTTAGTTAAATTTGATGTGATTATTGTCATGGATTAGATTTATCCATATTAAGTACATATCCATTTTTTAGGAAGGGAAGTCACATTTCATATTCCGAATGAATCCATGATAGTATTTTTATTCAAGGATGAATATGAACTTCCATTGGAAATGACTTCCATATTAAGGGTCTTAATTTCTATAAATGAAGGTTATCTATCTCAGATGGTTGGGGATAAGATAAAAATTAATGATACAACTATTTTAAGGGAGTATTTTGATGTATTTTTTGAAGAATTTAGAGGTCTTAAACTGAATCGTGAAGTTGAGTTTTCAATATAACTCATACTGGATGCTATGCTATTTCAAAGACTACTTATAGAATGACCCTAATTGAGTTTGAGGAACTGAAGAAGAAACTCTAAGAGAATCTTTAAAATGGATTCATACACCTTAGTGTGTCACCTTAGGATTCACCTATTCTGTTTGTTAATAAAAAAATATGGATCAATTAGACTTTGCATAGATTATCAATAACTTAACAAGATCACTATCAAGAAGAAATATCCTCTACCCCGTATTGATGACTTATTTGATCAAATATGTGGATATCAATACTTTTCCAAGCTTTATCTTCTTTATGGATATCATAAGTTGAAGTTAAAGAAGGAGAATATATATAAGACAGCATTCTGTACAATGTATAGACAATATGAATTTATAGTGATGCCTTTTTGTCTTACAAATTCACCCTCTATATTCATAGATTTAATAAATATAGTCTTTAGAGAGTATCTCGATCATTTTGTGGTAATATTTATAGACAATATTCGTTTATATTTAAAGAGAAAGGAATAACTTGAAGATCATCTAAGGATTATAATAAAGACCTTGATAAAAGATAAGCTTTATGAAAAAATTACCAACCGTGAATTTTGGATTTTGAAATTTACATTTTTTGGTTCACATAAACTCAAGAGAGGGGATATCTATGTATCCAACAAATATAAAAGTTATTGTATGTTTTCCAAGACCAATAATGGTGATTAAATCCAAATATTTCTTGGTTTGGATGGATATTATCTACGTTTTATAAAATATTTATCTCTGTTATCTAATCCAATCACCAAGTTAACTTGGAACAGAGTTATGTTCATACAGATGGAAGTATTTGAAGATAATTTCAAGGAGCTAAAAAGAAGTTTAGTCAGTGAAGCTGTGATCTCACTACCTTGTAGTTTAGAATGGTTTGTGATCTATAATGATTCATATATGAAAGAGTTGGGATGTGTTATCATTCAAAATGATACAGTGATATACTATGCCTCATGACAATTGAAAATCCCTGAACAAAACTACCCAAAATCCTGATTTAGAGTTAACTATGGTAATATTTGAATTAATGATATGGAGGCATTATAATTATGGATAAAGGTGTGATATATATAATAATTATAAATGTTTAAATTATATTTTCACTCAAAAGGACATGAATATGAAATAAATAAGATTATTGGAGTTGATTAAAGATTATGACTACTCAACACATTACCACCTCAAAAAAGAGAACAAGGTGGAAGATGCTTTGAGTAGAAAGGACCATGCAAGCCTATCCATGATGAGGATCACACAATATCTAATATTTATGGATTTTCAAAGGATAGATATGGAAATTTTAAAGTAAGGTAAAATCATATCTTTTTCAAATGAATGTCCAACCATCTATACAAGTGAAGATTAAGGAGGTGGAGAAGAAATATATAGAGTTACAAAAGAAGGTGATAAAGTGTTCCTAGCTTAAACATTGATTTTTATGGAATAATAAGGTTCAGGAACCATGTTTTTATTCCTCCCATACCAGAATTAAATAAGGAGTTGTTGGATGAGGATCATAGTTCATCATTCTCAATTCTTCCTGAAAGCACAGAGATGTACAAGGACCTGAAAGAGTATTTATGGTGGGACCATATGAAAAGAGATATTGTAGAATATGTTTATCATTTCTTGGTTTTTCATAAAGTTAAGGGTGAGAAATAGAAGTCTAAGGGGGTTTTACAAGCATTACCCAAACTGGAATGGACATGGGGAAAAATCACCATGGAAATTTTTTCGGACTTCCCAAAACATCTAAAGGCCATAATGTTATATGGGTTATATTTGATTGCCTTAGGAAGTTGGAAAACATCATTTATATTATAGAATACTTATCTCTTGATCATCTTTAAAGAATATATATTAAGTAAATGGTAAGATTTCATGGAGTACCACTTTCCATTATATCTGACCAGGATCCTAAGTTTACCTCAAAGTTTTAGAGAAGTCTTCAACAGGCTCTAGATATAGAGTTATACATCATTACTACTTATCATCCCCATAAATATGGTCAGTCTGCATAGAAAATTAAAACTCTAGAAGACATGTAGGGAGCTTTCTCTATGGATTTCAATCTTGGTTGGAATTAACACCTACCTTTGGTTGAATTTTATTACAACAATAGATTTCACTCCAGTATTAATATGGATCCTTTTGAAACCCTCTATGGTAATAAGTGTATAACTCTAACATAATGGAATGAATTCGGGGAAATAAATCTATTGGGTCCTGATCTTGTGAATGAAATGGTAGATAAGGTTAAATCTATTCAACAAAATATAAGAGGAGCTTAGAGTTGATAAAAAAATTCATTCTAACAATCGATAAAAAGATGTAGAGTTTGAAGTGGGTGATAAGGTATTTCTATGAATATCTCCCTGGAATAGATTATTAAGATTTGGGAATAAGGGAAAGCTAAGCCCTATGCATATCGGTCCTTTTTTAAATTCATGATTATGTCAGGAAGGTAGCTTATAGATTGGAACTTCCATAGAATATCTCACAATTTCTTGATATGTTCAATGTATCCCTCTTGAGAAAGTACATACCTAATCCTCCACATGTACTAAACTCAGAATTCATACTGCTAGATCAAGATATTTCTTATGAAGAAAAGATGAAAGTGATTTTGGGTCATAGTGAAAACATTCTACAAACAATACCACTAACTTGATTATAGTTTTATTGAAGAATAACCAATTTGATGAATCTCCATGGGAAATGAAGGATGTGATGATATAGAGGTATCCTCATCTATTTGAGTTATGAATTTTGAGGGTGAAATTCATTTTAAGGGTGTAGAATGTTGCACCCAAATGTTTTTATGAAATATTTATCTTTAAATAATTTTAATTCTTTAATATCTTGTATTGCACACAACCATGAGTTTAAACAAAACCATGAGATGATATTAGTATAAAATGACCATTATAACCTAGACCTTAATTTAGAAGAAATAAATATGGATAAATAACTTATGAAAATAAATAATCAATTCATTGGTTTCTGGTTAATCAAAAACAAAAATATAATCCAATTGAATATAAAGGAAATATTTCTATTTTTATGCTCTCAAAGTAATTTTGTATTAATAAATTAAATTAATTACAATTAGTTAATTATATTAATGAAATATGGGATGGAAGCTCAAGGGGGCCTGAGGGAGAACCCTAAATCAAGTGAACTAGATGATTGTTAGAATCAAGGCTTGGGGAATTATGCAATCAATGTTGGTTGTTAGAGATACCTTGTGGAATATATAGGTCATAAGGAGATGTTTTTACTTGGCAAAAAGTAGGAGGATGTCAATGTGAATCCCCCCTATGGAATATCTGGTTTGCGGAATAACTTCATTGATGTTGTAAAGGATGTTGTTGGGCCATCCTTATCTGATTTTGATTCTCCTCCTCCTAGGAAAGTGATGAGGAAGGGAAGGATTTCTCATGTTTCAGCTAATCAGGAGGTGGTTGAGGAGCGAGCCAACCTATATCGCTACTCGATTATTGCTTGAGTCCTTATTCCCAAAGGTGAGTGATTATGTAAATTTAATGAGTTGACAAGGAGGATTGCGGAGGTCTGGGGGTTTGATTAATGGATAATTATTGCAATGGGGAGGGGTACTATCATGTCATATTCCCCTTAGATGAAAGTAAGTAGAGAGAGCGGAGAAAAGGAATTGTTTCTCTGAACCCTGGTTTTTTGAAAATTCAAGTATGGGACGATAATTTTGACCCCATGAATGTTCGGAATAACCGTGATCAATTATGTATTAGAGTTTGAAAATTAAACTGGTTATACTGGAAGCCAAGGATTCTATGGGACATTGCTTCAGCAGTAGGCAACCCCATTTGGATGGATCGACACACAGACAACCTGAGGTTTAGGAACAATGCCTCAATTTTGGTTGAAGTTGATATAGAAAACATACTAGTTGAGGAGTTAATTATTATAATTAGGGATGCCATTATGAAGTTATAAATTGTATACAGATAGAAGCCAAAATTCTATATGAACTGCTTGTTCTTTGGACATATCACTACTGAATGTAAAAGGGACAAGGAGTGTAATCTTTGTAAGGAAAAAGTCCATCATGAATCTAATTGTAGAAGGAGGAAGGACAAGGAGAAGAACCCTATGAAACCTTAGAATATCAGTGTACCTAGTCAAGAGGTGATGCTTGGGCATAATGATCACAAGGGGGGACCTGAAACTGGTCATGAATCCAAGGTTGGAAAACAGGTAATGGAACAGGTCATATGCCCCTCTCAGGTAGCTCATGAGTCAGGGATACTAGTCACTAAGGGAATGGCTACAGGTACTCAATTAGTAGAACTTCCCTCATGTAGTGACACTACTCTAATGGTTACATAAGCTGATAAGTAATAAGACCCCATCATGTTGTGTCACTACCCCTCTAGAGGACACATCTAGGATGATGGGGAATGAGGCTCATGTTGAATATCAAGTTGGTTCACCTGGGACACCTACTCAGGGAAATGGTAGTGGACATGATAAGGACCAACAATTGGCTGCATCTGATCCAAGAGTGAATTTCACACAGATCCCCCCCCCACTAAGACTACTTGAAGGAAGCCTAATTCAAGTAGTGACCCTTCCCATTTTTTTTCAGAAACACCTTCTCTCCCCTGAGTGGCAGATTCTGATCAAATGAGGTTGAGGAACCACAAGCACCTAATGCAGTGGGAATCAACCCAAGGTCTGATACTACTTTATCTAGTGCTGGACCAGTGGAGCAGGTTGTCCTCACTGACTCATGGGAGCAGACTGATAGCATGTTAGAGAAGTTGAATGAGGAGGATCATTCCAGCAAAGAATATGGGCCTAACACTAGCCTGAAATAAGTGAGGAACAAAGGGGGAAGAAAGGTAAGTTCCATATTTCACTGGATAAAAAGGGTCCCTATAACAAGGGGAAAGTCCCATAAATAATGAGGATTTTATACTGTAACTATCAAGGGCTGGAAAATTCCTGTAAGGTCAGGGCCCTTATACATTTTATCCTAGCGTATAAACTTATGCTCATAAGTATTTCTAAACCAAGACTTCTCTTTGATAACTGAAAAGGATTCAAGTGGGACTCTCTTGGATAAAAATTTGTGTCTAGAAAACATAATGAATCTGCTATAGATCACTTGTGCGTTTTAAGGAATGAAACTATTCATATTAGTTCCTTTTTTATTGGGCCTCAGAGAATCCTGATCACTTGCAGCATTGCTGGCCATGAATTATCAATATCATGTGTGTATGATTCCAACACTTATATCAGGAGGAGGGACTTATGGTAGGAGCTTAGAGAAACTTCTAGGAAAATGGCTCAAAAAATGGGTGATTATTGGTGACATCGACACTATATTGAGACCTGAGGAAAAAACTGGAAGTAGTTTCAATAGGATTACTGCTTTTGACTTTTCTAAGTGCGTTGATATATGTAATTTGGACTATGTCCCTCTTTCTAGAGCTAAATTTACATGTTAGAGATACATCTGGAATGGGAAATAAGCAAGAAAACATGATAGATGCATTTTCCAAATTGATGACCACAGTGCTTCCCATGGGTTTTTTGGATTCACACTTCCTAAGAACCATTCTGATCACAACCCAATATTTTTTTATGTCAATACAAAACTGAAGAGGTCAGCTCATATCCCTTTTTGATTTAACAATGGATATATAGTGATTTTGGGATGTATGGTAATTTTATTAGAGGCCTGGAAGCTGGAACCTATTGGGAGCCCACTTCAAAAATTGGTTATGAAACTCAAACACCATAAAGGGATACTCAAGGAATGGAGCCGAAAATCATTCTCCAAAATTGATGATGAAATCAAGAGCTCTAAGGAGGATTTATCCTATATTCAAATTAGTAATGATCATCAACCCACCATATCTAGAGAGGAAATTATAGCCCATAATAATCTTGATGACCTCCTAATGATTAATTAAAGACTTGTGAAAAATCAACTGAATGTGATATAGTTAAAGGATGGGGACAAAAATTCTAAAATCTTCAATAGATTGCATAAGGAGAATAGGAAACGTGTAGGAAACAAGGTGATCGGCATTGATGTTCACCTATATACTGATGAAAATGAGATTGCCTCGGCTGTTGTGTATCATTTCAAGGGGATATATTCCAATGATGGACAGACCAATATTCATAGCATGGTGTACAACATAAACCCATGCATTGATGAGAACAATAATCAGCTTATTATCACCCCCCCCCCATGTAAAGAGGAGATTAGGGATGCCCTGCTATCTCTTAATATAGAGAGTTCCCCTGGCCCATATGGGTTTACCAACAAATGTTTCATGTTTTATTGGGAAATTGTGTAGGATGACATCATTCAATCCATTAAGAATTTCTGTAATCACTCATATATGCCTCATGGAATGAACTTTTACTTCATTTCTCTCATTCATAAGAAAGATAACGCTCTTGACATTAAAGATTTCAAGAAATTTTCACTTGGGAACACAATTCCCAAGCTCATCAGTAAGATTCTCATTAAAAATATGGGATGATTGGTCGGTGAAATTATTATTATGAATCAGTTTTTCTTTGTCCCTAGTAGATGTATTCAAAAGTGTCTCTTCATGGCCTCAGAAAGTGTCAACTTAATGAGGAGGAAGATGAAGGAAGATAACTTTTCCCTTAAAATTGACATTTCAAAGGCTTTAGATATACTTAATTGGAACTTCCTCCTTAATGTTATTAAAATATATGTCTTCTCTAGTTCATTTATCAATATGATTAGTACGATTTGTGGATCCTCAAGGTTGTCCATTCTTATAAATAGTTCCCCTAGGGGATTCTTTTCATGAACCAGGGCTGTGAGACAAGGTGAACCACTATCTGGGGTTCTATTTTCAATTGTAGAGGATTACATAAGTCAATTCATCAATGATATTTCTCACATGGGTCTCTACAAACAGATTAAGGCTGGTATTAATAATTATTCCCCATTTCACCTCTTGTATATTGATGACATTTTATTGCTTGGTCAGGCCTCAAAGAGAACCATATCATCTATTAAATCCCTTTTAAATCATTATGAAGAGGTGGAAGGCTAGGAAATCAGCTGGGAAAAATCCTTTATTGTATTTGGTACTGTAATTCAAGCAGGAAAGAAAAACAATATCATAAGGGACATTGGGGTGAGTAGGGGATCCTTACCTTTACAGTATCTTGGTGTCCCCTTGTTCTGGGGGAAGGTGAAAAGGTTGTACCTAGAGGTTATATATGCTTGTATCATACATCAACGTGATAGTTTGAAATGGAAGGCCATGTCCCTAACTGGGAGGGTTTTCCTAGTTAATTCAGTGATCACATCAAAAAATTTCTACTCCTTCTCTCTCTATAGATGGCCTAGAGGCCCTTTCAAGGAGCTTCAAATTATGGTTCATAATTTTATATAGACAGGGTCATTACATGAGAGGAATCTGATCACTATCACTTGGAAAGAATGTTTCAAGTCAGTTGAATTGGGAGGTCTTGGAATCAAGGATCTCAGAACTTTCAATGACGACCTGATTTGGAAATTCTCATGGAGATTGATCTCCAATGATGTCTATGATGACTTCCTTTAAAATAGATTCACAAGGTGGGTGTTTAGTGGCTAAAAGTATTACCTGGCTTCATCAGTTTAGTCATCTCTCAAATATTCCTACATGAGGATCATTTATGACACGATGCGGTTGGTATGTAGGGACTCCACCCTCAACTGTTGGAACACGAGATGGCTTGAGCACTCTCTCCAGGACCTGGGTGTCCCACCTGCAGTAGAAACTTTGTCCATCTTAGACCTTCTATCACAAATACATTCTTCTAACATCATGATCCCCCCGTGTTATGTCTAAAATAAATGCTTACACATTTATGGACTGTGACACCTTGGTTTGGATTCACAGATAGTCTAGTCAGTTCAATTACAATGATTATTATCGGCTAGAATGAGGGGGCCTCATTCAACCACCTACCTGGCTTATGAAGTTTATGGAAAAAAAATTTGGCCATCCAGATTCATTCTGATCTATAGAATCTGGAAAAACTGGCTCCCTATTTCTGAATAGCTCAAACGGGTTGGTTTCCATTTGGATTCAATATTTCCTTTATGTATGTGTGATGAAGATACATTATAACACTTGTTTTTGGAATGTGCGGAGGAAAAAAAGCTATGGTCCTATGTTGATTTTCTATTTTGGATGAGACTTCACACCTACATACTACTCATTAACATGTTAACAAGGTTGTCTGATGCTCATTGTAGTGAGAAGATCCAACACTTCCTACTTGTCTCTGCTGCTACAACCATTGCAGCCCTCTAGGATGCTAGGAATGCTGCACTATTTGACAGTGTTCACAATGTTCTCCTACAAGTAATGTTGTCCATAAAAATGTAATTATATTATTCTTCACTTTTCCAAGAGGGTGCAATGAATAACACTATTTTCTGACTTGAAAACTATCATATTGCTTGGGGGTTCTGGTCAGCTGTGAAAGCCTTGGATGCTCAAATTCATTTGTTGGATACCTACAATTGCACCATGCCTCAAGTTGAATGTTTATATAGCTTATTTGGCTTCACCAGGTCCATTGGGTTGGGGTGGGGTGTTTCATACTTACCGTGGGTTTGTAAAAGGATGTTCCTATAAATTCATTGGAGTTAGCAATGCTTATAAAGCTGAATTATGGGCAATGATTCATGCAATCTGGTATGCTCTTCAGTTTAATTAGAAATGGATATGAATTGAATTTGATCCTCATATTTAGGTTCATTACTTGAGGGAAAAATGCGTAATGTGCCTTGGATAGTGTTATCTCATTGGGTTGACTGTCTTAACAATCTCACTCAAATTCATTTGGTTCTGTCACATGCCTATCGAGAGGCCAATCAGGTTGAAGATGCTTTAGAAAAGAATGTGATCATTGAAATGGATAGGATGAGGTATTTTATAGCCCCAGATTACTGTGCCTAATTGGTGGAGGTGGATATATGTGGTGTCACACAATCTTGTTTCTATAATAATCTCTTGTATGCTTGACTCTTTATCCCTTTTTTATTTAATAATTTCTTAGGGTCTGCTTCCACTGGACCCTGGACTTTTAGTTATTAATGAAATATATATGTTATATATTTACAAAAATATTTTTGATATTCATGAAATATATTTTATAGTCATAAGATATGAACAAGCCAAATTTTACATATAAAAACCAATATTTTTCTAAAGGCAAATTGACTGCCTTTTAATGGAGAACCTATTTTAAATCAAATTTTTTTACTATTATATATTATTTTTGACAAAATAATTTTTTTATTTTAAGTAGTCATATAAAAATTTACTTTGGTTTACTTTTTGGTATTTTAATGATAAGTTTCATGTTTTGATGAATAGTGATAAAATATTGCATTTTAATTAAAAACTTTTTTTCCTAAATAATTTATAGTGTTAAAAAATATTTCTAATTGGTTTTAAAGTATAATTAGATCAAAATTTTTGTCATTTAATACAATTTTGGTTAGTGGAATCTATTTCACATCGAAGTTTGATATAAAATCATTTCAATCTTTTGAACGTTTTCACTTTTAAAACATGTTTTCTCGTTCCATCAACGGGGTTAATTTTAAATTAACTACTGTAACTCATGTGTTTTGAATTTTAAAAAATGGATTCCATATTTGAAATTAGTGGTTCAAAACTATGCAAATAAATTTCTTTTATTTTTGGGCATTATGAATAGTAACTTTAGTAATTTTTAATTAATATAGTAAAAGGTAAATATGGTAATTAAGGGTAAAAATAATATTATAAATAGTATAAAATTACCCTAAAACTTTTCCTAATTTCATAGTATGAGTGTGTTTTGACCAAGATAATATTTGGGCTAAAATTATAACCTTTTTTTAATCTACTTGGATGAGAGTATGACATTTATTATATTTTATTTAAAGAAAAGTTAAAGATGTCATACTCATATTTTTAATAACAATATCATTTTTAATATAAGGTCATAGAGAAGATAAATTTGAATATAAATATAAATTTGAAAGATAAAATGGTTTTCTTTATCATGGTAATTTATTTTTAATTTTTAGTAAAAAAATAATTACCTTAAAAGTTTGTACAATGATGATGTGGTAGTTATTTTATTAATGGAAATATCAAATAAATGTTATTAAAAATATTACAATAAATTTCATTTTAGATAATTAATTTTATTAAAAATGTCTAGATGACCTTGAATTCAAAGGGATATAATAAAATATTTGGTTCGAATTGAAATTGTTATTGTGATATTTTGAAATATCCAAGAATTGAATGTTTTCAAAATTTATACTATTGAAATTTTATCAAAATAAGGTTTTATTAAATTATTTAAAAATAATTTTTTTTAAATACCAACTAATTATAATATGGTCTAAAATTTTATACATTTTTCATTTATAGCCTTATTGATATAAAATAAGTAAAAATTTAATTCTTTCAATATTAAAAAATTTGTTTCCTTAGTTAAAATTAAAATATATTAACTAAGGGTTAATTTAATGATAAGGTTTAAAAAAATAAAAAAACTTGTCAAACATATATTGGTTGATGATATTAAAAATTTATATCATCTTGTCTTTGAATCCCTATCATTTTTTAGGTATTTGGATTGAGATTTATTTTTTTATAAATTGTTTTGAAATTCCAAATGTTCTCATTCACCTTAATTATAAAAGGGAACCTCATCCCTAACTTCCTCAAGTCACATTGAGCCTTCATGCTCAACCACACACTAAATTTTTCCCTTAAAAACATTCATAGTCATATTTTTGAGGTGATGGTCTTCTCGAAAGACCAACTCTAGTGTCCCTAAGAGGAGATCTAGATGGAGCTCACTGAAGAAGAGGTAATCTCCTTTACCAACACTCTCAAGAGTATTTCTTAGTCTACTTGATCTTAATGTGTTGTTTCCATTATAAAGTAATAAATCAAGTATAACCTTATGATGATATGTTTTATGATTATGGAGCAACATTATTCCGCCTTTTATGCCACCTACGAAAAATGAAATCACCACACGTGTGTACGTATGACCTACCATCTCCACACTGTGGTGTATTATGTTTTTCATCACCAGTTTACTTTTATGGGTATAATGATGGAAATAATATCTATATATAATGATGATAAGATGATATTGGTTCTAGAAAAATATATACACCATCCACTTCCATACCATTTCACCATTAATGGAATGATATCGTTGCTCATGCGAACGTATAACCTACTGTCACCATGATGCGATGCGATTCATTCTCCATGAATTACATTAAATAATTATTATATAAATGTATATAATGAATAAATATGATATATTTTAACATAATATCATTTTTTAAGTGATATAACTATAACCTATGAAGAATAACTGGGACTTATATGATAAAATATTCATAAAAAAATGAAGTAGTTAACACCTGAAAAAAGAGTAATATAATTAACTAACAGGTGATAATATGATCATATATGATATCATAAATACAAATATGGTTCTAGAATAAGATAATAACATTCATTAAATCAATTATACAATATTTTTCGATTTGTAAGAAGGAAATCAGACCTAATTTAAGGGTTAATTTCACAATCATATTGTTATCATATATTTTTTTTATATAAGTATTTACTAGAAATATTTATCTTCCATGTCCATGTTTCGTTAGAATGTATTTAAAAATATTCTTAATATTATTCTAAAATTTTTTAAATTCATTTTTACCAATTTTAGACTTTTTAATAAATGGTTTGATGGAATCTTTTTTTTCCTAATGAGGTAATTTATGAATTTTCAGGCAAAAGTGTGAGAGGAAAGTTTATTTTTAATTTTTATGACATGAATGTATTTTCCCACTATCATGATTTCATAATTCCTTGAGGCTTCCATTATAATATTTCAAGGTTATTTTTAATGAAAATGTTCTCTTCTAATATTGTGTGACATTTTAATAAAAGAAAACATTTTCAAAGATGAACATATATTTTACTCAAGAATTATTTTCAAGTGATCTTTAAAAATCATTTTCCATTTAAGACAGTGTTATTTTATGTTACATATGTTTTACTAGTACCTGATCCAATGATAACATTCTTATTCTTTCTCCAAATGGTTTATGTTTATGATGGATTGATGTTTATCAATTATGCTTCATTTCCATTAGTTATGTTATGATGAAATGTTTATGAAGCCCATTTCTTTTTATGGGTTCTGATAGGATAAATGATTTATGTTCATGAGACAAAAATATGTATGGTTTTCATTATGTTATGGGTGTAACCTATATCTCCCTCCAATGCATTGAGTAAAGATTTATATCTCGTGAGATAGATAGGACTGGAATGGGAAGTGAACTCAGTTCAATAATACAGTGTCAGAACAAGGAGTGAATTCAGATCAGTAGATGATTTTTTCCACTATGATGGTCTTGGAAATGATCCTTAACTAACATGGAATTATTTTCTATGCTTTTGTGTATGCCACATGTCATGAACCAGCCCGAGTCGACCCTGAACCGGTCACCCAGGCCAGCCCGAGACAAGTCCTGAGAGGCATTCCAAATCCTCCTGGGATGGAGACAAGCACCAATTTCATCAGTAGAGTACACAAGGGAATGATTTCACCCAAATATAAATAATCAAACAAACAGTGGAAAGAAATGGATAGCCCAAAATACATTTACATAAAAATTGAATTGAACATTATTTGTACAATAAACTGAAATTACAACTAAACCAACAACTCAAATGACCAATCTTGATAACCAGGTTACTCCATGTGATCCCTTTGGTCACTCTCCAACACAATTATCACACATCTCTCAAGGTGATCAAACTCAATATGAAACATTCACAATGGATAAAAACAGAAGAAGACTATATGCATGAGTATTAAAACTCAGTAGGTTAGCCAGATATTCTATTCCCAATGAAAAACCTTTAAAATAAAAGAAACATAAATTTATAGTTTTAAATACAAAATATAATGGTATGTTTTCTAAATGAGGTCTCATTCTATAAAAAAATTACCATACAAAAACTTGCATGTTTTATAAAGAAGAATGCTAGTAACAATTTTCAAATTCAAAATTAAACTATTTTTCAAGAGGGATGATTTAAAGAATGTACAATTTTAAATAAATTAAACACACTAATTAATTTATCAAACAAACACATCGTATGCCGATGGTGAGTACAAAATATCCAATGATCACAAGTCACAGGAACACCCCTAGGCACTAGTTATTTGTGAGCCCCAAGTACCTCGTATCTCGGGGAAAGTAACCATAATAAATATTTGTTCTTGTGCATAAGAGACACTATAACGGAGTATACCCATAACCTAGTGGTCCCCCCAAAATCATCATCATCATAGTTTAGTTTGTGTTGTCATCGTAAAACTTTCTACACAAAACAGGGTCCAAACACCATGGGATCACTAGCATGCTAGTACACGTCCCCCCACCTAGATACCCGAGATTCCCTTTAGTTCTAAATAAAGTTAAACATATTATCAAATACACATTTCACATCAAAATTCAATTCCCAAACCATAAACACACAAAAATCCCAAAAAATTTCTTCACATTTTTTTCACGAATCAATAAACCACTAAAAAAGTTCGTAAAACAATTTCAAGGAGTGTATTGAGGCTCTGCACGTAAAACTCATTCAAAAACACCATTTTAAGTATAAACACACAACAAAACCATAACAAACCATATTTTTTAGACCTAAAAACATTTAATAAAATCATTTCATAGACCATAAAACAAATCCAATTGACACAACATGGTGTATACATGTAAAACACTCATTCTTAATTTTTAGGAAAGGCCAAACAAGCCTTTAAACAATTTCTCAAAACTAAAATTTAACGAATTTATGAATTTAAATTTTATTAAGGGGATGTATACACACAATTTAAAGTAGAAAACCACATTCATAAATCCCTTAATACACTCACATTACATATTCAAAACACAACTATTTTCATAAGGATGTGAAACGGGCCATTTTCCGACAACTCGGGCCAAAACATGTTGTAAACCAAAACCCATTTGTTTGTAAAACCAAATGAAAATTGGAAATCCATAAAAGGGTCCCAAAATAATTTTTTAATGATACCAATGTATTTATAAATCCAAAAAAATAATTTTAAATTTCACTAGACACATAAAATCTAACCGGGAAATTTACGGAACGCATGGCATGCACTCTTTAACAAAAAAAACTTTTTTTAAGCACTTAAAAATGGATAAAATCCCATTTTCATGACATAAATTTATTAAAGATACTGAAACATATTCAAAATACCATAAACCAAGTGCAAAATCTCATGGAATAATTTATCAAACAAGAGGAGTGCACATTTATAACAAAACAACTATATTTTTAACAAAATAAGGCATAAAATATCATTTTCACACAAAACAATTAAAACCAAGGTTTAACAGCATAAAATATCATATAAATAATGTTATAACAGAATTATAATGATGAAACTTAAATGATAAAGGCTTGTGCAGGGGATATCCTACCTCAAATCCATGGCGGAAAGGAAACGCACACCCGAAATCACCTGTTACGGTTCTCAACACTCTAGATCTATGAATACCCAACCTAAACGAACCAAAACCCCATAAAAAATCATTCCAAAACATTACCATAGGTCTTGAATTACCAGGGGATAAGAGTAAACCAAAATAAATTGGATGTAGAAGGAAGAGGGAGAAGAAAGGAGAGGGAATCCTACCATGAAACTAAAAGACTCTTCATCTTCCCTTATATCTGCACCCTTAGAGGAAAGTTAATGGAATGGAACTTCTTGGAGATTATCCTTAGGTCTTGAAGAACTAGGAAAATTATATTTGGGGTAAAAATAGTGAAAGATAAAGGATTTTTGAAAGAGACAACTTACCTTAGAAAATATGGAGGATTTCAGGAATCTTGAGAAGTTTCGCCCTAATACCCGGCTAAGATGAGCTCCAAAGAGTAAAAATCGACAATGGGGGTGTGGTCAAGTATCTTGGTCCCGAGTGGGAGGTGGAATCACCAAAAAATGTCAAAAATAAAAAAGATATAAAAAAACAAATAATTTTTGTAAAACTGGAAATGGGCCCATGGGCTGCCCAATACCTAAATAGATAACCCAAATTAACCATGATTATTAATTCCTAATGGGTCCAAAAGGATATTTAGGATTGAATATTATAGGCATGGAAAAATAGGAAGTGTAATGATTCAAAAATGTTAAAAATGAAGGATTTATAAAAGAAAAAATATATGTTTTTAAATCTGTAAATGGGATCACGGTTTGGCGCAAATCATGAAGTAACCACCCTTTCTACAAAAACTCCCCAAAAAAGAATTGAGGCACCCAAAGATGGATGATTAGATATATATGACACTTAAAAATAAATATTAATCTCACCCAAGACCTAGGAAAAGGATCATGATTTTCAATGAACCGAATCAAAACAAAGACATGAAAAACCGGGTGTGACAATTCTCCCCACCATTAAAGCTTCCCCCCCCCCCCCACCCGGAAAAGACATAGAACTTTTCAGCTTAAAGATCAACACATAAGGATTCCTTATCAATATGATCCATCATCTCAATCCAAGGAAATATCATTCACAATTAAAGGAACTTAACCATCTTCCCTCAAATAAAACACCAACTCACAACCACTTCCTGAGAATCAACTGATGGATCGAGTTATAACCTCCACAACCAAATTAAAAAATAGATTTTTGGGCCTTCTCCAAATGCAAACAAAGATCACCCAAACTAAAAAGCACTCAAGAAGACCAAATATTCTAGGGGAGTCCTGAATGGACTCCCCACCATTAAGAAACAACTAGCACTAGACAAGTTCTTAGGATGAAAATCCATGAGACCCACAGTGGGTCTCCCCACCATTAAAAACCAACTAGAAATTAACAAACAAGAATTCAATATGAGCTAGAATCGGGCCTCACTCACACAATCCCATCAAAACTCTCCTAAAACAACCTACCAAACCAAGTTTAGAGGAACACAACATGAACATTTAAGTATACCACTCTTGAATGGAGGTGGTAAGAACTGGGCCAACACTCTCTGCACGGATCCAAACCCCCACCAATTAGGGAGGGGAGGGAAGGGGACCCAATCATCGGTCCATTGAAACCAAAAAAGAAACAAAGGAACTACCTCACTGAAATGGTAGAGGTATTAGCTTAGAAATACTACCCACAATTATAGGACTCCTGACTACGCACCAGCTTCACTCCGAAACCAATGGATGGAGCTCTCATGGATGAAGCATCTCTTGCCTCGTAGTCAAGCTTTGATAATCCCCAACATTTACTCCATCTCTTAGTTCTACACAGTACCACACAACACTCCTAAGAAGAAACAACAAATCAAGAGATACCATGAAACTCTCTTCCTCAACAACACATTTTTACCAAAACAAGAACATGGATATACACAATGTTATTTTCTCTCACTCTGAACGAGGAGAAGAATGAACAAGGCACAAAAAAACACCCACTAAACATCCCCGAGCACAACTACTACAACCAAGAGAATGACCATAAAGGGAAGGAACTTTAAATCGAGCCCAAACTGCTCTCTATTTCAACAACTGGTCTGAGGTATCATTCTAAGAGGTGGATTTAGCATTTGAAACAAATACTTAGGTTGATAAATTTGAAATATTGACAATGGAGAACCATTTGTGGCCACATCACAACATCCAATACATCTTTAGAAACCCACTGAACATTACCCCAAAACTAAGCCACCAATAAGATCCCATCTCAAGATGCAACAAGAGTATGACTTCTAGATCATAAGGAAGCATACCAAATAGACAACACTTCTAAAAGATAGGATAAACCATCCATATAACCATTGGTTCATAACAAACACCACAATTTTTCACCTCAAAACACTTTTGAAAAAAATAAACTAACTTGGTGGATTTTCAAATTCCCCAATGGAGTTTCATGAAGTCTCACTCACATAAACATTTACGTGCCACCTCGAGCACTCAAATAATATCCCATACTATCCATCCAAAAAACCTTGCATTTGAGAACCCATGAAAACACTAAATGGAAAAAAATATCATCATTACAAAAAAAATCGTGTACCTTCCAGAGGAACATTAACCACCAAATCAAAAACCATTTTCAGATTTCATAATACATGCCTCACTTCATCAAGAAACATTTGATTAAAAAAACAATCCATTTAATTTATTATAACTTACAAAAAAACCATTCTATTCCAAATATCCCTTTCCCATTTTAAAAAAAATCAGAAAGGTCTCTTTTCATAATCTGACAACCACAAAGTCCAAAACCCCTTTACAGAAAAAAAACACCAGCCGCTCAAAACCAAATTTCTAAAACCAATTCATCAGATTCAAACACTTTTCAATAGCCCAAAACACTCCATTAAAAAAATTCAGAATTACTTTAAAATGATTCACACTTTCAAAACATTTTATTTCAACAAACCATAAGTTTAGATTAGGGAAAATCCAATCCCATTAAATCATTTCCACTTCCTCCCCAAAATTTATTAAAAAAACACAACCTTCCCAAAACCATTCTTATATTTAATTTTTGAAAACCCCTTTTACAATTTTCAAAATTCAATCTTTACTTTAAAACTCATTTCCATAATTCTCACATAAGTATTTTCAAAACCAAAATTCAGAATTCAAGAAAGGTTCAAGAAACCCACAAAAGGGAACTAGTGTCGGTGGGTGACTTGACCATATGGTTGGTGGATATATGTCAAACACAACACCAACATAGATAGACTTATTTGGACCATGCACCAACTCTACATGGTTTTTCAGTCCTTGTGATCTCATGGAGGCCATTAGTCAGACTCCCCTTGTCATATCTCAACACCAAACAATTAACAAGAACAATGGACACTAATAAAACCGAACATCTCTTGGAATCTAGAGGATCAGAACGAGCAAGAGTTCACGATGCTCTTCCCGTACATACCCCTAAAGTACCAAAAATCCTACTCCATATACCTTGACATCCCCCAAATAACAATGGTGCTCTAAAAAAAGGTATACTAAGAGTCGACCCCCTTTGATACCATTTTATCAAAAACAAGCATGAGTCGTCCCTGAACCGGTCACCCAGGCTAGCCCGCAACAAGTCCCGAGAGGCATTCTCGATCCTACTGGGATGGAAACAAGCACCGAGGGAATCAGTAGTGTACACAAGGGAATGATTTCACCCAAATATAAATAATCAAACAAATAGCAGAAAGAAATGGACGGCCCAAAATACATTTACATAAAAATTGAACTGAACATTATTTGTACAAAGAAACTGAAATTACAACTAAACCAACAACTCAACTGACCAATAATGATAAAAAAATAACTCCATATGACCCCTATCGTCACTCTATAACAAAATGATCACACATCGCCCAAGGCAATCAAACTCAAGCTGAAACCTGCACAAGGGCTAAAAACAGAAGAAAACTATAGGCGTGAGTATTAAAACTCAGTAGGTTATCCTGATATTCTATTCCAAATTCACATCCTTTAAAATAAAAGAAAGATCAATTTAAATTTTTAAATACAATATATAAAGGTATGTTTTCCGAATGAGGTCTCATTCTATAAAAAATTTACCAGACAAAAACTTGCATGTTTTATAAACAAGAATGCTAGTAACAATTTTCAAAGAGGGGAAACTTCAAAATGAAACTAGTTTTCAAGAGGGATGCTTTAAAGAATTTACACTTTTAAATAAATCACACACACTACTAAATTTTCCATCCAAAAACACTGTATGCCGATGGTGAGTACAAAATAGCCAATGAGCACAAGTCACGGGAACACCCTATGGCACTAGTTAGTTGTGAGCCCCAAGTACCTCGTATCATGGTGAAAGTAACCATAATAAATATATGTTCTCATGCACACAAGGCACTAGTAGGGAGTATACCCATAACCTAGTGGTCCCCAAAAATAATCATCATCATATTTTAGTTAGTTTTTTCATCATCAAACTTGCTATGTGAAACAGGGGCCAAACCCCACGGGATCACTAGCCGACTAGTATATGTCTACCCACATGGATACTTGGGATTCCCATTAGTGGTCAATCAAGTTACACATATTATCAAATACACATTTCACATAAAAATTTTATTCCCAAACAATAAACACACAAGCATCCCACAAACTTTCTTCACATTTCTTTCACGAATCAATAAACCACTAAAAATTTTTGTAAACAAAATTCAAGGAGTGTATTGAGGCTTTTGCACATAAAACTCATTCAAAAACACTCTTTTAAGTATAAACACACAACAAAACCATACCAAAACATATTTTTAAGCCCTAATAACATTTAATAAAATCATTTCATGGATCATAAAACAATATCAATTGACACGACATGGTATATACATGTAAAACACTCATTCTTCATTTTTAGGAAAGGCCAAATGGGCCTTTAAACATTTTCTAAAAACTATCATTTGAAAAAGTTATGCATTTAAATTTTATTAAGGAGGTGTATAAACACCATTTAAAGAAGAAAACCACATTCATAAATCCCCTAAACCACTGAGGTTACATATTCAAAACACAACTATTTTCATAAGGATGTGAAACGGTCCATTTTCCGTCAACTTGGGCCAAAACATGTTGTAAACCAAAACCAATTTGTTTGTAAAATCAAATCCAAATTGGAAATACATAAAAGGATACCAAAATAATTTTTTTCATGATTCCAGTGTATTTATAAATCCAAACAAATCATTTTAATTTGCACTAGACACATAAAATCCAACCAGGCAATTTAACGAACACATGACATTCACTCTTTAACAAAAAAATTATTCTAAACACTTATAAAGGCTTGTGAAAGGGATATCCTGCCTCAAATCCATGGCGGAAAGGAAACCCACACCCAAAATTATCCGTTGCGGTTCCCAACACAATAGATCTATGAGGACCCGCCCTAAATGAACCAAACCCCCATCAAAAATCATTAAAAAAAGTACCCTAGGTCTTGAATTACCATGGTAGAAGAGGAAACCAAAATAAAATGGAAGGAGAAGGAAGAGGGAGAAGAAAGGAGAGGGAATCTCACCTTGGAAACTAAAGGACTCTTCATCTTCCCTTAGATCTACACCCTTAGAGGAAATATAATGGCATGGAACATCTTGGAGATTCTCTTTAGGTCTGGAAGAACCAGGGAAAATTTATTTGGGGGTAAAAAGACTGAAAGATAAAGGATTTATGAAAGAGGCAATTTACCTTAGAAAATCAGAACGATTTCAGGAATCTTGAGCAGTTTTTCCCTAATACTCGACTAAGATGAGATCCAAAGAGTGAAAATAGACTATGGGGGTTTGACTAGGTATCCTGGTCTCTAGTTAGATATGTAATAATTGAAAAATGTCAAAAAATAAAAAAGATATAAAATAAACAAATTATTTTTTAAAAAATGGAAATGGGCCCACGAGTTGGCCCAATACCTGAATATATAACCCATATTCACCATGCTTATTAATTATTAATGGGTCCAAAATGATATTTAGGCTTGAATATTACAGAGGATGAAAAATATTATGTTTAATGAGTCAAAAATGTTAAAAAAATAAGGAGGTCAAAAATAAACAAAATATTTTTTTTAAATCTGGAAATGGGCTCACAGTTTGGCCCAAATCATAAAGTAACCACATTTTCTACAAAGAAATCCCCAAAAAAAGAATTGAGGCACCCAAATATAGATGATTATATATAGATTCAATTTTAAAACTCAACATTAATCTCACCTAAGTCCTAGGAAAAGGAACATGACTTCCAATGAACCAGATCAAAACAAATACATGAAAAACCGGGTGTGACACCACAAATTTCATGTCTTATGTTATGCTCTGTGGGAATATGTTCTTTGAATAACTTCTATGATTTATCACATTACATGACATCATGATGTTTGATATGTAGGATTAAATTTTCAAAAAAAAAATTATGTTCTTATGTCTTATGATTATGATGTGATTAATATCTCCATTGTTTACCATTACTGAGCATCTGAGCTCACCCTTTCTTATGTTTATTTTTATAGGGATATGAAGATGGGTATTAAGTAATATGTGCAAAAAGTGTTCTAGATATGAAGGGATAAGTGGGAGATGAGGTAGATATTTTATAAACCATTTGTTTATGTTTCCCAGTTTCTAAAGACACTAAACCTATATGATCCAAGCATGGTTTTGTTATGTTATGTAATGAATATTCTTCTATTTGATGTAATATCTATGTATGCAAAGTATGTGTGTTATAAATATATAAATATATATAATTATAAATATAATAAATATATTTATTATAATTTTATAATTATTTAAATATATATATATATATTTATAATTATAATTATTAATAAATATATTTAAAAAGTATTTATATATAATTATTAATATATTTATTAATATATAAATTTATTTATTTATTTATAAATATAGTTAATATATTTATTATAATGTTATAATTATTTAAATATATAATTTGATATGTGTGGCATTTGTTATTTTCAGAATGGGTTTTGCATGTTGGGAGAGATGGGAAATTGGATCCATGTTAGATTCTTAAACCTTCTTCAAACTTATTTATGAATTCTAACACGAAGGGATCGGGCTGACATGAACAAGGCCCAAATCGATCCATTGTGGGATTTATCTTGTTCCTCCAGACTAAAGCCCTAGATCAACAGTGAGGAATATTTTAACCCATAGTAGTGATGATGATGATCCCAGGATCCCAGAGGTGCTCGCGGGTCAGAAAACGGACCACCGAAGCAAGTCTGGTGGCCCACAGATGGAACCACTAGTGTCGGTGGCCGCAGGTGGGAGGCGATGCGCCCCGGCGGTGCACAGAGGTGGTAAAGGCTATGGCTAGAGGGGGTTGCATCTATGCAGGGGGCAGTGTCGGTTGGGCGCCGCGTCAAAGGGAGTGGCCCGCAGGGCGGACCGCTGGGTACGCTGGCACACAGTCCACACTAGACCGTGTGCAGAGGGAGGTGGCTGGCCTTGGATGGACACGTTGTTGCGCGAACCGGATGCTCGTGTAGCATTCAAGATGGAACCAAACCATCCCAATAATGTGGGTTGGGCCGACGTAATAATCGAGCCACTGAGCGGCCCAGGCTGGAGAAGAACTGGCCCACCAACGCAGACCGGGGGGTCTAACAAGGCCCAATGGGCCTAGACACTGGGTAGGCTAGACCAAGTCGGCCCAGACCAAACTGGGTCAGGCCAGGTTGGCCAAAACAGGTTGTTTCATGCGAGACCCATGAACCTTGTGGGTCGGGTCAGCCCGACCAAGTCGGACTGAACCTGAGCGCAATCATCTTCTATTTACAAAAACACAAATATCTTTCAGACCAGGTGTCCAATTAGCATGCCATCTATGGCGTTGGTACCCTTGCGACAAGATTCTCCTTTGAGTATACTCTAAGTGATTTTTCATGGAATTTGAGATAATACTGATGGATTGAGTAGTAAATTCTCTCAGAATTAAGCGCATTGGAGAGAGAGAATCCTACGGCTAGTTGTGGCATGAAGGATATGATGAGTACAAACTCAATGATCTATTAGAAGAGCAGAACTCAGTGCTCCAGTAGCCAAGAAGACCTCAGCACTCTAGTAGTAGAGAATACCTCAGTGTTCTAGTATTTTAGCGGACCTCAGTGGTCCAATAGCT
This sequence comes from Viscum album, assembly GCA_963277665.1. Lineage (NCBI taxonomy): Eukaryota > Viridiplantae > Streptophyta > Magnoliopsida > Santalales > Viscaceae > Viscum > Viscum album. The sequence goes on from OY728162.1 coordinate 1,338,395,420, forward strand.
GAGCAGACCTCAGTGGTCTTGTAGCTAAGCGGACCGTAGTCGTCCAATAGCAGAGCAGACCTCAGTGGTCCAGTAGTCAAGCAATCCTCAATGACTCATTATGGATGAGTCCCTCAGCAGTACAAGATGAACTCACTTTATGAATAATAATCTTACTTTCTATAAATTGAGTTATACCTTATGTGATCTATCTTTTCTTTATGGTTTTTCTTTGTGGTATTTTCTTTGTGGTCTTTCCATTATGGTTTGGGGTCCCTACTGAGTATTATGTTACTCACCCCTGCACGGGCTTTTCCCACATGTGTTGTGTCTCGTGCAAGCGATCAATGCTTCGACGGATACCTTGGTGGTCTAGTAACGGGTAGTGCTCAGTGAGACAGGACAGAAATGCGTACTTCTATGGCTACCAGAAGCTACCATTCACTTACCCTTTAGGTAGGGTATCTAGTAGACAGACCATGGCAGTTGTACATTCCTTTGTGGTTTCAGGCTTATATTCTGGCCCCTTTGTACTTTCAATTTATATTGTTCTCTCATTAGTTATCTCAGTAAAAATTGTGGTTTACTTTGTGTTTAATTTCCGTAGTTTGAACATTGTGTGCCTGTATAGGTTTAAAGGCAAATGAATTACCTTTTTGTGATATGCCTACTCGGTGCTAGTCGTCATCCCCTGAACTATGGAAGGTGGGATTGGGGTAGTCATGGCATAGGCCCCAGGGGATGAGTCATGATAAAGTGGTATCAGAGGGTAGTTGGTTCTACCATAAGAACTAAGAGTCTGTAAATTTTATGGGGCAACAGTGTTAAGTTTTTCGATCTTGGCTTTTAGGCCAGGGAGTCTAGTGTTGGTGCAGCAGCTTACATATCCATACACCAGGACCCTGAATTCTATTTTCCAACTCGATACATGAAAACACTGGTTGAAAGCATCTTTGAATGTTTTCTCTTGATCTTTCTATGTTAGATTCATCTCACTAGGTATAATCTATTAATCGTTATCCATCTTGATCTCTTTCAGGATGCCTCCATGAAGACAGCTAGCCAGGATTCCAGTGCATGACCATGAGGATGGTTCATAGAGTGATGAGGCTTTGTTATAGGGATCATTTTCCTAGATGGCTCCTTCAGAAAGTGTCCTAGATTTACCACCTCTCATTGGTCAATAATTACTATCGGAACTATCGGTATAGGACGCATGTAGGCTCAGTGCCTTACATGAGTTCCAGATATAGAGACCTCCCATGTTCAGAGGAGAGATAGATCCTCAGGTCTCTAAGGATTGGATAGAGGCAGTGACACAAGTATTTGGCTTAGTGAGGATGCCACATGACCAAATGATAGTTCTAGCTGTGATCCTTCTTTAGGGATCGGTAGGGAGATGGTGGAGTTTGATGATCTAGACGCATAAGAAGGAGATCCTCACCTATTCTGACTTCAACCAACTTTTCAGGGTGGAGTTCTTCGCCATGAATTTGTGCTCAGTATGCATACAAGAGATACTTCACCTACTACAAGGAAACCTGATAGTGGTTGAGTACTCTATGAGGTTCATATACATCTCCCATTACTCTACGAATATGGTACGTGACCCTTTCTTTAGGGCCCAGACATTGGAGTAGGGACTCTGATAGGAGATCAGGGCATTGATGATTTCCCTCAGTATCCCTACACAGGCTAGGGTGTTGGAGTGAGATATACTAGTGGATATATTCTTCATGGAGCAGGCACCGATGTTGGGAGCTACCACTGGGAGACAGGTGGCCAAGTCATCTGTGGCAGGTAGCCAACAGATGATGTAGAGACCCAAATGGGCTAGACCGTTCAGAAGATGACCCCAGTACTCAGGGTCAGTGGTACAAGGTTCACAGGGCAGAGGGAGTCATCAGAGGAGTAGAGTATTCTATGTGTATAGCGGGCAAGAGAACATGGCTTAGGATTTCCCAAATCACCACATAGAGGACTGACAGATTGTTGAGGGACTGTCGAGACAGCGGCAGAGACAGGAACTGGGTAGTCTGCCGGGCAGAAAACATGGCATAGTGAAGTTCCCAATCAGGATCTAATTATCACTGACAGGGGGAGGGGGTGAATCAGTGATGTCTTTTTCTTTTTATGTTTCCTTATTTTTGAAACAACCTTCACCTCATGTTAAATAGTTTCTTCTCTTCTAAACACACACAACCACAGGAACACAAGATTTACAAGGTTCACTACTCTACAAGAGTAGCTACATCCATGGTATGGTATGAAAATAATCCAGTTCCACACGATCCACTAGAAAACATTACTTTTATGTGGAATACAATGAGTAGGATATACCCTTACACTTGTGTAGCACTTGGAAAACAATCTGCAATCACATGTGCACCCTCTTAGCACAAATAGGAAATTACTATATTTCAGTGCTTCTTTATAATTGAACAGATGTATTCTCTGAAGTATAAATCTTCCCTTTCTTACCCAAAAGTCGGTAAGAACTATGTTACGCACATCTGAATATGTTAGAAGACCCCAAATCTTTTGTACAACCTTTTAGGTGTATTGCACACAACTTTTATGCCCCGCGCTCAAGAGTTGACTTTTTTTGTGAAACACCTCTTGCACGCAACATCAATCTTTTCTGCAACTCTCTTCTTTCACGCAACTGCTTCTTCTTGCGCACAACTTATTCTTCTTGTGTGAAAATATATCTCTTTCGTGCACTCTCCTTTTCTTAATATTTTTCTACACCTCAGAGCTCAGGATTTCACTTAAGTGTCGAGCATTTTAAATGTGAGGGGTCACCTCTTATTTATAGACCTCGTTGACCCCTGCGCGCAAAAACCCCAACGGGTCATGCAAGATCCCCATGCATCGCGCAAAACACCGATTGACGTCGCCTTTGGCATGGAAGTTTCTTTTGCACCAAGCTCATATTTTGTGAACTTTTGAAATATTATGTGCACTTCCTTCCTTTTCCATTTTCTAAAGTTCATACCATGAATTATGCATGGCGTGCAAAACCCCATTTTACATCGCCTTTAGTGCACAATTTTATTTCGCACCAACCTCTTCTTCCAAGCCAATTATTCAATATTTCACACCAATTATCCAATATTTCACACACCTCATGCCTTTGTTATTTTTCAACGTTCTACTCCTGAAAAATTCCTTGCACGCTAGTTTCCAAACCACCATAGATCTTGCACACAACTTCCTTCACCAAAAGTATGTTTCTTCATCTCCCGATTTTTAGGCCCTAAAATTTGGAAAACACTGGAAAATGGCACCACCTTAAAACATTATTTTATGCTGCCTCTAGATTTTCCATTCCATTGTCATTGTTCTCTTCACTATATCCTATAACCATTATTTAGCTTTAATCACGAAATCCACTATCTGGATATGTATCCTATGATCGAACAGCTTTAGCATCATTAGTTTTTCAATGGAAAGTACTAAAACTTTCCATTCTTCCAGGAACATCATTCCTATCAATCAAAACTATATATGACTAGAATCATTGTTTCTACCCCTTTATTTCATAAGTCTTGCATCAAAAGTTCTCCTAACTTATGATATTTGTGAAATAAAAATATGCAAAGTATCATCTGGTTTAATGTCCTTTACAAATTGAATTGATTTATCTTCATTGACACCAAAATACAACACTCTGTAATAGAAAATTATTCTTACTTCCTTCTCCATCCAACTTAGTCCCAACAATCTCCCCCTTTGGATTTTTTTTTCAATCAAGATTCATAAATCACTGAACTTTGTAACCTCAAGCAATGGATCACTTATCAACAATTCTAAGTCTACATGAGCTAGCTCGTTATAGGAAACAAGAATTATTGATAGCCAAAACCATGTTGTCCAAAAGTAGTGACTATGAAATGTCATGATCATATCTCCTCATCCTTCTTCAGAACATATTCCAAGAATCTACCTTAGTATTATTCATTTCTTTAATTTTTTTGGAAAACAAAAACATTGATTCCTACAACCACTCCAACAAACAGTTAGAATATTTCACACAGATACATGTTAGACTCACAGCTTACCCACAACTCCCCCTTTATGCATGCTTCCAGAAGGATATATTTATGAAACAATTATCCCCCTTGAAAAAACTATCCAAAGGTAAGATGAGAGTGGGGATAGACACACATACCTCAAACTTGATGATAAAAAGGTTGGACACCCATGTTCAACCTTAATTTTTCAAATGGTTCCTTCGGTAAAGTTTTTTTGAATATATCAATAAATGTTTCCTCGAAAGAAAACTCCACCAGATGTAGATCTTCGAACATTAACATTTCCTACCCAATCAGCATCTAAATACCCGAATAGATCAATATTTTCTGATCCATCATACCTGATCCAAAAAAAAATTTACCTTTGATATATCTGAGAATTATTTTTCCAGCAATCAAATGTGATTCTTTAGGAGCACTCTGAAATCTTGCACATAATGTGACACCATAGAAGACGTCGGGTCTTAAGGCAGTCAAATACAACAGAATTCTAATCATCTTTCGAAACTCTTTATGGTCAACTGTATTGCCTTCTCCATCTTTAGACAACTTGGTTCCCACTGAAAGTGGTGTGGACACTAGTTTTGAATTTTCCATGCCAAACTTTTTTAGAAGTTCCTTAACATACTTTTCTTGAGACAGAATGACGTGATTCTTATTTAGTGAAATTTGTAGCCCAAGAACGTATTTCATTTCACCCAGCATGGACATCTCAAATAACTTCTTCATCTCCTTAGAAAATCTTTCACATGATCTTTCATCATTCCCAGTAAAGATAATGTCATCGACATAAACAATAATGATCAGTGAAAACTCCTGATACTCCTTAATGTAAATATTTCTATCAGCTCTGGTTTTCTAAAAACTCATCTTCTTCAAGAAAGTATATAATTTAGAATACCATGCCCTTAGAGACTGTTTTAGCCCATACAAATACTTCTTCAACCTACACACATAAATTTCATCCTTTCCAATAACAAATCCACAAGGTTGATCAATGTAAACTTCTTCTCCAAGATAACCATTCAAGAATCTAGATTTTACATCCATTTGAAAGATTTTGTAACCTTGTTGTGCATCAATAGAAAGAAAGATTATGATTGTTTATAATCTTGCCACTGGAGAAAAGGTCTCATCAAAATCAATACCTTCAATTTGTGAATACCCTTTTCAAACCAATATTTCTTTATTTCTTATTACTTTACCTTCTTCATTCATCTTGTTCTAGAAAACCCACTTTGTACTAATAATGTTCTTGTTGTCTAGATTAGGTACAAGTTCCCAAGTATCATTCTTATCTATCTGATCAATCTCTTTATTCATATCATGAACCCATTCTGGATTCTCAAATGCTTCATTTACATCATTCAGTTTAAGTTTTGAATAAAGAGAAGTATGTGATATAGCATTTGTTGTTCTTCTTGTTTGAACCCTCTGATGTTTATCTCCAATAATGTTTTAAGGCTCCACTTGTTTCCTCACCCTAGGATGAGTTGTTTGAACTTCATCCACATCACTCGACATTTCTGAGTCAGATTCATCTTCTTGAGTAGGATTAACACAGTCTGCATCATTATCAGAATTGTTAACAAAATCTTCTTTATCCTTCTCAACTTCCACATCAACATATGACTGATTTTATTTCTCAAAATTTTCAACAACTTTTATATCTGAAGAATCAATAATTCTTCCTATTTTTTTGTTGAGGCATCTATATCCTCTTCCTTATAGAGCATAGCTAAGAAAAATTCCATCATATCCTCTTTGCTCAAACTTTCCAAGGTTTCCACCTTTTTTCTTTATAATGCATGGACTCCCAAAAACTCCCAAGTTTTTCATACATAGAGTTTTTCCATAAAACATTTCATATGGATTCATATCTGAGTTTGTCCTATAGAAACATCGGTTCTGAATATACATTTTAGTGCTCATGGATTTCCTCCAAAAATAATGAGAAAGAATATGTTCAAGTAACATAGTTCTCCTCATTTCTACCAGATTTTGATTCTTTCATTCAGCAACCCCATTTTGTTGAGGTGTGTATGGTGAACTAAAATCATGCTTAATTCCATGTTTATCAAGGTAACTTTCAACCCCTTTATTCTTATACTCTCCACCATTATCAGTTCTCAACTTATTGACTAAATACTCACATTCCTTTTCTACATTCCTCCTAAAAATCTTAAATATTTTCAGAGCATCAGACTTATGTCTCATGTTCATAACAGAAGTAATGCGAGTAAAGTCATCAATGAAAGTAATAAAGTAAATATCTCCATTTTTATATTGCTTTATCATTGGTACGCATATATCAGAGTGTATGAGTTCCAAGGGTCTTTTTGATAGAATTTCAACTCTCTTGTGAATAGAGTTTGTAATCTTCCCTTTCTCACAAATGGTGCAACGCCAATCTCTTCTTCTTGATAAATTAGGAATATCTCGGACACTATCTATCTTTGATAACTTTCACATATTTCTATGACACATATTTCCTTGCCTTTTATGCCATAACTGATTTTCATTCTCCATACCCATGTAACAAGAGTTCTACACTTCACCAACTTGGAAAAAATTCCCTCTTGTATGTTGGCCTCTTGTAAATATATTTCCATCATTTTCACTTTTCACAAAAAATCCATATTTTATAAAGATAACTTAGTTACTCTCATCACAGAGTTGTGACACACTAAGAAGGTTATTTTTCAACCCGTCAACATATAGTGCTTTCTTGGATTTCATCTTTTCTTTTCCAATGATGGTTGATCCAACACCTTTGATCCTTAAAGATTCATAATTTCCAAATGTCATTGTTCCATATTTGAAGTCTTTCACATTCTTTAGTAGCTTTAAGTCTCCTGTTATATGAGAGGAACAAACACTATCAATAATCCATGGATGTTCTCCTTTTGTAGCTTTCAAAGCAATTTTGACAATGAGAGATTTTTGTTCTTCCTTTTCTTCCACTTTCTGTTGTGATTCCTCCAATTTCCTAGCCAAGTCAATGTGTTCTAGCCGTACAACCATGCATTCTTTCTTTTCGAACTTATCTAACCTGTCCCTTTTAGGTTTTAAAAACTTTGGATTTTGAGAATTAATAAGAAACTTTTGTTGATCTGGTAACACACTAAGGCAGCCCTTGGCAAGATGTCCTGGTGGATTGCATCTTTCACAAATAGTTTCCAGTGGTTGGAACCTATTCTCAACATTCACACCAATCTTCTCAGATATCTTCTGAAATTTATTTAGAGACTTTATATTTTGAAAGGATTGAATTCCCATAAATCCTTTTCTTTCAAAACTTGTGGAATAGTTGTAATGTTATTGGTTGAACCAATACCTATTTTCCATGTGTCCGAATCCACCACATTATTAGTAGTAACCATAGAAAGAATATTTGCCTCTGAAACTTCTCTACTGACCAAATTTGTGAACACGCTTCTCAACAACCATATTAATAGAACTATATTGACCATCAACCTTCATGTTTTCATTTGTAGCTCTATTATTTAGCCTAGATTTATCAATACCAGAAGTATTATAATTCTTTCTTGACTCGTGATTTTTATGCACTTTTGATTTTTCAGCATTACTGACTTTGGCTACATAAATGGTCATTCAATCCTTGTTCTTATCAGAACCAATTTTTTCTTTCATTTCATACTTTGAAGGTAATTTTTGTGGATCCTTATTTGGTTCATTCTTACTGGAACATTCACCAACTTCTGAGATAGATTGTTTGAAACTGATATTCATTTCTTTAGCTTTATAAAGTTACTGTTGGACCAGTTCCAACTCTTATTATTTTTCCTTCAACTTTACTTTAATATGATCATTGTGATTCTTTGAATTCTCAAGAGAATTATTCAGATCATCAATCTCCTTTTCCATATTGATTTTCTCATCATGAATTTTTTTTTCATTGTTTAATGTGGAATTTTTATTTATCAACTTCTTGTTTTCCTAATCAAGCATTCTGATCTTTCTCAAACATTCTTTAAAATCTTCTTTTAGATACTTTTCAAGTTGATTTTCTTCTTCTTTAGTACTACTGCTCTCATAATCATCATTATTCATTGTTTCAAAAAAGGTACTCTCTCTATCTTTCTCAGCAATAGATTTTTCAGTTCTAGTCTCACTATCATCATCTTCTTCAATTTTTGAAAAAAAAGATTCTTGTTTTTGATTTGAAGAACTTTTTATCCTTACCTATTCCATAATATTTATCTTTTCCACCCTGTTTCTTCCATGACCTTCTTGGTCTTCTGTCTTCTTCATCACTATCGCCATCTTTCCCTTTTTGAGGAAAATTAGCTGCAAAGTGGCCAACAAATTCACATTCAAAACATTTCAAATGGAGTTTCCCTTTATATTTCTCTATGCCACCTTTCACATTTTTTGAAAACAAGGAGAGTATTTCATCAAAATTTTGAAAAACCTCGTTTTCAGAGTCAGATTCACCAGCTTTATCTTCAATAAGAATTTTCTTCGACTTTTATTTATTTGCAACCATGAAAGACATTTATCTATCAATTTTTTCCTTGATCTTAATTATCATCTCCCTTCTCATTTCATAAGTTATGAGAGTGTGGTGAAAATAATCCATAGATAATGTTTCAAGATCTCGGTCTTATAGTGATGAAACTTTAGCATCAAATTTGTCGGGAAGAATTCTGAAGATCTTTTCAACAACTGTAGAATCAGCCAACATTTCACCAAGACATATGATTGTACTGACAATGTCATTTATCCTAGTAAATAAGTCCCCAACAGATTAAAATTCTCCCATTTTCAATCCTCCATACTTCAGCCTCTAGATTTGTAGTTTTTCCTTTTTGACTTTTGTATTTCCTTCATAGATGTTATTCAACTTATCTCAGATTCCTTTAGTTGTAGCCACACCTTTCACTCTTAAAATCTAACTCTCATAAAGAGATGAGAGTAATTAATTTTTAGCTCTTCCATCATTCTCTATATTCTTCTTATCAGCAGGTGTAAGAGGAACCTTGTCATCAATAGGAGGAAATATGTCAGTTGTAGTTTCAAGAACTTCATACCCAAGAGACATAAGATAAGGCATCATTCTATCTTTCTAGATATGATAATTCTTGCCATCAAATATCGGAATCCCCTTACTATTCACGCAATTCAGATTCTCCATCAAAACTTATCTTCAAAAACTTCAACAAAGAAAGAATGAGGGCAACCTTCCTCTGATAACAATTGAAGTTCCCAATCAGGATCTAAGTATCACTGAGAGGGGGAGGGGTGAATTAGTGATGTCTTTTTCTTTTTATGTTTCCTTGTTTTTGAAACAACCTTTTCCTCCAGTTAAAGAGTGTCTTCTTTGCTGAATACACACAACCACAAGAACATAAGATTTACAAGGTTCTCTACTCGACAAGAGTAGCTACATCCTTGGTATGGTAGGGAAATAATCCAGTACCACATGATCCACTAGAAACCAATCCTTTGATATGGAATACAATGAGTAGGATATACCCTTAAACCCATATAGCACTTGGAAAACAATCTGAAAGCGTGTGTCCACCCTCTTAGCTCAAATAGGGAATTACAGTATTTCAGTGTTTCTTTACAATTGAACAGATGTATTCTCTGAAGTACAAATCTTCACTTTCTTACCTAGAAGCCAGTAAGAACTATCTTATGCATAGATGAATATGTGCAAATACCCCAACTATTTTACGCACCATTTTAGGTGTCTTGCACGCAAATTTTATGCCTCATGCGCAAGATTTGACTTTTTTCATGAAACACCTCTTGTGTGCAACTTCAATCTTTCTTGCAACTCTCTTCTTGCGTGCAACTTCTTATTATTGTGTGTATCTTCTTCTTCTTGTGTGCAACTCTATTAATTTCATTCACCCTCCTTTTATTAATATTTTTCCGCACCTCAGAGATCAGGATTTCTCTAAGTGTCAAGAATTTTAAATATGATGGGGTCACCTCTTAGTTATAGACCCTTTTGACCCCCACGCGTAAAAACCCCAATAGGTCGTGCACGATCCTGATGCGTCGTGCAAAAACCCCGATTGACATCACCTTTAGTGCGAAAGTTTATTTCTCTCGAACTTCCTATTTCATGCACTTTTGAAATATTCTGTGCACTTAATTACTTTGACATTTTTTGAAGTTTGGACCACGAATTATGCCTGGCATGCAAAACCCCATTTTACGTCACATTCGGCGTGCAATTTCTTTCACGCCAACCTCTTCTTTCGTACCAATTCTTCAATCTTTCGCACTGCTTTCTCTTTCAAACCAATTCTCCAATATTTCTCACACCTCATTCCTTTTCCATTTTTCAACATTATACTCCCGAAAAATGCCTTGTTCACTAGTTTCCAAACTACCATAGATCTTCCAAACAACTTCCTTCACCAAAAGCATGTTTCTTCATCTCCCGATTTTCAGGCCCTGAAATTTGGAAAACGGTGACACCTTAAAATGTTCTTTTATGTTGCCTCCAAATTGTCCATTCCTTTGTAATTTTTCTCTTCACTGCATCCCATAACCATTATTTAGCTTTCATCATGAAATCCACTATCGTGATATGTATCCTATGATCGAACAGCTTTAGCATCGTCAGTTACTAAAACTTCCCTTTCTTCCAGCAACATTATTCCTACAAATAAAAACTATATATGACTGGCATCATCATTTCTCCCCCTTTCTTTCATAAGGCTTGCATCACAAGTTATCCTAACTTATGATATTTGGGAAATACAAATTAGAAAATAATTATCTAGTTTAATATCCTTTACAAAGTGAATTGATTTATCTTCATTGACACCGAAAGACAATACTCTGTAACAAAAAATTCTTCTTACTTCCTTCTACATCCAACTTGGTCCCAACGCATAGGAGTGGGAAAAGCAGTAGGAGTTGGTTTTAGGTACAAGGTACTACCACCACCACCCCCAAATGGTCCACTATATGCTCCAGTAATAGGTGGACAGGGGTGGCCTCAGCTATAGTTAATCGAGGCCTATGGTCCTGACATCCTAGAGATGGTACGAGGTATGATCTAGGTCTTCTCCACATTAGCAGTAGTTCTTATAGACACAGGTTCTAGTCACTCTTTCCCTTATACAGACCTTATTTGAAGCTCTGAGATTCTAATCAAGTCGTTGGCTCGATCCTTACAATTAGAGACTCCTATGAGAGGGGATTCAACATTCACACACTGGTGCCAATAGTGTGAGCTTACTCTTGGAGGAAAGGGCTTCAGCTGAGATCTCTTAGTAGCATCATTGAGGCCTTATGATTTCATTCTTGGTATGGACTGGCTATCAGAAGTTCATGTTCAGATAGACTGTTTTGGGATCACAGTGCGGTGTGTCTATGGAGATGGGAACTATTTTTACTTTATTAGTGAGAAGTAAAATAGAGCTCTGTGGGGTGGAATTGAATATAGGAGGGTACATCCAATCACTCATCTGTTGGTTAGGATGACCCTCAGTGTATTTGATGAGACAAGTCCATAATTTCCTACAGTGGTGGATAAGTATGAGGACATCTTTCTAGAGGATATTCCAGGACTAACTCCTCGTAGAGAGGTAGACTTTTGTATTGATATGTACCCCAGGATGACACCGATATCAACACCTTCATATCAGATGGCTCCCACTAAGCTCTAGGAGTTGAGGGTACAATTATAGGACTTATAGAGGAAGGAGTTCATAAGGACTAGCATTTTACAATGGCCGGCTCTAGTGTTATTTTCCAAGAAGGAAAATGGAATCTTGAGGTTATGCGTATACTTCTGGAACATGAACTAGGTGAGAATGAAGAAAAAGTATCCTCTACCTACGATTGATGACCTCTTCAATCATATAAAGGGAGAAAGATGGTTCTCAAAGATATACCTCATATCAGGATATCACTAGCTTCGAGTATAATATGAGGACATCTCAACGATAGATTTAAGATTTCACTATAACCACTACAAGTACTTACTGATGTTGTTTGGTGTGATGAATGCCCTAATAGTGTTCATGGGACTCGTGAACAAGATATTCGAACCATAATTAGACTGGTTTATAGTGGTCTTCATTGATGACATCTTAATGTAATCAACATTTGAGGAGGAGCACACGATACACTTGAGGATGGTTCTGGACACACTTCGAGAGCATCAACTTTATGGGAAGCTCTCGAAGTGTGAGTTCTAGATATGAAAGGTCCACTTTCTAGGACATTTCATCTCAAATTCTAGAGTTGTGGTGGATCCAGCGAAGAGAGATGTGGTGCTTTATTGGGAACCACCCTAGAGCGTTACTGAGGTGTGTAGTTTCCTTGGGTTGGATGGGTACTATCGGAGGTTTGTACCTAACTTCTCTAGTGTAGAAGCGCCCATGACGACATTGACGAAGAAGGGAAAACTCTTCGTATGGGTAGAAATATTCCAGCATAGATTTCAGTAGACACTACCACAAAAATGGGCAAGGTTGGCGCCAGCCTTTATCAGCGCTAAAGGAAAAGCACTGATAAAGGGGTAGGACTTTATCAGCGCTTTAAATATCCCTTTATTAGCGCTTTTCTTAGAACTGATAAAGGTTGCATTTATTAGCTCTTTTCTTAGCACTGATAATGTTTATTGTATACATTAAATAAAAAACAAATATTATAAGTAAATATATATATATATATATATAATTAAATAATTATAAGATTAATAATAAATATATTTATTAGATTTATAAGATTTATTAGATTTATTAATTCATTATATTTATTAGATTTATTAATTAATTATATTTAATATATATATTTATTATATTTTTTTATATTTAATGTTTTTGTTTTATTTATAAATATATAATACTTTTTAATATATAAGTATAATTAAAATTATTGAATATATATGTGTTTTCCAATGAATTGGGATTAATGAATATATCATGTGTATATGTTATGTGATCATATATGTGCATGAATAATGTTCATTTATAGATTATAATTACATATCACGTTGATGTGCTATTGATTTATAATTCATTATGTTACCCATATAATATATATGTTCTAAAAAATGTACCCTTATAATTAAAGTTACATTATATTTAAAAAATAAGTATATATTTTATTATATTTTCAATGATATATATATAAATATACCTTTCAAATAATTTTATAAGTATAAATAAAGATATATTTATTTAGAGTTATAATTATTAATATATATATATATATCATAAATATCATTTTAAATAAATATATAATAATATAAACAAATTATTAAATTTATACATTTATCAGTGCTTTTATTAGTGCTTATAAAGTATGGATTTATCAGCGCTAAAATGAAAAGCATTGATAAAGTCCTACCATTATCCGCGCTTTTCATTTTAGCGCTGGTAAATACCCCCTTTATCAGTGCTTTTTACTATCACTGATAAAGGTCCCCACGGGATTTATAAGTGCCACTAGGTCCTCCTCCTCCTCCCTGCACCCTGTCAAGCTTTCGCGGAAGCCCTACCCTACGCCTCCACCACTGCCTTCTCTCCGTCGCGGCCTCCTTTTCCTCCTCCTCTGCCACGGTCGCCGCCTCATTCTCCTTCTCCAGTGCCTACTTCTCCTCCTCCTCCTCTTACCACAGTTCCTCCTCCCCGCACCTTGTCAATCACGGAAGCCCTACCCTGTGCCTCTGCCGCTGCCTCCTCTCCGTTGCCACCTCCTTTTCCTCCTCCTCTGTCACGGTCGCCGCCTCATTCTCCTCCTCCGGCACCTACTTCTCCTTCTCCTCTTATCATAGCTCCTCCTCAGCCTCCTCCTCCACCGTGGCTCCTCCTCATCCACCTATGTCGCGGCTCCTCCTCTTCCTCCTCCTCCTCTATCGCGGCCTCCTTATCCTCCTCCTCCACCTCTGCCTCCTCCTCCTCCTCCTCCTCATCCTCCTCCTCCTCCACCACCTACTCTGCTACCTCCGCTGCCTCCGAGATGCCTCTGCTGCCTCCAGGTTGCCTTTGCGCTGCCTCTGTGCTGCCTCTGCAACCTCCGCTACCTCCACTGTCGATGCCTCCTCCTCCTCCGCCACCGGTTCCTCCTCCTTAAGGTGAGTAAAATTGAATTTGCATGAATTAATTATGTTTGAATTTATTGTCAATATTGAGATTAATTATGATTTGGCGTGATTCTTTTGTGTGATGCTTGTGTCTGTGACACGTGTATATGTGGTTTGTTACTTGTTTGATATTGATTAGCACTCCCCACTATAGCCTTGTGATAGAAACCTGAATAGAGTGGGTATTTTTTGTGAAAGGTTGGTACACTAGATTAGGATTTCACTCCTTCTAGCGGCCCTTAGTATGGATCTTTTTCTGATTTTGGATACTACCCCATAGTTAGTCCAGGTAGGGTTTGAACCGTCCGTGTTGGTGAATTCATTTCATCAGGTGAGGCATGCCAACGAGATGAGACATATGTTTAGTATGTTCTATAGTGTACACTATATTTTACACTATTCTACTTGGGTTCGAAAAAAACGAACCTTAATAGGGTTTCTACCAATTCTTGTCCACTACCCACTCTCTCTAGGTTGGGTCATACACCAATTTAAATATCACATATTTTATTATAACATAAAAGTGCCACCAACCTCTCACATTGGGTGTGATTCAAATATCCTCTAATTCCACAACATAGTAGCTACTCCCCTCTCACTTACGGTGGGTCTCACCATCACATCACATAAAATACAATTTGAGGAGGGAATCTCTATAAAAAAACCTCTCACAAAACTACTCCAAACCAATAATAAGTGATCCTCATTTCTATATCTCACATCATATTATCAAACAAAAAATGATCTAATGAGGGAATCATAATATCCATCCTCTATCACAAGTCAAAATGCACCATCAATAGGTGGATCACATGTAAGTCACACACCAATACCCTTTAACCAATGCCTTCTCACTCAAAGTAGGGTCCTACTAACACCTTATCACTTAAATAAAGACCATCCATCTTGTATCATGCCACAAAACATATAAATAGTAATATAAGGAGGGTATATAGACATCCAACCTCTCATACTAGCTAAACCAAATCATCAATAGGTGGGCCCCATGGATGATCATACTTCAACTAGGTGAAAGTCATATGAAGTCCCAATATCTTAGTCGGTCTGGCCATAAATGATAAAAGTCACCATCCATTTAGCCTTGTATAATAATCTCCTTGAAACCATCTTGGTTATACATGAAAATTATTCCCAACCTATCAACATTCTAATTCTTCCTATAAGGGAATCTACTGGGTTATACAAACCTAACCCATCTCTACTCATTGATACCAACACACACTCATCTCTACATGGTAATGTCACAACCCACATGCTATACTTGATCTAGGCCTAGATAGTCTAGTCTATATCATCATATAATTCCCACATTAAAACTCATTAAAACTAAATAATGACTATCCTAAGAAACTCACACTAAAAGCCTTGGATACCCTATGCTAAGTCATCCAAACTATTACCATGACCCTCACTTAGGTACCATATCATATTTCCCCTTGGAGATATCTTAATCCAATTATAAGGAGGAAATTATCTATATCACACTCCACGAATCCCTATATGGAATATCCTACTCATCACACACACCATGACTCTTATATATCATTAAGAGGGTGTTCCCCATCATATGTGAGATATAAAACTATATTATCCATCTTCTGTAGTCCTAAGACTCTAATACCTACTCAAAGAGCCTTAGAAACCCTAACTAGGCTATAAAAATCTCATACCAAACCCAATCCTCTCATAAACACAACTAGAAACCTCACCTCCATGGAGACATAATCTCTGGATGATCACAAAATCACAAACATTCAATAGAACCCTCAATCTATCTCTCGGTGGATCAAAAACACCCTATTTATTTACCTAGGTTGCTCTTTATTTCTATACCTTTCACTGGAACACATATACTCGTGCATGAATGCACAATCATGCATAAATTGGAACATGGTTTTTTATTATAGGGTCCACCTACCGCAAAAAATGGAGTAACCCCCTCACCAAGATCAACTCATCCTCAACCAAGACTATACATGCCTTATCTAATATTGTACCAATGATTGAGACCCAATCTCAAGGCACAATTCCCATATAATTAATTATAGAAACTTATAATTAATTATTCACCTTAATATAATTAGTAATAATCTTTTAAAAACTCACTGGTAAATAAAACACCACCTAAACCACACAAACCATGGTGTGTTCATCATACAAGGATAACCTCTAGACAATACAAACAAAATCTACACCATCTAAATTGATTTGAAGATGATATAGTAAAATATTCACACAAATCCTAGTTAAAATCATCCAAAATAATAGGGAAATAAAGGATAATAGTAATGGAGGATGTATGAGGGAAGAACTCACTAACACGCTATAAAAAACTCCCAAGAACCACCCCTCATTAGGGGGGATCGAAGAGAGGAAGAGAATGGATGAATCCCAAGAACCACCCAAGTTCTACTATTAATGAGCATGCCCCCATTATTTTTGAAGTATCTAGTTTTTTATTTAAATTATACTCATATTCCTTCTCCCCTAACCTATATACCCATCCTTTGGATTTCAAATAGGATGAATATAAATAAAGAATACATGAATGTCAATCGGTTGACAAAAGAGTATGAAGAAGGCGTGAAAGAGTTTATCAAGTTCACAAAAGATCATGCATATGATCCTTCTCAAATCCTTTTTCTGTGTTTATGTTGTTGTCATTCAAAACAAATTAATCTAGAGGAGTTGGAAGAACACTTGATCTGTCACGGAATAGATCAGAGTTATAGATGTTGGAATAAACACGGGGAAACAACAAATGTAGGTAGTGGCTGGGATAACACTGGATTTTATGGATCATCTGATATGATTACAAGCATGAATAATTTAGATTACCGTATGGAGTATGTGATTACAGATGTGAATTATGATGAAGATCATATTGAAAAAATGATAAGTACCGTCGAAGATGAACTTTGTGATTGACCAAAATTGTTTGAGAAGTTAAAAAGTTGCGCAAAGACGCTATTGTATGCTGGTTGCACTAAATATACAGTACTGTCAGCCATACTGAATCTGTATAATTTGAAAGAAGAGAATGGGTGGAGTGACACCAGTTTTACAGAACTACTTTCTCTCCTTAATGACATGCTCCCAGAAGATAATGAGCTCTCGATCCGAACATACGACGCCCAAAGAATGCTACGCTCGATGGGTATGATCTCTCAAAGAATACATGCTTGGACGAATGACTGTATATTGTTTTTAAAGGACCATAAATCACTTAAATAATTCCCAAAGTGTGTTGATTCTCGATATAAGAAAGATGAATCCAGTCCTACTAAAGTTGTATGGTACTTTCCAATCATTCCAAGGTTTAGGCGCCTATATGAAAGTGAGGAGATTGCAGGACAATTGACATGACATGTAGATACAAGAATTAAAGATGGGATACTATGTCACTCAGCATACTCTCCTCGATTGAAGAGAATTGATCATGAGTATCTTGCATTTTGAAACGAGTCGAGAAACCTTTGTCTTGCGTTATCTACAGATGGAGTGAATCCTTTTGGTTTTCAAAGAAACAGTCAAAGTACATGGCTGGTTATGTTGGTAAATTATAACTTACCACCGTGGTTATGCATGAAATGAAAATAAATCATGTTATCTATGATTATATCAGGACTAAAACAACCAGGTAATGATATTGATGTTTATTTAGCTCCATTGATCGAAGATTTTAAATTATTGTGGGATTCAGGTGTTACATTGTATGATGCTTACAAAAAAGGAAGATTTTAATTTGAGATCCATGTTATATGGGATAATAAATGACTTCCCTTCTTATGGAAATTTGTCAGGATATAGAATTAAAGTAACTCAAGGGTGTCCCGTTTGAAAACAAGGTACACAATCAATTAGGTTGAAACATTCATTGAAAACCATGTTTCTAGGACATCACATATTTCTACCCCGACGACATAAGTACCGATCTTGGATGACATCATTTGATGGAAGTTCAGAAGAATGTACAGCACCGTCTCCACTAACAGGAACTCAATTGTTTGAGAAATTTAAAAATGTGGACACTACTTTTGGTAAACTGGATTCGAAAAACCAAATGAAAATCGTTTGGAAAAAGTGATCAGTTTTTTTTTTGAATTACAATACTGGAATTGTCTGTATGTCAGACATTTTCTTGATGTTATACATGTAGAAAAAAATGTATTTGATAGTTTCATTGGCACGTTGTTAAACACACATGGAAAAACAAAAGATGGAATTAAGGCTAGATTGGACATGGTTGAGATGGGAATACGAGAAGAATTGGCACCACTGAAGGGTGAAAAATGAACATTTCTTCCTCCTACTGCTTACACTCTTTCCAGGCATGAGAGATATCAATTTTTCAACTTCTTGAATGATGTAAAGGTTCCAAAGGGGTATTCATCAAATATCAAGAACCTCGTGTCAATGAGCGACTTGAAGTTAAAAGGTATGACATTACATGACTGCCATGTTTTGATGCAATATCTCATTCCTATTGCTTTACGTTGCATTTTACCCAAGAATGTCTACCATACATTAACGAAACTATGTTTCTTCTTCAAAGCTATATGCAGCAAAGTTACAGACCCGGCGAAAATGCCAACTATGGAAGGAGAAATTGTCATTATATTATGTGAAATAGAAATGATCTTACCGCCTTAATTTTTTGATATAATGGTTCATTTGATGGTCTACTTGGTGAGAGAGATTCAACTACGTGGTCCTATACATTACAGATGGATGTACCCCATTGAACGATATATGAAGATTTTAAAAGGGTGTGTCAAAAATCGAAGTCGGCAAGAGGGTTGTATTGCGGAGCGATATATTTTTGAGGAAGCCATTGAATTCTGTACCGAATACCTATCTGGTGTTGAAAGAATTGGCCTACCGAAATCTCATCACACTGGGCGGCTTGAGGGTGAATGAATTTCTGAAATATAGGTTGTTACAGTCAATATTATAGATCAAGATCAGTCCCACCTTTATGTTTTGCATAACAGTTTCGACATTGACCCATATGTTGAAACCCACAAAAAAATTCTTAGGCATTTGAATCCATCTAGGGATGAAAAATGGATATCAGATACACATAATCGATAGTTTATAGGATGGTTTTGGGACCATATTTTTAAGAATTAAGATGACAATCCAGAGTCAATTTCAGAACGACTTCGATGGCTAGTCGGAGGACCAAGTGTGTATGTATTATCTTATAATTCTTATATAGTTAATGGTTATAAATTTTATACTAATGAACATGATGAAGACAGTACCATGCAGAATAGTGGGGTTACACTTGTGGCTGAAGCGATGCAGTTTCCGGTGCTAAGGATAGAAATCCAATTTATGCGAATATGTCATACTTCGACATCATCAAAAAAAATATGTGAGTTGGATTATACGGAATTCCAAGTTCTGATTTTTCAATGCAAGTGGGTTGATAACAGGAGTTCTATTAAAATAGATGAATTGGGATTCGTGAAAGTTGATTATAGTAAGGAATGGGAGAAAGATGAACTGTTTATAATGACATCACAGGTAGTGCAAGTATTTTATATTCCAGATCCTGCAAACTGAAACTGGTCAATTGTTCTATTATCGACCAAAACAACTGAAGGGTCAGATAAAAATTCAATGGAGGATGACCCTTTCATTGGGACTTCTCAATCATTTCGCAGTGGTCCGAATGTAGATGATGTTTTTTATGTTAGAGGAGACCTTGATGAAGATATATGGATAGTCGATAGAGGGGTCAAATCCCTTCAGCCTTTAAAAAAAGAGAGTTCAATAATCAGGTTATTTTTTATTGTAATATAGATTGTGTTACAATATGTTATTAAATGTTCGCTACTGATTTTATGTGATCTAAATTAAATGTTAAACCACTTTTGTAGATAATGACTTCTGCACCTGCTGATGCACCCAATCTCGAGACACAATAGGTTTCTCAACCTGTTGCAGCTGGTCCCACTGCTGAGGTACAACAGGTCTCTCAACCTGTTGTAGTTGGTCCCACTGCTGAGGTACAATAGGTTTCTCAACATGTTGCTACTGGTCCCACTGCTGAGGTACAACAGGTTTCTCAACCTGTTGTTGCTGGTCCCAGTGCCAATGCTAGCACTTCAGTGGAACATAATGATGATGCAGAAATCGAGGAAATGGTAGGCAATGAAACCCTGGCGACAAAAAAAAAACAGTTGCGCCATATTTTGACAGTTTTATCCAAAATTCTTAAGGTAAAAGAAAAAGGCATCAAATATGAGTTGGGATGGAATAAGTGAGGCCAACATGTAAACCTCAAAAAAACCATGTTTAGTAGCTACATTGGAATCGCTAATCAGCAACGCATGCCGATTGATGTATAGTCGTGGCACCATGTTTTCAGCGGGCTGAAAACATTGATGTGGGAATAGATTATGGTAAAATTATGATATCATTTATTTAATTTATTAAAATAAAATAAAATAAAATACTGAAATATTGAATAACTCTTCATCATCTCTTACAGAGTGCATTTATAGTAGATGTATCGCAAAAAGAATATGTATTAAGACTTGTAGGAAGGGTTCATAGATGATTTCACACCATTTTAACAAAATGTCATCTGAAAGATACTGAAAGGAAAATCAAGCCGCACCCACCTTCTCTTTATGCACACATCATATCCCAAGGAGTGTGGGATGCATTTTGAAACCGTCGTACGGAGAAGAATTTTCAGGTACATTCTGTTTGGTAACACGTTGTTTAACATTACTTGTATTCATCACTTTTATTGACTATTTTTTATTTATGAAACATCAACTGAGTGTTGAAAATAAATAACAGGCAGCAAAACCAGCGTACCCCTACCGTAAAGCAAGGTCGGGGTAAGCTTCAATTGAAAAACAATTGGTACGTATTTTAAATGTACTGTAACACTTTTATGTGACATAAAACAACACTATAACCATGTTTCTCTGTTTATATGCAGATTAATAAATCAAAATCCCAATCCACTTCCATCCCACGCCATGTTCTATGGAAGGAGGCTTGTGTTAATAAATAGGGGAAACTGGTAGATTAAAACACACAAAAAGTGTGGGAAACATGTGTCAGTACGACATAATATAATTTTTTTTCTTTAAATCACTATTACATAATGATGATTACTTATTTTCCCATATTTTCTGTTTGACATAGTCACAGGAATCAACAAAACCCGCACCGGATGTGGACATACTTTCAGCAGCCTTGAAACAGCCAGAACTGTATAGCCGCATCAGAGGTGCGGGTTTTAGGGTGACACCCCGGACATATTTTTAGAAAAAAAAACAAGAGGATGAAAAAACAAAAGAAATGAAAATGATGAGAGATAGACTAGATACCCGTGACGAAAAATTCCAAAGTCAGGGAGAGTTGCTAGAAACTTTGATGGGGGAGAGGTGGAGAGAAGAAACAACTCAAGAACAACCCATGCAAGAAGATCCCACCCCACCCTCCGCCAGCTTTGAGGCGAGACATTCCCCTCAAAAACCTGACTTAACCGAGGTAATAAATATTCTAATATTTGTTTCTGTGAAATGTGAATTATATAGACACTGATACCTTTCTTTTAATGATATTCTACTGGGTGAAAATGATTGTGATTTATATCTATGAACTCCCACCCATCTCCTTGTAGCGAGGGCTACGGTGTTCAATATGCAGAATGACACGCTACACTCCAGACCACTTCCAACCGGTCATGTCAAAGTGTCGATTAACATAGATCATGAGCCGAGCGCCGAGCTACCCATGCCAAATGGCAATGATGACATTCATACGATGGAAAAAGCTATTGGAACATTCATTTCACGGCTTTCAAATCTTGTAAGAAACATGTCGACCAGGAGGTATTCATATCTAATTCATTTTTCAAGAAGAACCTTTAACATTTAATTATAATAGGGTTGAACCGATGAATGTTATTACAGAAGGACTAAAAGAAGGAGCTAAAACAAAAGAGCGGCTCAAAGGGATCAACCAACTGATCAAAACAATCTACTGAGAGCACTTTCACCCCACCTGTTCTATATCCACATTTAATATCATTGCAAGCTCATGTGGATATGAAAATGAAAGGCGGTAATAATCACACAATTTTTTGTGAAAAAAGATATGTACGGAGAGAAAACATTAAATTTCTTTAGTGCTGACGTTGTAGCTAAAATCATCACATACGACTGGCTAGGCGCCTCAGTTATAAATATATACATGAGGTATGTTTTTATGATTTGATTTTACAGAAGCTGATATACTATGATAATTATGGCGAAATACATTTCATATTTTTCGCAGGTGTATATATGAAAAACAATTTAAGGGATTTTCCCATGAACACAAATTTGGACTTGTTAGTCCTCACACCATGTCTACACAACAAAAAGAAATAGATTCCGATTTTCTGGTTGAATTAATGTCAAACCTGCTCTGAACGTTTCAATGAAAAATTATGACTGATAGGATCTTTTTAATACCAACATTACAGGGGTAAAACTTTACATTTTAATCATATAAATTATATTTTCATTTCTATCATTACTTATTCCTTTTTTTTAGGTAGCATTGGATGCTCATTGCAGTCAATTTGGATACTCCAAATATTCTTTTTCTAGATTCACTGCATGGATATCCAACAAAATAACCACACATGATGGTAATTTTCAATTTTTAATACACTAGATCCAACATTTTAGAACTAAATATCTAGTTATATAATTTATATTATCTTTTAATTAGGATTCTATTATGATAGGGCGGTGTATGAATATCGTCTAAAGGCTGGAATGAATCTAGGGCCTAAGGACGAGAAGGCGCATGAGATCTACAAATGAATAAGTATCAGGGTATATATAATTATATTTCACTATCAAAATACATATCAAAAAAGATTACTTATTTTTCTCAATGTTTCTACAGTGTTTGAAACAAACAAACAGAAAGGACTGCAGTTATTATGTTTGTAAATTTATGAAAGAGATCATATTTAATGAACAAACTAGCATCCCTGAAGTGGTATTTTTTAAAATAATTACTAGTTAATTTAAAATAATTATTAATCCTTTGTGTATTTATATTTTTTTATTACTACTATGATTGTCACAAAAACTCCTATTCACAAGATAATATAGATGTGTTTAGAAACGAATGGGCAGCGTACCTGATGGAAGAATTTAAACAAATATGACAATGAAGGTGAATTCATACTACTTATGTTATCTTTATATGATCATTGATATATCCATTATTTACACTTATTGAGCATCTATAATCACCCTTTATTATGATTCATATCCTTATATTATGAAGAATGGTTTTAGAAATTATTTGAGTTTCTAGTAAAGAATAACTTAATGAGAGACTCTTATGAACTACTGACATACGGAAAATCGAGAAAACGCATTCGGATTGTTTTTATACTTTAGAACAATGATCCATGAGCCATTTTTGATATGTAAGAATCAACCGCACCTCAATCCGACACATGGTGTGATGGTATGTCTAAAAGGGTCTGATATTAGTTTGAAAGTGACATTAACTTTAGAAAACAACACAAGTGACATACAAAAAACAGAGAAAACACATTCGTATTGTTTTGATACATTAGGAAAATGATCCATGAGTCGTTTTTTATGTTTATGAATCAATCGCACCTCAATCCGACACATGGTGTGACCGGTATGGCTAAATGTGTCTGATATCAGTTTGAAATTAACATTAACTTTAGAAAACAACACAAGTGACATATGGAAAACTAAGAAAACGTGTTCAGATTGTTTTGATACTTTAGGAAAACGATCCATGAGTCATTTTTGATGTGTAAGAATTGACTGCACCTTAATCCGATGCATGGTGTGACCAGTATGGCTAAAAGTGTCCGATATCAGTTTCAAATTGACATTAACTTTAGAAAACAACACAAGTGACACACAAAAAACCAAGAAAATGCATTCGGATTGTTTTGATATATTAGAAAAAAGATCCATGGGTCATTTTTGACGTGTAATAATTGAATACACCTCAATACGACGCACGGTGTGACCGGTATGGCTAAAAGTGTCTCATATAAGTTTGAAATTGACATTAACTTTAGAAAACAACACAAGTGACATACGAAAAACTGATAAAATGAATTCGTATTATTTTGATACTTTATTAAAATGATCCATGAGTCATTTATAATGTTTATGAATCGACCACACCTCAATCCAATGCACGGTGTGACCGATATGGCTAAAAGTGTCTGATATCAGTTTGAAATTGACATTAACTTTAGAAAACAACAAAAGTGACATACGGAAAACCAAGAAAACATGTTTGGATTGTTTTGATACTTTAGAAAAACGATCCATGAGTCATTTTTGATGTGTATGAATCAACCACACCTCAATCCGATGCACAATGTGACCGGTATGGCTAAAAGTGTTTGATATCAGTTTGAAATTGACATTAACTTTAGAAAAGAACAAAGTGACATATGGAAAACCAAGAAAACGCATTCAGATTATTTTGAGACTTTAGTAAAATGATCCATGAGTTATTTGTGATGTGTAAGAATTGATTTCACCTCAATCTGACGCACGGTGTGACCAGTATGGATAAAAGTGTCTGATATCATATTGAAACAGACATTAACTTTTGAAAAAAACACAAGTGACATACAAAAAACTGAGAAAACGCATTCGGATTGTTTTTATACTTTAGGAAAATGATCCATGAGTCATTTTTGATGTCTATGAATTGAAAACACCTCAATCTGATGCACAGTGTGACCGGTATGGCTAAAAGTGTCTGATATCAGTTTCAAATTGACATTAACTTTAGAAAACAACACAAGTGACATACGGAAAACTGAGAAAACATGTTCATATTGTTTTGATACTTTAGGAAAATGATCCGCGAGTCATTTGTGATGTGTATGAATCAACCGCACCTCAATACGACGCGCAGTGTAAATAGTATGGCTAAAAGTGTCTGATATCAGTTTCAAATTGACATTAACTTTAGAAAACAACACAAGTGACATACAGAAAACCGATAAAATGCATTCGGATTGTTTTAATACTTTAGGAAAATGATCCATGAGTAATTTTTTAGGTGTATGAATCAACTTCACCTCAATCCAATGCATGGTGTTACCAGTATGGCTAACAGTGTCTAATATCAGTTTCAAATTGACATAAACTTTAGAAAACAACACTACTGACCTATGAAATACCAAGAAAACGCAATCACATTGTTTTGATACTTTAGTAAAAAGATCTGTGAGTCATTTTTGACATTTAAGAATCAACCACACCTCAATCCGACACACGGTGTGACCGGTATGGCTAAAAGTGTCTGATATCAGTTTCAAAATGACATTAACTTTAGAAAACAACACAAGTGACATACGAAAAACCGAGAAAATGCATTCTTATTGTTTTGATACTTTAGTAAAACAATCCATGAGTAATTTTTGACATGTAAGAATTGATCTCACATCAATCCGACACACGGTGTGACCGGTATGGCTAAAAGTGCCTGATATTAGTTTCAAATTGAAATTAACTTTATAAAACAACACAAGTGACATACGGAAAACTGAGAAAACGTGTTCAGATTGTTTTGATACTCTATTACAATGATCCATGAGTCATTTTTGACGTTTAAGAATCAATCGTACCTCAATCCGACACACTGTGTTACCGGTATGACTAAAAGTGTCTGATATCAGTTTCAAATTGACATTAACTTTAGAAAACAACACAAATGACATATGGAAAACCAAGAAAATGCATTCAGATTGTTTTTATACTTTATGAAAATGATCCATGAGTCATTTGTGATGTGTAAGAATCAACCACACCTCAATCCGATGCACGGTCTGACCGGTATGGCTAAAAGTGTCTGATATCAGTTTCAAATTGACATAAACTTTAAAAAACAACACTACTGACATACAGAATACCGAGAAAATGCATTTGTATTGTTTTGATACTTTAGTAAAATGATCCATGATTCATTTTTGATGTGTAAGAATCAACCACACCTCAATTAGATGCACGGTGTGACCGGTATGGCTAAAAGTGTCTGATATCAGTTTGAAATTGATATTAACTTTAGAAAACAACACAAGTGACATACCGAAAACCATGAAAATACATTCGGATTGTTTTGATAATTTATAAAAAAGATCCATGAGTCATTTGTGACATGTAAAAATCGACCACACCTCAATCCGATGCATGGTGTGACCGGTATGGCTAAAAGTGTCTGATATCAGTTTCAAATTGACATTAACTTTAGAAAACAACACAAGTGACATAAGGAAAACCGAGAAAACACGTTCAGATTGTTTTGATACTTTAGTAAAATGATCCATGAGTCATTTTTGATGTGTACAAATCAATCGTACCTCAATCCAACGCACGGTGTGACTGATATGGATAAAAGTGTCTGATATCAGTTTGAAATTGACATTAACTTTAGAAAACAACACAAGTGACATACGGAAAACCAAAAAAACGTGTTCGGTTTGTTTTGATACTTTAGGACAATGATCCACGAGTCATTTATGATGTTTACGAATCAACCGCACCTCAATCTTACACACGGTGTGACCGATAAATCTTTTCATTTGATAAAGAATCAGTATTTATTAAATGAGATAAATCATCCAAAAACATATTGATTTTACATTATTCCTTTAAATTGTTATCAGAATGAAAACATTTGAGTTTATAATTTCCATATTTTAGTTTCTCATTTACATATTAATTTATTCTTTCATATTAATGTTTTAATTTATTTCATTATTGTATTACTAACATAATATTTATTTTCTTATATAGGTGAATTTTTTTCCTTGAGTTCGGATGCATTGTTCAGCAAAAAATACCGTGGAGATAATTTTTGAGAGAGGATCACGGAAATCAAAGGATGAAACATTAATTTTTATAACTTTTATTGGATAATTTTAATTATAACCATGTAAAACATTGTTTGAAATGTATATAACAGTGTGTTTTTTTTTGTATTCATAATGTTAAGTAAATGTATATAGCATTTTTTGTCAAAATATTGTGTGATATTTTTCGTCTTTTGGTTCCTGGTTTGTGTGCAGGTGCTATTTTGTGCAGGTGTGTAGGTGTGAAGGTGCTGGTTGTGCAGGTGCAGGGGAAGGTGCCTTTATCAGCACATTTTTTAGAGCTGATAAAGGAATCCTTCAACAGCGCTAAAAGAGCACTGATAAAGGGCTCTATTATCAGCACTCAAGATAGTGCTGATAAAGGCACCCCTTTATCAGAGCTAGAAAAGAACTATTAATTCCAGTGTAGATAAAGGGGGTTTTTCCTTTATGAGTGCTCTGAAAAGCACTGATAAAGGCAACCTTTATCAGCGCTTTTTTTAGCGCTGATAAAGGGACCCCCCCCCCCTTTATCTTCACTGGAATTGACAGCGCTTTTCTAGCACTGTTAATGTTGGTTTTTAGCACTGATAAAAGGCCATGTTGTAGTAGTGAGATGACATAGATCTTGACAAGTGCTTTTATCTTGAGGCTGCCAGAGGAGCACTTACTATGTGGTGTTCTGTGACACATCGGGAACTAGAGTTGGTTGTTTCCTGATGTATGGGAAAGAAATTATTAGTTATGGATCCTGATAATTGAGACCACATGAGAAGAATTGTGTGACTCATGACCTTAAGTTGGTAGTGGTAGTCTTCGTACTAAAGATGTGGTGACACTACCGTATGGGCGAATGATTCATCATCTACTCTGACCATAAGAGTCTCAAGTATATCTTTTCACAAAAGGATATGAATATGAGATAGTGATGTTGGCTAGAGTTCCTCTAGGACTATGAATTTGTGATAGTCTATACTCTTGGGAAGGGGAACATGGTGGTATATTCTCTCAATAGGATATCGACTTCACAGCTACTGAATGACGCCTTAGAGTAGTTGGCCTCACTTCAGATATCCTTCGTGGATAGAGAGGATACATCTTTTCTTCATTTGATGGTTGTTTCCCCTCTACTCTTATGAAGATTCAGGGAGGCGCAACTCAAAGATTCCAGTTTCAAGACTACACATGCCCATATGTCTATAGGATATGTCCATAATTGATATTCGAAAGGTGGAGAGCATGCCATCCTTTTTAGAGGACGCATCGTAGTACTAGTGGTGTTGCAGGAGGAGGTGTTGAGGGAATTCCATACATCCCCTTTGGTGGGTATATCCAGGTGTGGCGAAGATGTACCAGGATCTTAGACATCAGTACTGGTGGTCGGGGATAAAAAATAAAGTGGTCTAGTTTTCTTGAAATCCCTCACTTATCAACAAGTGAAGGCTGAGCTCTAGGTTCTAGTAGGTTTGACACAACTCCTCAAGGTACCAGAGTGAAAGTGGGAAGGGATATCGATGAACTTTTTGATAGGCTTACCCTGTACGTCCAAGGGGCATGATACCATCTGGGTGATCATAGAAAAACTCACTAAGTCGACCTACGTTCTACCCATTTGAGATCGGGGTTTAGTAGAGATCTTAGGATGCCTCTACATGTAAGAGATAGTTTGACTCCATGGAGTCCCCTCTACGATAATCTCATATCATGATGCACACATTACATCCTGGTTATGGAAGGGATTGAAGGAGGAATTTGGGACTTAGCTACTCTTGAGAGCAACCATTCACCCATAGATGTATGGACAAAAAAAGAAGACCATACATACATTAGAGGACATACTTCATTCTTGCATTCTTGATTTTGGTCCTAGTTGGGAGGACCACTTAGCACTGATGGAGTTTGTGTACAACAACAGCTACCACTCCACCATCGGTATGGCACCGTTCAAGGCACTATATGAATGACCATGTAGGTCACCATTATGCTGGACAGACCTAGGGGAGTCATCACTCATGGGTCCAGAGATGGTATAGGCTACCGCTGAGAAGGTGCAGGTCATCTGAGAGTGGATGAAGATTGCACAATGCCGATAGAAGTCATATACTAATAAGTGATAGAGACCCTTGGAGTTTTAGGTGAGGGCCACGTATTCCTAAGGGTCTCTCCTCAATGAGGGACATATATATTTGATCAGGGCAGCAAGTTATCTTTGAGGTTCATCGGACCTTTCCTGATACTATGTAGGGTGGGTGAGGTGGTGTTCTGCTTGGCTCTACCGCCACAGTTAGAGAGGATTCACGATATCTTCCACGTATCCCAGCTAAGGAGATATGTGCATGAACCTTCTCATGTCATCAACCATGGTGAGGTAGAGACTGACGATGGGGTGACATTTGTGGAGAACCCATTGGATATAGAGGATCAGCAGGAGAGGATCCTTCATGGATGGTTGATTCCTCTGGTGTGTGTTCATTGGTAGTATAGGAATCTCTAGGATAGCACATGGAAGCAGGTGGCCTAGATTCAGCATCATTACCACAATTTTTTTATTTATCCCGTGTTTTGGCTTATGAGGACATGAATCCCTAAAGGTGGGGGTAATATAATACCCCAAAATTCCATGTAATTTTTTTTAAAATTAAATGGGATTATTTTGGGACCAGGATCTAAGATGGCACGTGATTCTGAGGCCTAGAGTGGCTGGAATGTACTTTTGAACTTTTTTAAAGTTCATTAAATAATCCTATGAGTAGGTTTTTTGAACTTTTAAATTGGTGCCCTGATCAAAAATCTGAGGGCACCATTGAGCTCAGAGCACAGAGATTTTCCTAGGAAGGGCTTAACCTCAACCAGTATGGGTTGATGGAAAAAGTAAATTTTTGAACGTTTCAAGGAAAAAAAATAAAATAAAATAAACTTAAAAAGTTTTTTTTATTCAAATTTGTTTCACTTCAATGTAGTAATGAGCTGACTATTTCATTCCATAAATGAATCCGCGTAATAACATTGCGATGAAATATAACAAAAAAAATTTCATAAATAAAACAACGTAACGACAGCAACACGGTGTAATAGAAATGCTACAATGCATTTTCTCCATTTAATGGTATAATATGAATTAGAGATCAGAGCTGGATTTTGAAAATCACTCTAAATCTCTGGAGGATCACTGTTGATGAATGACGAACGATGAATGACGATTGCCAACAACTTTGAGCACTCCCCCACCTCTTTGAGAGATATATCCCTCAATGACCAATCATGGACTTTCGCAGATGGATCACCTTCAGAGATGAAGCCTTCCTCTAATCGAACCAATTCTCTATGTAGGGGTTTATTCTTTGTGATTTTAATTCCCATTCTTTATTTCTAAAACAACAAACGCGGACCAACCCACTAACAGGTTGATCTGCGGGTTGTTTGTTCTTACCGGAATGGGTTTTTAATGAAGGGAGAGATGTGAAATTTGATCCATGTTAGATTATTAAACCTCCTTCAAACCTGTTTATAAATTCTAACGTGGAGGGATCGGGCCAACACGAACAAGGCCCAGGTCTCTCTGTTGTGGGTGTTGTTGTGTTCTTTGTGACTGAAACCTCAGATCAATGGGGAGGAAACTTTGAACCTGTAATAGTGACGACAATGATTCTAGGATCTCAGTGGTGCTCGCGGGTTAGAAAACAGACCACCAGAGAAAGTCTGGTGGCCTACGGAAGGAACCACTGGCATGCCGGTACCAGCGGTGGCTAGCGGCAGTCGCGGGCGGGAGGCGACGCACCAAGGAGGTAGAGGTCTCAGACAGCGGGGGTTGCGGCGGTGTAGGGGGTAACATCGGTCGGGCTCCACATCAAAGGGAGTGACCCGTGGGGTGGGTTGTGGCATCCGTTGGCACGCGATCCATGCTTGACTACGTGCAGAGGGAGGCGGTCGGCCTCAACTAGCCATGCTGCTGCGCGAATCGGATGCTCGCACTACGTTTGGGCTGGACCCGAACCGGCCCACCGATGTGGGCCAAGCCGATGAAATAAACTAGGACACTAGGTGGCCTAGGATGGAGAAGAACTGGTCCGCTGATGCGGGTTGGGCTGGATGGAGAATGGGGTCACTGGGTGACTCAGCAGGCTGGACCCACGGCCGAACCGGGCCGGGTCCAGCAAGGCCCAATGGGGCTAGATACTGGACCAGGTTAGGCAAGGTTGTCCCAGAACCAACTAGGTCGGGTCAGGTTAGCTGAAATAGGTTGGGGCTTGTGGGACCCCTGGGCTGGGTTGGTCGGGTCGGTCCAACCAAGTCGGACCGGGCCCAGGAACAACCGGACCCTATTTACTAAAATGCAAATATCTCTTAGACCAAGCGTCTGATTGACACACCGTTTGTGGTATTTGGACCCCTGAAATGAGATAGTCCTTTGGGTATACTCTAAGTGAGTTTTTGTGGTAGTCAAGATACGAATAATGGACTGAGGAGTATATTCTCCCAGAATCAAGTACACTGGAGAGCAGGAATCCTATGGTAGGTTGTGACATGAAGGATGTGATGAGCAGGACCTCAGTGGTCTAGTAGAAGAGCGGACCTCAGTGGTCTAATAGCTGAGAAGATCTGAGTAGTCCAGGATTGGAGTAGACCTTAGTGGTCCAATAGCCGAGCAGACCTCAGTGGTCCAGTAGATGAGCGGACCTCAGTTGTCTAGTAGGTCAGCGAATATCAGTGGTCCAGTAGCCGAGCAGACCTCAGTGGTCCAGTAGCTGAGAAAACCTCAGTGAGTCATCATGGATGAGTCCCTCAGTAGTACAATATGAACCCTCTTTACTACTGATAATATTACTTTCTATACCTTGAGTTATACCTAGTGTGATCTGTCTTTTCTTTGTGGTTTTTCTTTATGTTCTTTGCTTTATGGTCTTTCCTTTTTGGTTTGGGGTCCCTAATAAGTATTGTGTTACTAACCCCCTACACGAGCTTTACTAACAAGTTTCATTTCTCATGAAGGTGGTTGATGCTTCAACAGATACCTTGGCGGTTTGGGACCAAGTAGTTCTCAGTGAGATGGGACGAACCGGTGTACTTCTACAACTATAGGTAGCTACCCTTAACCTACCCTTCAGGTAGGGTCTCGAGCGGATAGACTTTGGTAGCTATACTTTCATTTGTGGTTTTGGTCTTGTATTTTGGACCCTTTATACTTTTAGTTTGTACTTTACTCTCAGTATTTGTATTAGTGATAGTTGTGTTTTACATTGTGTTTACTTTCCACAGTTTGAGCTTTGTGTGTGTGTGCAGGATTAAAGGCAAAATCCTTCCCTTTTTGGGATATGCCTACTCAGTGCTAGTCACCAGCCCCTAACCTATGGAAGGTGAGCTTGGGTTAGTCATGAGACGGGCCTTGGGGGATGGGTCATGGAAAACATGATTATTGAACACTCTTTTTTAAATGTTGAAGGTATTTGACCCCTTTATCAAGTACCCAAATCCCCTCATTGTGGTCTCCTATGACATATAATACCAAACCTACATTGGGATCACATAGAAATTATTGTGATGTCCCAATGAAAGGGTCATCCTAATTTGAATTGACATCTAACCCTTCAGTAGGTTTGGTCGATCACAGAAAAATTGACCAATATTGGTTTGTAAGATCTAGAATATAAAATACATGTATTTATTGTGATGCCATTATAAATGGTTCATCTTTATATCATTCCTTTGAAATTCACTTTCATGAATCTCAATTAATCTATTTCAACTACACTCCTATTATCAACCCCCTTGAATTGAAAAATTGACACATGGAATGTTGTATAATCTCGTTCCCATATTTGTTTAATGATACCAAAATATGATATATTCACATAAATTGGATTTCTGTCCTTGGTACCAGATAGATGAATCTCTTCATCCATAAGTGTAACTCCACTATTCTTCATGGTACTATGTATATCATGCAAATTATTATAGAATATATAACCATTAATTACATAACCATAATAAGATAATAACTGCACACTTGGTCCTGTATCTAGCCATTAAAGTCATTTTGAAATTGAATATGGATTTGAAGATGACTCCTTAAAAATATGGTCTTGAAACCATCCTATAAACTATTAATTATGTGTATATGATATCTAGATATCATCCCTTGATAGATTAATATATCTAATAATTTCTTTGTGGGTTTCAACATATGGTAAAACCTCTAAACTATTATGAAAAATTTAAAGGTGAGTCTACTACCTCTCTATATTAATAATTGTGACAACATCTATTTTGGAAATTCCTTTACTGAAAAACCACCTGGTGTGATGATTTTTCAGTAGAACAATGCTTTCCACATCATATAGATAGTCAGTACACAATTAAACGACTTCCTCAATAACATATTTCTCCACAATACAACCTTCTGGATGTTTGTTTATTTTTTACATAACCTTTGAAAATATTTATATACCATTCAATTGGGTACATTCATATATAATGTACATGACCACATCATCTAATCTCTCTTACCAAGTGAACCATCAAGTGGACCGTAATATCAATGAATAATGGTGTGAATAACATCTCCAATTCATATAATATGACATCAATTTCCTTTTTCATAGTTGAAAATTTCTTGGGGTCTATAACTTTACTACATATAGATTTGAAAAAGGAAAAGAGTTTGGTTAATGTATGATGTAAATTCATGGTAAAAATGAAACATAAAGCTAAACTCATTAGATATTGAATTAGAACACGAGAGTCAAATGATTTCAAAACCTTTAACTTTATATCAGTCATTGACACAATATTATTGATATTTGATAAATAAACCTTTATAAATTTTACATCATTCAAGAATTTTCAAAATTGATATCTCTCTTGCATGGAAAGAGTGTAGGAAGCTAGAAGAAGAAAAGTCTATTTTTCACTCTTCAATGGCACTACATCTTCATGTATCCCCATGTCAATCATGTCCAAACTAGCCTTAATTTCATCCTTTTTTTCTTAGGATCATTTAATAATGCGCCAATGACACAATCATATACATTTTTTCTACATGCATAACATCAAGAAAATCCCTAACGTACAAAAAATCCCAGTATGGTAATTCAAAAAAACCAATCACTTTTTCCATCTAGTTTTTATAAGGGTTTTAAAAAAGGTTTACCAAAAGTAGTGTATATATCTTTTACTTTCTTAAAATATTGATCACCTATTACTGGAGACAGTGTTGTACGTTATTCTAAACTCCCATAGAATGATGTCATCTATGATCCATACTTATATTGCTGGGGTATAAATTTGTGATGTCCTAGAAACGTAGTCTTAAATGAATTTTTCAACCTAATTGACAATTTACCTTGTTCAAAAATGGGACACCCTTGAGTTCCATTAATTCTATATCATAAAAAGTTTCTATAAGTAGGAAAGTCATTTATCATCTCATACAACATGGCTCTCAATGTGACGTCTTCATTTATGTAACCATCATAAAATGTAACACCCAAATATCCTAATAATTTCAAATCTTCGATCAAAGGATCCAAATAAACATCAGTATCATTACCTAGTTTTTTTGTCTTGATATAATTAAAGATAACATAATGTATTTTCATATCATGCATAACCATGATGGAAAGTTATAATTTACCAACATAACCATACTTTTACTATGAGTGTTTTTCTGAAAACCAAAATGATTTACTCTATCTATTGATAGATCAAGACAAAGTATTCTCTACTTATTTTCAAATTTAGGATACTCATGATCAATTTTCTTCCATTGAGGAGAGTCTACTGGGCAACATATTTTTTTATATTTATTTCTTGTCTTTTTGTGCCATGCCAGTTGCCTTATTATCTCCTCAATTCCCTATAGGTGCCTAAACCTTGGAATGAGTAGAAAGTACAAAAAATCATTTCTAATACTTGATTAATTTTTCTTGTATCGATACGTACCACGCTTTGGAAAAAAATTAAGTGATTTTTGGTCCTTGAAAAATAGTATACAGTAATTTGGTCAAACATGTATTCTTTCATAGATCATACCCATTGAATGTAGCATTCGTTTAGCATCATATGTTTTACAAGGTATCTCATCATCTTCTAGGGTCATATAATTCAATAGAGAAAGTAGTTTAGTAAAACTGGAGGCACTCCATCAATTTCCATATTTTAAATTATATAGCTTTAGAATGGATGACAATGATATATATTTAGTACAATCAATATACAATGGTGTCCTTTCATAACAATTAAACTTATCAAAAAAAATTAGACAAATTTTTTTTATCTTCAACTCTTATTATCATTTCCTCAATACGATCTTCATCATATTTCACTCCTATAATCATATCCTCGATACAGTCTTCATCATTATTTATAGTTGTAATCATATCAGATGATCCATAAAACGTAATCTTATCCTAGTCACTAGATACATTCTATTTTTCGCTGTGTCTAGAATAAAATTTATAACATCAATTTATTCTGTGACAGATCAAGTGTTCTTCCAACTCCTCCAGACTAATTAGTCTTGATTAGTAGTATAGTAAACACAAGCAAAGGATTTTAGAAGGATAATATGAATGATCTTTTGTGAACTTGAAAAAATCTTTCATTACATCCATATAATCTCTTTTCATATGATTGGAATCCATCTATTTTTTATTCATATCCATCCTATATGATTGAGTAATATTAATATTTATTAAAATAAATAAATACATGAAATTATGTGCTAGAACCCATAAAAGGTCATTCTCAAAGAATAATTTAACATACATGAAGTCATTATTATAATATAATAATATCTAAATGATGTGTATTGAAATTATTTTGTGGTGTTGGAAATCGTTGAAGTAAAGGAATTTGTGATCTCTATAAATTTACAAAAAAATCTAACTAAATTTTCATCTAATGAAAAAAATATAGATTAAGGAGGGTTTATGTAAGTTTGTTAGGTGGAAGTACAACATGAGGAAGTAGATGATGTTTATTAATTTTTTCAGTTGGTATGTGGTGGGATAAATGGCATTTTAGTGATAATATGCTCATGTGCCTAAGTTGATCTTTGTCTGATGATGGAAATGTTGATAGAGCCCAATCACGTGGTCTTGTGAACCCAACGTTTGAAGAAACTCTTGAATTTAAATCTAATGAACCAGAAGTCGTGGGATGGGGTTCTTAATCTATTAGAAAAACTGAATAACAATCTAATTGGAGTTTCAAAAATACTTTAAATTTAAATAATTCACATGGCTCGGATGAAGCCTCAAAGAACTACAATGAAAATTTTATAAATATATATAGAATCTATCCTCAACTTTATGACGCATATTTTAAGGAATGTTTGAAAAGTAAAAAATAAATTACTAATATAAAATTACATTGAAGTTATTTAAATGTGGATATATTGTATTTTTCACTACTAATTTTTCAATTTTTATAGAAAAGGAAAGTGAAAATAAATACGATTTAACAAGTTCACATAAGAAGAAAACTAAAAAGTTTAGAAACCTAAATTTTATTTCATAGGGAATGGATAAGAATTTATAAAAACTAAAAAACATGCACTTATTATCTAAATTATATGATGAGGAAAGTGGTGATTATGATAATGAAGTTTCAACTTTAAGTAAATCAGAGGCGGAGTTATTTATTTAAAAAGTGAATGATGATGTGTTCCCTGGTGATAATGATGATGGTAATGAAAATGAGGAAAAATGTGAAATGATGAGATCCACTGGGATCAACAGATGCTCACAACAATGAAAATATTAAAAGGATTAGTGTTCTTTTGTTTGTTAATAGAAGCAAATTAGAAGAACTGTTTGGTTTTAATCCATGAAATTAGGGAGGATACCTAGAACTTAGCTTCTTCTCCCTAATGTTTGAATTTTGATCCAAGATATCATTCCAAACTTACCTCAGGATGGAAGGAGTGGAAACGTTTTGGTGAACAACACTTATCTATAGAAAAATGACACATATGACAAATATTAGCCACCCAAACATTCGCACTCCTTCCAAATTCTAAAGTAAATCGGGTGATGGCCAAGTAGTGTGTGATGGTGGTGTCATATTAGGCATGCGAGGGAGGTGACACAACATTATTACTTTGGGAAAATTAAAAACACCCAAAGAAGAACTAAAAATGTTGAAATCTTGAATGACAAATAAGAATTAACATACCGTGATATTTGAAAGTGTTGATTTTCCTGAGGGAGAGGGAGGGAGAGAATATGGCGGTGAGGGAGAATGGAGATGAGTGAAAGCGTGTGGTGTTCATGGCGTGTGACAATGAGGGAGAGCATGTTATGGTGAGGGAGAGTGGTGGTGAGGGCGCATGACAATGAGGTATAACAAGGTAGAGCATGCGATGGTGAGGGAGAGTGGCAGCAAGGGAGAGAATGTGAAAAAGATGGTGGGTGAGTAGTAGTGAGGGCATGGAGTGGCAAGGGAGAACGAGGGAGAGCAGTGAAAAGGTATCAGTTCGGTGAGAGCTTGAATGAAGTGAGAGAATTGGTTCAGTTAGGGTTACATTTATAAGACATCGAAGGGTTTTATCAACATTTCTAAAAAAGATCTGATAAAGAGGGGTTTTATAAAATAATAAGCACTGATAAAGACTTGTTATAAAAGTGCTGATAAATATTTAATAACATAATTATTATAATAAAAATTTTAAATGTATATAATTATAAATAAATATAAATTTATATAATTATTAATAAATATTTATATAATTATAAATATATTTAAATAATTTTAAATATGTATTTATAAATATAATTATAATTAAATATACAAATATATAATTATAACTAAACAATTATTTATATAATTATAAATATATTAAAATAATTGTAAATATGTATTTATAAATAGAATTACAGTCATATATTTATAATTATAAATATAAATAAATATATTTATAAATATTTGTATATAATTATAAATGTATTTATATAATCATATATATTTATTAATATGAAAATATATAT
Source organism: Viscum album (assembly GCA_963277665.1). Classification (NCBI taxonomy): domain Eukaryota; kingdom Viridiplantae; phylum Streptophyta; class Magnoliopsida; order Santalales; family Viscaceae; genus Viscum; species Viscum album. The sequence continues at coordinate 1,338,433,427 of OY728162.1, forward strand.
AATTATAAATATAAGAAATAAATTTATTATAATTTTTTTATTATTTAAATATAAAATTATTGATTTGTTTAATTATGTAAATATATTTATAAATATTTGTATATAATTATAAATATAATTATATAATTATATATTTTTATTAATATATAAATACACATAAAGACGTGAACCATGGATTATATCCATGGTCCTGTAAAATTTATTACTGAAAAAGAACTTATAGAAGTAAAGGAAACATGAGATTACAGTCTCAAGAAGTGGCACACAACACCACCAAAAGAAATATAAAGGATCATTCAATCGCCTTTTATTATGTCTACCACCCCTTCATTGGGAGCCACCACCAACCTCTCAGGTTCCTGCCTCTCTTCCACTACTCAAGAACCGTTCAAGCATCATCTTGATCATCCATGCTCAATGACTCGTCTTCATCGTCATGAAGCTCCATATCTTGATCTACATTGATTCATTTTTTAAATGAAAAACATATCCATCTTTACTTATTTCCTTAGGAACATTACCAAATTGATCAGAAACCATATTCCTATTATTAGACATATTTAAAATGTCATGCAAAGTAAATTCATAAGAACTAGAGTCCAGTGGAACAATGACACACTCCTCAGTTTCTGCCTTCCCTTCCAGCGCATCACCAACAACTATATCACACTTTGTATCTCCAAGACCATCTTCTTTGTCCTTATCAGCTCCCTTGCCTACATTAAAAACAGCTCCAACCCTCTCACCCTAAAGAGGGGGTATAAAACATGATTACAGACTAACTTTCCTATGGGTGACCAGCTGATAACCCGCATTATTATCTAAGAAATTTTTTTCCTTTTGTACGAGGCAACTAAATGTATTCCTAAACATCGTATGAAGACAATCCATCATTAATATCTTGAGAAAGAGCCTGGGTAGATCCAATAAGTGGTTCTATAGTTTTATTATATTCCACATTAATAGGGGCTTTAGCCCCTCCGCACACCTGGCTAGCAGCAACAAGAATCCCCTCTACCGAAGAGTCATGTTGAGCCATATTCGAATGAACCTACATGGGATTCATACGATGAGGGGATTTCCTATTGTAGTAGGAGCCTCTGAAATTGAATTTACAACCCCTTGTTTTACGACATCAGCAAAGGAAGAACTCCCAACAACGTGAGCAATAATAGCAGGGAGAATCCATCTTTATGAACCTGCTTGAAGATCTTCCTTCCCCGACCAGGATGCCCCACCATTCCATCCACACCAACTAAAAGCTTGAACTTACATTGATACATGAAATGATTTCTTAAAATTAGAACATTTTATGTTCTTATGACATTGTGCAAAAGAGATCCCAATACAAGAGCAATTTCCATAAAAACTAGACATCCACAGGAATTCAATCCACAATTCCAATTTGAGTCCCCCACATCCTAGAAAATAGTATCAATAAGATCATAAGACAAATCAATATCAACCAATACCCTGAAAAAATAGTCATACCAAGCTCACTCAGTCTCACTATCAATTTTGATCGGAGTCCTCATTGCAAAGGTGACTTCCAACAAAATTGATGAATGCTAGAATAACCAACTCAGACCCCAAATTCGAATTCAAGCTTGAGTAGAAGAGCTCCTAAATGAATATAAATCAAAGAGGGGATCCCATTCTTGAAAGGTAAGAAACCCAGGTTTGAGAGAGATTAGGAAAAACTCCAAGTAAAGAATTTGAGAAGTATATTTAACATTATTTTATAAATATATATAATTGTAAATTTAAGAAATATATTTACTAGAATTTTATAATTATTTAAATATATAATTATTATTTATAATTACATAAATATATAATTAATTATTTATAATTATATAAATATTTTTATAAATATTTTTATGTAATTGTAAATATATTTATATAATTATATATATTTATTTAAATATATAAATATTTATTTTTTGCGAAACATAGGTCTTGAGGACGAGGGATGCACTCTGGTGACTCCATGGCGATCTAGGGGTTCCTTGGCTTCAATGACAGCCACCCCGGAGGCGGTTGAGATTGATGTGGCTATTGCGGAAGAGACTAAAGCCATAGCCTCTCTTGAAAAGATTCTCTCTTCCAATGATTAGGGTTTGTAGAAATCTGGCTCCTTTGATATTAATTGTTCTTTTGTTAATTTTGGCATTGGAGCTTCGTACGCGCAAGCTATGGTGGGATATCTTGGATCACATCCCCAAAAGCCACCTACAGCTATTCTGGAACAAAATGTTTTTAGTGATTCAACCATCAATCCCAATTTAGGGGTTCAGGGAATCTCTAGGGATACCTGCCCAGGTCTTGGTCTTTCGCGGGATGGGGTGCGCAACAGATCCTTCGATGGCTTCAGAGGCCTCAACTATTTGAATGGGAGAATTCTGAAGAAAGAAGATACACCTTTTTTTTAAGCAAGCAGGGAAATCATCTCTGATCGTCTCAATGAGTGTATGCATTTTATAATAGATCAAATACTGATGCAGTACAATAGATAGAGTATCTTTGACCTTAAGAGTAAGCTGGTTGAGTGATGGGGGTTTGATGACTGGCGCATAACATCATTGGGGAAGGGGCATTTCGATATCGTTTTCCCCTCAGTGGCCCTCAAATCCAAATCTTGTGGGTTTGGGTTTGTCAATCTAATGCCTATAATTTTTAGAATTCAAGACTAGAAACGACTTCTATAGCGACCGACTGGCAGTGCCACTTTCATCAGAAGATGATGATTAAGAGACCGGGGATTGTGCGGGAGTGGTGCAGACCACACTGACCAGGGTTGACCTACGATTTTGGACCTCCATGTCAAGTTGTGACGAGATTTAATTCTCACTGGATCTACAAGTCATGTAATGGGATCCCTCTTCCCACTAAAATGAGAGGGTTTGTTTTAAAAAAAGGAAATAAAGAGAAATAAAGACTGGAACCCAATTTTCAATCCTTTGAATGTGAAGAACTAGTACTCGCCTGTGCTATTGCACGGAGTATTCGATTAGTGGTATTTGTTTTAAATACTCATTAGTATTTCTAAATGTTAGATAAAACAGTAATGTTGAACAAATAGTGAAAGATAAGTGAAACAGAAGAAAAATTGTAATAACAAAACTGGGATATGTGAAAATGCTTGTATTAAATAAGGCAAAATGAGAAAAACAAGTTATAAAAAGCTGATGAAAATATTCCATGTAAAGGTAGTTCATGAAAAACACCAAAACATCTACTAGTAGACAATCTGCAGAAAGAGAAACAGAAGTTTTGAAAATTTTTAACAGCAACTTCCACCATCTAAAATCAACCGCATAACAAAAATACATCCAGCTTTATCCTCCTCCATCATGAGTAACATCTTTCTATTTGATAAACTTTCAGAATGAGAGACATCCAGCTTTATCCTACATTTTGATAAACATTCAGATTTTTCCTGCATGAAAGACTTCCCGAAAGAAAAAGAGATAATCAACTTGTAGTAAAGTCACTGTAAATTGTGCAGCATGAGATATCCAAAATACATCAGTCTTTAGAACATATCACAGTAGAAATACTTTATATACTAATCATATTTTAGTACTAACAGTCAATACATAAACATATAACATGTATTAAAAAGGTTGAAAATCATGTACAGATTAGAACATGTGGATAAATTGTATAGAAATTTCGACCACAGTGGATTTATATGTTTTCGAAGAGTTATTGTAAATTCAAATGACATGTGATAATATATGTAAAAAGTTTCAGGTTCTGTTGTGTAATGAAATTATTTTTCTGTAAATGGTTAGTCATCATCTTTATTATACTCTACAGGAAAAGCTGAAATCTGAAATATTTTTCTACAATTTCATAGTATGTATTATATGTAAAACTTAATTTTTGTAGTCTATGTGAATAATCAATGTGTGCATGCAGAGTACGTGTGTGTATTCTGTTTCTCTGTGTTAATATAGTATGTGTATGTAATTTGTTTTTTGGTTAAAATAGAAGATTTTGTGTGTGAAATATGTTTTTGGTGTCAAGATAAAATGTAGTGTGTGTAATCTGCACAGATTTCAAATAGAGTCTGTGTGTAGACATAGTCAGTGTGTGTAAACACACTCACAGGGTCTATGACACAAATGTGCTTGATACTTTATGAGAGCAGTTGTGTGTAAACATATTGAACATCTCTGTAACAATGGTTTGTTCTATGACACAAATGCTCTCATAGAGTGATGTTGTGTGTAACAATGCTGTGTGTACATTGTTACAGAAATGATCGGTTAACAGCATCACTCTATGAGCGCATTTGTGTCATAGAACAAACAGTGTTTGTGTGTGTGTAAACAAAGTCTATTTCTGTGTGTAAACAGAGTCTGTCTGTAATCTGTTTTTTGTGTAATCTGTTTTACACTCTATTTCTGTGGGTAAACAGAGTCAGTGTGTAATCAGAGTCTGTTTGTAATCAGAGTCTGTGTGTAATCAGAGTCTGTGTGTATTCAGAGTTTGTCTGTAATCAGATTCTGTGTGTAATCATAGTTTGTGTGTAACCGGACTCTGTTTCTGTTTGTAAACATAGTCTGTGTGTAATATGTTTTTGGTTGAAAGATAAGATTTACTTTGCAGTATGTGTGTGTAATCTATTTCTTGTGTACACTCTGGCTAAAATTTGTGCTTGCTGTCAGTGTGTATTTACGGTGTGCAGTATGTGACTGTAGGAGAAATATGTGTATAAACTCATAGATTGATTTGTTTGTATTAACTGCAGTATTTGATTTGTTTGTATAAACTTCAGGAGGACAGTCAGTGTATAATATCATTGTGTAATCTCTGTTTACAAGCTATCAATGTTTGAAAACTATGTGTAAGAAAACCCTAGTTTCTTTGCCCGAATAGTATCCACTGAAAATTGAAATGTCCAATTTGATTAACACATATAGAATAAATCCTTTTGACTGATTTTTAAAACAGCAAAACAGGGTGAACATTAAACTATGGTCTTTGTTATAAGAAATAGGAAATATGGTCATTGTTAGTGAAAATGCCAGTACTGGTAAATTGACCATATGAGAAAGACTGTTGATAGGAAGTCATGTATTGGAGGTGTCTACCTGTAATCAGATAGGGATCACTGGTTTTTAAACTGTCAAATCACATACTAATCAACTGAACAGATAAGTTAGTCATGTTGAACTCCAAATAATTTTGAAGTCAACAGTGGATAGTCTTGTTATTTATTTAACTGTGCACTTGTTGGAGAACTTTATTTAATCATTTGAAGATATCACAATAAAGGAGTGAAATAAGAAATAAATACCCAAAAACTTTTATTAGCAAGACGTTGGGGAATAACATCGTAGTTGGACTGCTCATTTGAATTGTCCAAATTTCCCTTCATTGGCGTCTCAACTTGAGTAGAATTACTTGTTGTACTGATACTGTCTCGACAAATCTCAGCATCCTGTCGCACATCATCCTCCATATCTAATTCATGTGACAGGTTTTTCTATGTAGAGAATATAGTTATAACAATTGGAAACTACTTGTTTTAGTTGAAATCAATGAAGCACATATGTTTTAGTTAACAGTAGATAGGTACATATAAAAAGTATTGTATGTCCAAATAATTAGAAACAACAAATCTCTGTATTAAAGATGGATGTATATTAACATAAATGGAATTAAGTTAACAGTAAATGAGGAGAAATGAAACATACCTTTGTAGATGACATATTTGATGTACAACCTTCATATCTATTCGCAATGCTTGAAGTTGATGGCGAAGACCTACATGTTTGATGATCCTATTGTGCAAGGTTGCAAGCGAAATTACAGCAAGCAATTTTATGTTTAGGTAGTGGGGAAAAATCGATACATATAGTACCTTGATATATTCAATTCCAATACTGACATGTGTGTACCCACAGGTTTTCTGTCCTTATACAGCAAAGTAATGACTGAGTGTCAAATTCCGTAACAGATACTTATTCAAGCAATGTATGAATAACTGTATTGTATTACGTGATATTGTTTGAGGATGTTATTAAAACTGGTGATCTAGTAATCATTATCACTGATATACAACACTTTGAAGCTGTTCTGTTCAAACGAACGATGACAGTTTTGAATATTATAATTTGTTACATCAATTGATAATAGCACTTTCTTTGATTTGAAAATATCCAATTCCGCAGGAAAACCATACTCATCATCGGCCTAAATTAGAAACGATAATCAGTGTTAGAATATGTAATGGAAACAGATATTCATGTCATACAAGAATTTGGTTATACCTGTATCATTGCAGCTCTTAACTCTAGAGTTGTTTTATGTACGAATTGGATGACTTGTCTGTCAAATAAAACAACTGAACACGAGTCTGTCGCATCATTAACCATTAGTTTCACTCTGAATCTGTTGGATTAAATATTTTGGTTACAAAGTCGTCGATATAGAGTATTTTGCATTATATGTTTGAAGGAAAACTGACGAACAAAAGTACTTTAAAATAAGATTTGAAACCTGGGAGTAGTGCTGCTCGGAGATAATTTACAGTTGTGGCACCATTTTTTGTCATTTAAAACATGTATTTTCTTCATGCAGGAGTTACAGGAATCAAAAAACCAGCTGTGAGTACTTTGAATTTTTATTGTCGTTGCTGCTATAAAGCACCGTGTATGATGCAGAAGAGTTTGTACATAATAATAAACTCATTAGTAAAGGACAGATGTAAATAGTCCATAAAACAGTGTATTGTATTTATGATGATAATGTTCTTATTGTTGCCTCGAGAGAGCTTTTCACCTCTTTAATTGTTTTTTTGTTATTCCAATACAAGACCTCTGTAGTGGGTTTGACATTAGTTGTTGGGGTTGGTAACTGTGATGTTATTAACACCCCAAACCTGGTAAATACTTACTGAGTCATTAAAATAAAAAATAAGCATATTTCTGACTTAATTTTGGGATGCACAATGTAAAAAGATGTAAATATACAGAACACAGAGTATGTAGATTGTTACCTGCTTCTGAAATTTTCTACTTCTGGAATTTGTAGATTGTAAAGTATTTTTGTTGCATTCACAGAAGATGTGAAAATAACAGAGGCTAAAAGGAGTTTGAAGCCAAAGAACACTTCATTAGAGAGTCAGGTGGACATGCAACATATTTAAGGAAATATTTACAAATTGCAAATTGAAACTAAACAGACAGAAACCATACTACTCAACCGCTTCACCCGGACGAGTTGTAATATCATAATGGTAGACCCCTCCTTGGTCTTTTCCAAGTAATCAGTCAATTCATTTACGTAGTCCCCCCAGAAACTACATGTTAGTTGCAAACCTCTGTATGAAAATTGAGTAACAATATGAGTACATATAAATTTTAAGCAGTCAAATAATATAAATATAAAAAATTAATGACCAATCATCCTCAAGAGTAATTTGTATCCTACGGTTGGATGCACCCAAATCATTCACCGTTTTTGTGTATCAAAGAAGTCCAATAATTTCTATAAGATACATGTCAAAAAGAGGCTTTAATAGGTAATAATATAGAGGAAGTATAAAATTCTATAATATTAAATATATTTAATTTTCTAGAAAGAGGAATGTACCTATCAATTGTTCTTCTGGAACTTTCAATTGAATAATATCATCATATGAAGTGAAATCAAAACTGAAAAGAGGTATTTCTGCATCACATGGACGAACATGTGTTGTCGTCGTGAATAGTAGTCTACAGGCATGTCTAGATCCCAAGTAACTGCCTTGGTTTGAAGATATTTGGAAGTTTTGTATCATATAGCATCGCCCTTCATGCAATAGATTTTTGTACTTAGAGATAAGTTGGCGGATATTGATTGTACACTGAATTTTTATTCCCTAGACATAAAATGTTAATAGATAAGAGAATACAATAAAAATAGAAATGTGCAAGGACAAAAAGATATTTTATACGTATTGACAATTGTATTAATCAAAATAGGATAATAGGTAGAAATAAACAAATAGTAATCATGAAATGTAAACTGAGCTCTTTATCGGCAAGTATTAGATCGATAGCCACAACATCATTATTGTATTTTGGCGACGAATTGCACCACATGTTCAAAACACGCACCTCAATCCGTAGTGTTTCGTTATCCTCAGGTGTAATCTCATTCAATGGGGTAATTGATCTGGACATCTTGTTTTGACTGTGTACAAATATGATTAGTGCTGAAAAAGATAGTATACTGAGCAGTTACAGACTTTAGGAATTACATATTGCAGTCTGAAACATTAGTAAAAAAACTGATGTGCAAGTTGAAAGTGGTACCTAATAGAGGTTTTCAAATATTTCTTTGTACACAATATTATGTGTGTAATGAGATGATGTGTTACTATTATCATCAACAACAATTTTCAAACCTATAACCGATGTGACCCTAGAAACTGCAACATATAACTGACCATGAGAGAACACAGGTTTGAGGAGAAATAAACCAACAGAAGACAATGATTGTCCTTGACTTTTATTAATAGTCATTGCATAAGAAACTGTCAAAGGATATTGTCTTCTTTGTAATTTGAAAGGCCATCTGAGATCAGAGTGTGTCATAGTTAGTCTTGGAATGAATGCTGAATTTCCCGAATGACAGCCAGTCAAAATTGTTGCCCCAATGACATGGTCCCCTAAGTGTGTAACAATCATACGAGTACCATTACATAAACCAACAGATTAATCAACATTTCTTAATAACATAATCGGAACTCCAATCTTTAAAGTAATTTTATGGGCAGCCAATCCGGAGACGTTTATGCCATTTAACATCTTAGAGGTATATATGTTTTCTGCCCTATCTGTATCAAAACTTGCATTGTAGACTGAATCAGAGCAGAAGTAGTCTTTATGTTCAGAATTAGTAAGAGACAACATGTAATCATTTACTTCTTGAACAACATCACGGCTTGGAGCTAGAATGGAACGCTCTTTCAAATAGGATAGCTCACTGTATTTGTCACTGAAATTAGGATAAGTATGCTCCACAATTGCAACCATAGGATTTCATGTGTAGTAAAGAAGATATGATGAAGAAATTTCGAAGAGCACTTCACCGTCATTAGGTTCTCCGACACGACCTTTGCCGATATCCAAAGTCCATTTAGAGAATTCACGTATCTGATTGGATTCATCGATGGATGTAGATGAAAGAAATATCATATTCTTTGTAAGATTTAGGACCCTACAGTACTGCCAAAGATATGACGATTTTATACTTGCAAAGACAATTTCATTTCTGCCCCCACCTGGTATTACAGGCAATATTTGTCTGAAATCTCCACCCAATACCACTGTTAGACCACTGAATGGAAAATTCATTGCATTACAATTTTTTACTCTCATAATATCCCTGATAGTACGGTCTAGGGCCTCAAAGCAGTATTTATGAACCATATAGGCTTCATCCCAAATGATCAGTTTTGTAGAGGGTAGAAGTTCAGCTACATCACTCCCTTGCTGAATATTGCAAACTGATTGCTCAGTAATGGTGATTGGAATATGAAATTTAGAATGTGTTGTGCGGCCACCAGGCAGCAGTAATGATGCTATTCCACTTGAGGCAACCACAAGTACAATAGAACCCTCAGATCAAATAAATTATGTTAAAATATTCCAAAAGAATGTTTTACCGGTGCCTCCATATCCGTTCAAGAAGAAGAATCCTCCAATATTTGTAGATAATGAAGACAAAATGACATCCAATACGGCTTTCTGTTCAATAGTTAGCATAGTATGTAAAGTTTTGTACTCTCTTCTTAGGACATCTGTATTGTAATTTAGTTCTTCTGCAACTAAATGATTCGAATGAGTATGAATTACAGAATCTGGAACTGGCATGGGTGGATAAAATCGAAGAGATGTTCCGTTGGATCTTAAAATCTGTTCTATTTCTATCAGAGCATGCATATGTATTTGATCTTCTGTGAGTGTCAAATCTAGAAGAATGAGGTACATTGTTTCAGAGTAGTGAAAAAAAACCACATGCATTGAATCAGTTAAATAATATTAAATGAAACAATAGAACATATTTCATGTGAGAGAATTTATTATATAGACTAAACAATGTATTAGGCATGCCCTCTAAAAGTTGATTGATAGTATACTTGTGCAACTCTGTATTTAATGTCATGTGAGTCTGAATTGTTATTTAAAAAATCCCTTTGGATTTAAATTAGTTATGTTTAATGTCCTTCGAGGATGAACGGATGTTTAAATAACTATACTTACTTGAAAGGATCAAACCTTTATTTAAGATCCTCCCTAACTACATGGCTGCCAATAATTAGATTTTGATTTATGGAACTGTCCATATGATTTCTAGAAGAAAGCAGTTAATGTAATTATAAAATTGGAAAAAAATATTAAAATATCAGAAGCAATGAATAACTATTCTTTTTATGCATTCAATGAATAAATAACATCACATGGATGCAGGTTTTGTCATGTTTTCTGACATCTGAGGCTGAAATGTTTTTTAAATATCCAATTGGATTTAAACGAATTTTGTTTCCTGTCATTTCAGACTGAATAGTTGTTTAAATATCTGTAGTTACATGATAAGATGACACATTTCTTTAAGACCCTCCTTAACTACATGGAATCCAATAAGCATCATTTAATTTCTATATATTCACTGTTTTAAATTAAATAGTAATGTCAATACTATGTTAATACAACTGTCAAGAACATAATGGAAATTTGAAATATGCAATTAATCAGCAGCAACATGTTATAAAATATAAGATTAGAAACATAATTTCACCTTGCACTTGTAGCCTTTGTCTTTCAGAGTGTAATATATCTTCAGCTAGGATGTGGGAGGTTTGTTTCCAAACAATGTCTGGACGAGAAATGTTATTGGAAAATAACATGCTTGCAAATAGCCTGCGCACATAACGTCCCATTCTCCATGTTGAAACCTCTTTTATTGCTTCAATAAATTCTATTTCATCTGCTAGAAGTCCCAGCGCATAACAGGCCTCTCTAAATGTTCTATGAGTAATGTTGTTCACTGTCTTCAGATCTTCAAATGAAGTAGCACCTTTGATTTTTGTTAGAAGTATCCGCAAGTAAAATAGTTCCCCAGTTGTCGGAGGAACATAGTATAGTCTGCCAATAGAAAAACCCTTCTTTCTAAGATGCCATGTCTTGTCATTTGAGTGGTAAACAAATCTCGTAGGGAATTCTGCAAATGTTAGAGATCTTCCCTCCGGGTACTTAATATTTACTTGAATCCAAGGCGTGAGCATCTTTTCAGATATGTTTGTGTGATTTAATACATCTCCAATACTATCATTATATTTGAAGGTCACAGAATGTTGTCCGGGTAAATGGAAAGCTAACCTCTCAACCGGTGGCTATCTGTAATGGATATCATAAGAAAATATTCTCCATGAGGCCTCACAAGGAGATATGTACCGACAGTCATAATACATTTTTATTTCATCTACGTCTTTCTCTGATAAATCTTTATTGCTGCTCTCATAGAGTGATGTTGTTACCCGATCATTTCCCTTGTTAATATACTTAAAAAGATATTTGATGGAGGCCGGATGATTGCATACTTCAATAATGATATGTGCTTGATACTTTAACAACAACACAAGACTGTATGGCACAACAAACCGATTATCTAAAGGGACTCCATTTTTTAGAATTGTTCATCCATCACCCCTTCTGCGATAGGCCACGTAACCATCATCATCAACAGTGGTATGTCCCACAAATTTCTTTGGAAATAATTTGGAACATTTATCATTTCTCATACAGGGAGAAGTACGGTTGGAAGCACCGCAAGGGCCATGGATCATAAAATTCTTTACAGCTTCATGTAGTCTTGGGTAGGCACAATTATTGGGAATTTCAGCACATACAATCTTGTTGACATCTGTTGGACATTGAAGTTTGCTTTCATGACATAGAAATAGTAGGATGTGCACATGAGGAAAACCACGTTTTTGAAACTCCACTGTTCGAACAACTAAAAGAGATAAAAATAGTTTAACTCTTAATGTTAGATGATAGATTATAGAATAAGGAATTGAAAATACAGGATATTGAGTTCATAAAAACTAACCTGCACGTGACTTCCCAAATAAACAATTTTTGCGTAAATCTTTTAGTAAACGTTCAACCTTAATATTGAAAACCCGAGATAATATTTGCGGGAAATCTGGTGGACGAAGATTGCGACGTCTAATAAATCGAGTTATTTCAGGCCACATCGGGTTACATGTAAATGTTAAAAATAGTTCTGGATATCCTGCCCAATTACATATTGAGATAGCATCTTGTTAATTCTGAATCATATACCTTGGACCGCCCATAAATGTAGAAGGTAACACAATACGCTTTCTGCAGGATTTCCCTTCACGATCTCCTCGAAGTAGTGCATCCTGTAACCCATTGTATAGTTCGACCCTCAATTTCTTCTGATTGAAGCGAATGAATGATAGTCTTTGAGACTCAATCATCGTATAAGAATCAACAATAAACTGTTGTAGAAATATTATGGAATGTAGTAAGATCAATGCTTCATTTTCACGAAATGGAAAGTGGAATGCAAAGTACCCTCTCAATGTTACCTTTCTGAGTGTAGTACATTTCGTGAATTGAGTAGCATGATGCAATACATTGTCGCAATATCCATCCTGGCCACCAAAGTAAATCAAAGGATACTACAATGGAAGATACAATGGGTGAAGCTCATCGATTCGCTGTAAATCTCCATTTTTGGTTTGAATGATGATATCACGTTCATGGTTGAGATCCTCAATGTCACTGACAATCAACATCGCAATTTCAGATGTATTTGGAAGATTTTATGTGGCACATTTTGTTTCTCTTCTTTTTAGCAGTCGTAGCTTTATAGTTGGAACCTCCTGACGGCTAAGAACCTCTTTTGCTCTTATAAATTCTCGAGCCAGAGCATTGGATTGATGAAGCAAATGTTGTAGGATTCCAATAGTATTATAATTAATAACCGATTGACGATTGGTGTCGTCAACGCTGGATAAATTAGTAATTTTTGCATAAATAGGGGAAGATTTTATAAACTTATCAGAAAGAATTGAATTAAACGATACCTCATACTGTGAATTCTATTTTGACATTCATGTGTAGTATCATACACGTAAAGTTGTGCGAACCTTGGCAGTTGTCCATCAGGCGGACATAAACTACCAATGCGATGGTAGTTTTGTCCGTGTAATCTGAATATACATGGAGCTCGACCATTATTGAATGACCTATCTACCTTCCCACCCATTGACGTGAATGAAAACATTGCATTGTAAATATGCATGTGGTCTTGGAATAATCGGGCTTCAGCAGATGTTTGATTGAACACCAACATCCTAAGGTATTCAGGACATTCAGGTAGTAAGTTCAATGCATCCTTTCCAATTGAGCAACATAGAGAGAAGTGTTGGTTTTTTCTATTGCTGAATTTCTTGTTGCTCTCATCAATCCAAAAAAAAGAGTGACAATATTGGCAGACCTTAGTAGGGTCTCCAATATCAAAATAACCTGAATGTACATAACGGAAATGCAGAAAGTTTTATTACAAAAATATAGTCAGTAAAATAGAGAATGATATTGTATTAAGGAACCATTAATGCATGTTTAGTAAGAACCCAAACCCGTATTCTCAATATTGTATTCTTCCACTGACTCTCCTGCAGCAGGAAGCGCTATGTGATACTGGGCTTGCTTAAAAAATACAGTACTCAATAATGTTTGAGGAGAAGTGTGTACAGTAAATTACCTCTGCAGTTTTCTTCAGCATTACTGTTCTTATTTATGTTTTCTCGATCGTCGATGATATTTGATATCATTGTTTCTCGGAAAGTTGATTGTCGAACAATACCTAATAAAAACAACTCAATACTATACAGAGCAGAGCATGTGGAAAATTTGTATAGAAATTTAGATCATAGTGGATTTATATGTTTTTGAATAGTTATTGTAAAATAAAATGACATGTCATAATATATGTATAAGGATATAGGTTATGTTGTGTAATGCATTTATTTTTCAGTAAATGGTTAGTCATCAGTTTTATTATACTGTACAGAAATAGCAGAAATCTGAATTATTTTTCTATAATCTCACAGTAAGTAATCTATATAAAACTACATTTGTGCAGCTATGTGAATAATCATTCTGTGCATGCAGAGTTCGTGTGTGTATTCTGTTTTTTTGTGTAAACAGATTTTGTGTGTGTAATTTGTTTTTGGTTAAAATAGAAGATTTTGTGTGTGTAATATGTGTGTGTGTCTCAACATATAGCGTACAACATACCTGAAATGGATATTGTATTGTAGTTTCCATCGATAGGAGTTAAGTTGCACCTGTTTGTACAGGGAAGCAGAAGAAATATAAGTGCAATTTCATCTGATGGTAATGTGTACAAACAGTATTGTTTCTTACTGCGTCGAGGTCACAGATGATGATTTGGAGGTAGTATTGTCTACATCCGCTAAAGCTAGGAAAAATGACGGCCAACATATTGTAAGTTAAATGCAGATACGGCACCACATAACATGTGGGAATGAAATAAACATCTTATCATATTTACCGAAAGGTAGGGGAGTAATATTCAGTACTCCTGGTCGTTGTTTTCTTTTGTTAGATCTAGCAGACAACGTTGACTGAGCTGTAGATGTTTCAGCTACTGTCGACAGAGAAGCAGTTTATTAGTAACAATCCTTCTTACTGTGAAATAAATTGTACAGTTCAATTGGTAATACATGTAAATTTAAATAGAACAAACCATTGTTATAGAGTGGTGATAAAGGCATTTGTGTCATATCACTGGTGAATATATTTTTTGGTAGAGGTTCACTGTTTGGAGTTTGAAACAGAGAACCAGCTGCCACAGTTGAGTTTCCAGTACATGTAGACACTGTTGTTGTTGTTGTAAATTTAAGGTCAATTGATAATAACTAAATGTAAATTAATTGAACAATTAAATGTGACGGTATTACAACCTTTCCTCTCTAGAGTTCGATGGAGAATTCATGTTTTTTTGTTTTTTCTTTATAGGTTATAGTCAAGGGGTGAAGTGAGACCGTATAATGCAAGAGTACAATGCTTTGTTAAAAAATTTGACATAATAAATGAGAAGACGTAATAGTCTGTAACAAACTGTAGTATACATTTATGTTTGATTCAGTTATTGTAATATTAGTAAAAAATATATGTATGTGGATGTCCACATGGATATCGACAATGAAGTTGAAAAAACTGTACAAGAAACTCTAACATATGACGATAATAAAACTTTATTTTCTCATAAATGGTCTTGTAAAATAAGATAAATAAACATGCAGGTGGATATGAACATGGTAAACATAAATGTTAACTGAAAAAGTTCTGCTTGGCACTTCATACAGTTTAACAATGAATAACTAACGCTAAGTGAATGCAAACAGTTTAATCGGATAAGTAGATCAAGTCATGTGGTTGAAAGGATTTACTTTATCTAGTACGAGTATACTTTATTACCTGTAGTGCGAAGATGAAGTGACTGTGGATTCAAATGGCCTGAAGGCTGTGGCGATTTGATACACAGTTGTAGTGAAATGTAAATAAAACCAATTCCTGGAATAGCAGAGTGAAATTTAAATATTCATAGTATGTTGTCGATCGATTACCTCGAGGATGATCTGTATGCTTCACAGGGTACCGCGACATAGTCTGGAAGGTTGGAAATCCGATGCCGACTTCAAGATCAATGAAGGTGTATGCTGCTACCTGTGCAAGGAGGGAAACGATGTCTGAGAATGACAATATGCAGGATATCTGGGAGTTAGGTAATGGCCGCGTGCGCAGACATCCGCTACCCTAGGTCAGAAATATACTTACCCCGAACCAAATCTGCATAACCCTAAATCGGGGTAGAGGAAGACGATGTTTGAAAACAACGAAATGCAGGTTTTCCGGGAGGTAGGTATCGACCGACTGCGCTGATAACTGCAACCCTAGTTTTGAAATGTTCTTCCCCCGACCCAAATCTGGAGAACCCTAAATCAGCAAGAACTCAGTACAAATCAGGTGGAGGTCGGCAGAAGATAGATGGTGTACATGTGGGTGGCGATGTAAGATGGGGTGTTCGAGAGATCGAGATGGATCGATAGGGTGAGAGAGAGGAGTTCTCTATCGGGCGATGTAGCGGGAGGCGGAAGAGAAATTTTCACTCCTGTGGTGGGCACGGGATAGAAGTGGGAGACGAGGTAGGGATCGAAGGCGGCGTGGCGTGCCGAATGCTTGGCACGTAAGAATTTGGAGACGTGGAAGCCCAGTTGAGGGACGTGTGGGCTGGAAATCCAGGATTAGTAGATATTGTAGATTCGGCCACGCAGATCTGGATTCGTTTCAGGGGATTTAGTTGATTTTTGTTGGAATTCACAAATGGGAAATAGCCTCTACAGTTGGAGTTCCAATAAAACTGGACAAGGAAACTGAATGGGCAAGGTATGAACACTTTGTTGGTGTCCTTGTTGAAATTGATCTTTTTTCTCCATTGATCAAAAAAAATGTTCTAAATGCTCCCAAAATATGATTTGTTCTGTCGATTATGCAAGAGAATATACATAATTTCTACATGGGCTATAATAATATTGGTCATACAATGGAAAAATATTGAAGAGGTTTAACTTGAGTGAATTGCAGTCCAAAAGGTCATTCCAATGATAAATTCATAAGGACCATAATAAAGGATGCGCAAGGGACAAATAGGAGCATACTGGAGGTGTTTTGATAGCTCAAAATTTAGTTAAAGAGGGTAATAAATTAGAGCCCTTGGGTTCTCAAAAAGATAACGTGCCGGACCCCCCAATAGAACCTTATATTGATGAAAAGGTAGCATATTCTTGCAGTGAATTTGAATGGCATTCTAGACCTGACCTATATGAACAGGTAGATGACTATCCACACACAGCTTCTAGGAAGGGTAAGAAGTCAATTGAGGCTTTCGTTCTCTCCTCATCTCAACTTAAAAGTCCTAGACCTCGAATCTCAAGTTCTTTTCATATAGAACTGGTGCAAGGATCATGTCCCATGGATGTTTCTATTGCTGATTCTCATTGTTTTGGAGATACTCCATCAGAATAGTCACTTGAGGTGGTGTCCCATACTGCTAATTTCGGATCTAAGGATGCCGCACTAGAAAAATCATCAGTAGTACCTGAAGAACAGCAGATGGTTGATGCTCGCATTGAAGAAAAACCTGCTTCTTCTACTAAAATGGATGCTTCATTGGACCCATCTATTACATAGGGACCTAGGCAGCAACTTTCTGGTGGAGGCGACCATTTGGTTCTTTAATAGAGTCCCACACCTCAGGAGATCGTTTTTTATGATGGGTTTTCCTTTGCTATACTGGTGGACCTGATTGTACAGGGACACAAGCAGAAAGATGCTTGTGGTGCTGATAAAGGAGATGTCCATGGCGACAATGATCAGGGAGGTGGATGCACCTATAATACGGTGAAAAATATTGATGTTGTTAGATATGATTCTTTGGTATCTTCAAGGATTATGGATCCTGGGCACATGTCTGGGTTTGAGACTGCTACTCCCACCATGTTATCATCAGGGCAGTCAAAGACCCCTGTGCAAAATAAAACTCCAAGGGTCTGATCAAGATACTCAGGAAAGGGGGAATTATACTGTCATTTATTCAGCTATTGCTGATAGTGCTGCAGGTAATGACATCCCCAAGGAGGTGTCTTTGGAGGTCTTGAACATGGAGGGGACTTCTAGAAGTGCTACAGGACTTAAGACCTGGTCAACGAATGCACGGGAATATTTATGGGCCAATTTCTAGGGATATGGGCACAAAAAAACTCCACTGAACAGTCTTTAGATGAAGTCTATTAGCCTTAGCAGAGAGAGAAGACCTTGAAGTGTGGATAACACCCGCGGGGAAGAGCTCCACCTAGGAGGGGTTGATGGGGTCCTAACCTCACCCATGCTATTGACTTAGGCTTTTATTTTCAGTTTGTTGAGGGTTGTTTTTCAATGTATGATTCCCTCCTCTGCTTTGTATGTTTTTATATATAATGGATTGGGATTTTGTGCTTGATCTCAGACCTATCTAAAAAAATTATAATTATATAAATACATTTTTAAAAAAATTATATATATATATATATATATATATATGTATTTATAATTATAAATATATAGTTTTATAAATGTGGTAAATATACATTTATAAATATTATTATATATATAAATATATTTATTTATAAATATTTATTTACAAATATATTCTTATAATTATATTTTTAACATCATTAATGAATATATAATAATAAATTAATTAATATTAAAAATGAATAAATAAAATTAAATAAATTATAAAAATATTAAAATGTGAATTCATAATATTTATGTGAATTAAAAACACATAAAAATGAAATATGTATAAATAGATGATATTAATTATATAAATAACAAAATTATTAAAAATGAATTATATTAACCATACTAAAATATTAATAATTAAATTAAATAGAATTAAATTAAATAGAATTAAATCAAATCAAATCAAATTAAACACAAACATATATTGATGATGAATAGATTGAAATAAATATATATTAAATATGAATAAAATTTGAAAACGAATAAATACAAAAAATACAAAAAATAGAGATCTAATTAAGAAAGAATAAATAATATTAAATCAATAAACAAACTTGCACGCATACATACATGTACACATTCCAAACATACGTATGTACTCATATATATCTACACACACATATACATACACATACACATACATATATATTGTTATATATGTACATACATTTTTAATTATTTAATATTAAAATAAATATATATTTAAATAAATATATTCATTTCTATATTATATAATTATTTAAATAAAATATTAATATATTATATTTAATTTAGTTATATACACATTTTGTAATTAATGTATTTAAATAAACTATTAAACATTTTGACTAATATAATTTTTTTTAAATATAAAATTATGAAAATAAGATTCATTTTTTATTAAAAGTTATATAAATCATATTTATATATTATATTTTCATATATGTACTCATTGTAATATAAATCTTATTTTAAAAAATATAAATATATATATAAATTAAATTACCCATACTACCTTTATAAGTGCTAAATAAAAAGCATCGATAAAGGTGTCAATTTTACCAGTGCTAAAAAAAGCGCTGATAAATGAAGGAATTTTATCAGCATTAGATAAAAGCACTAAAAAGGTACCCTATTATCAGTGCTTTTTTAGAACCGATAAAATTTAACTTTATCTGTGCTTATTTCAACATTGATAAAAGTTCCCCCTTTATTAGTGTTGAATATTACGCAATCTATGGTAGTGTACTCCTCAATTGAAATTACTTCCACTCACCAAGCTCAAAGAAATCTCATGAATATAATAAAGCATAATGAATGAATACCTTCTTTAGAATTTTTTCTACATTTTCCATTTACTTCAGATGTTATTCTTAGGAAATGTCTCACATACACCACCCAACCCAAATGGCCAAGATCATTTGAGGTTGCCTGTGCATAACATACATAAATATTACATCATTTTAGATGAATATTCAATACATATCACAATTATACATGCCCCAAAACCATAAAGGTATAGTGTCATAGATAATAGATACATAATAAACTTATTTGTGATAAATCTTCAACATATCCCATAAACACTATTCATATTTAGTAATCTTCAAGACAAATCATACATAGATCTTTCCATCAAAACCTGAGGAAGGGAAACATAAAAAATGGTGTTCTCAAATTCCTAGTAAGGGTGGCCATGAGATATATCAATCATAACTGAGCATAAGATGATCACAAGGGTATGATGACATAATCAAGTGCATGTCCCCAACATAAAATATTAATACCCAGAAAATATTAGATCATAAACTCTAATATCATGTCATATCCATAAGAAGGATTAATAAGGGAATCAAAGAAGAAATCACCTTCAAGAGTTAACAAAGGGCGTATGGAATCATAAGCATTGGAAATCACAATCTTGTGAACATAGATATTCACAATCATGACCACATATAATATTGTGATCATATCTAGAAGAAATCATACTCAGATATAAAAATGTGAAAATATCTATTTGAAATCATGTCCACGCTTATCATTATCATTTAATTGTATATTCATATCACATTACCCAATTCCTAAGCGTTATAACAAAACCACCCATTAAATAATCCTAATTCATTTATATATATTCCATATTATCATAAAAATATTTATCATTTATTCATATATTAAAATGTTGGAAAGAAAACAGGTTTCATCAACATTTCATGAAGAAAATACAATTTTTATTTTGAAATCACTTATTTAAAATCGAAAAATTTCCGGAATATTAGGAAAACCATTTTCTTAGGAAAGAACTATGGAAACTTGTAAAGTAATCTTCAAAGAAAATAGTATTCATGGTGTTGGGAAAATCCATTAATGTGGTATATATATTAAAATAATGATTTTTTTCACGAACTGAATCTGGTCGCCACCAATACTGGCACCAAACCCAGCCCGTGACAAGGCCCGAAGGGCGTTCTCTATCACCATGGGCGGGCACAAGTGCCCGAGTATCACTAATTTAGGTTTGGGAACGATTTACCTGAGTATGGAAGCATAAAACATTAAAAACAATCGAGAATATAAATCTGAAATTTTCGAGCCAAACAAGTCAGCAAAAACTAGAACTGAATACATTGGTTTAAAGACAATAAAAGTGGTCCAAATAAAAATAAAGACAATAGCAAGACAGCCCCAAGGACTTCACACGGCAAGGGGTCATCACCCACAAGCCGTCTCCACAACTCCGCACCAAGGATGAGAACCAACACCCTGAACCGCCATCACCCATAGTCTCTCCTTTACCCGAGTCAATCATAATAAAGTCTACTTACACCCAAGGGGTGTAAGTAGGGTATGAGCCTAAACCCAATAGGATACCACCCAATGATTCCAAAGAGCATGCAATACAATGTGAAAAATCAAACAGTTTTAATACGCATAGAAAAGCAGTGATAAAATCTAAGAAATGCAACTTTCAATTGAAAACAGTTTTCAAGATAAAATTTTCAGAATGTTTACACATTTAAATAGACATGTTTTCTACTATAAAGTACTGCCAAAAACACCCCAATACAAGGGAAAATACCACAAACACAATGATCTACAAAATTGGGAACACCCCTAGACACTAGATAGTCTCGGGCCCCATGTACCTCATACCTCGGTGTAATGTAACCATAGTAAATTTTGTTCTCATGCACAATACACTAGTAGGGAACATACCCATAACTATTGGTCCTCAATCATCTTCCACATAGTTTAGTTAGAGTTGTCATTATCTAAATTCTAGGTGAAACAGGGACAAAACTCATCTGGTCCACTAGCCGTACTAGTACATATCCGCTCCACCTAGGTACTTGGGCTTCCCCCTTTGTGCTCAAACAATTTCAGCATTCAAAACATATAAATTTTCATGTAAAACACCACTACTGGTCACATACACCAAGTACAGTAGCTACACACATTTTATACCATTTAGAACACACAACAAAAAACTTTGAGTTTCAATAAAAACAACTTCTCCAAATCTTTCCTTGTTTTGCACCCAAAACTCATTGAAAACCCCACTTTAACACCATATGCTTACTCACATTAAACAAAACAGAATTCAAAGCACCTTAAACATTTCTTTAAACCCATTACATGAGTTATAAAACAACCCCCAATAAGCATCACATAGAATAACCATGTAAAGAACCTAATTCAACACCAAATTGCTACTCAAAAATCATTTTCTTAACAAACGTGACCCAAAACCAATTTCACAGCAACAACCAAAGGATAAGAACATCGAAAACATTATTTTCATCCCAAATATAGTTCAATAAAATCAACTAAATAATTATAAGGCACCCCTTAACGAACCAACGAAAGATTTATATGAAAACCCCCCAATTTCACATGAAATTGGAATTAAAATTTCACATGCAATACAAACACCACTAAAACTCATTTTTGCAGGAATAATAAAATGAAATAGGCATGAAAATATCATAAATACATCATGTTAATCATAGATATTTCATAAACATTGGAATCACCTACCAAAGTAATGAAAACCCTTGAATCACCGTGCGAAAATCAAGTCGCACCACTGCCGCACCATGTGGGACTTAGAACAAACCTAAAACCAAAATAATTGACCAAAAAACCCCATGGTTAAACCCTAGGTTCGAAACCCTACCCCCTGGCCATTTGGTACTTCAAGAAAAAGGGAAGAAGCCCTAATCAAATTGAATGAAACCCTAAACAATTTGAAAGAGGAATGAAATGGACTAACTTATTTGAGGGATCTTGAAGGAATCTCCCCAAATACACAATCATATAAAATTGAAAATAACCACAATTCAGGGGTGATTATAACAAGGATAAAGAGGTCATTTAGGAACTAAAATGGAGGAAAAAGAGTAAGAATTGAGAGAGTTATGAAGGAAAGAAATTACCTCCTCAAATCTAGACGATTTGAGACATCCTATGAAGTTTTGCACTAAATCGCGATGAACAAGAGCTCCAAAAAGGGGGGAAAGAGACTAAGTGCGTGGCTGGGTTCAATGGGCTTGGGTGAGACTTGGAATCACCAAAAAATCATTAAAATTGAATAACTTATTAATTAATGTTTTTTTAAACTGCAAATGGGCATTCGGGCTGGCCCAATTCCTTAAAATAAAAACACCAAATAAACCATTATTATGGATTAATAAAGGTTCCAAATTTGAATGGTGGTGTTAATAGATCATAGGAGGCCATTTAGGAATTGGAATGGGTGAAAAATATTAAAAAATGAAAAAGTTATAAAAGAAAAATAATTTATTTTTAAATTTGGAATTGGGCTCACGGTTTGGCCCAATTCACGAAAACTCACCCATTCCTTCATAAAAGATTGAGAAACCCCCAAAACAAAGCATGAATGAAAAATAAATGAAAAATACCTTTAAAATATTTCATGTATGTGATAATTCTTTCCACCATGAAAACTTTCTGTCCTGGAAAGTCAACCTAAAGCTTGATCGAAAAATAAGAACAAATACTCTTCCTCAACCCATGACTTCCGCTCCCATGTCTCATGTGTATCATTACCAAGCTGTCAATGAACCCGGACCAGAGGAATGGACTTCCCTCGAAGAACCTTCTCTTGGGAGTCCACCATTTGCACTGGCCGCTCAAAAACTGACAAGTCAGGATCTATTTCCAGTTCTTCCATACTCAGCACATGGGATGGATCCGAGTTGTATTTCTTCAACTGGGATACATGGAAGACGTCATGGATGGACGTCAAATAAGAAGGTAAGGCCAACCTATATGCCACCTTGCCAATATGCTTGGTGATCTCAAAAGGGCCAACATATCGCGGTGTCAGCTTCCCTTGCTTCCCCAATCGATGATGGCCCAGACGAGGGGCCACTTTCAAGAATACCCATCACCCACAGAAAACTCTATGTCTCGATGCCTACGACCAACATAAGATTTATGACGACTCTGAACTATCAAAAATCATTGCCTGATCAATTTGACCTCCTCAGAAGTCTCCTACACAAGGCTCAGCTGCAACAGTGAAGTCTCACCTACCTCAACCCAACACAGGGGGGCTGACAAGGCTGACCATAAAGCACCTAAAAAGGAGCAATTCGAATAGAGGATTGGTAACTGTTATTATAAGAAAACTCAACCAGCCCTAAATGGCTATCCCATGAACCTACAAAGTCCAGGACACATGCACGGAGCATGTCCTCCAAAATCTGATTCGCCCGCTCTGTCTGACCATCTGTCTGAGGATGGTATGCTGTTCTCATATTAATCTAAGACCCCAAGGCCTTCTGAAGGCCTTCCCAGAACCAAGAAGTGAAACAAGAGTCTCTATCTAAGACAACTACTGATGGAACACCATGGAGTCTCACCACCTCATAAAGATACAAACGACCCAACTCATCCACTTTAGCTGTATCTCTGATCGAAATGAAGTGGGATGATTTGGTTAGACAATCAATCACCACCCAAATGGCATTCTTACCCCAAGGTGTACGAGTTAAGCCAACAATGAAGTCCATGACGACCTCATCCCACTTCCAAGTAAGAATGGGTAATGGTTGGAGCAAACTGGAGGGCCTTTGATGCTCTGCTTTCACCTGCTGACATGTGTAGCATCTCGACACAAAGTCCGCTATGTATCGTCTCATAACAGACCACTAGAATTTCCAAAAGACATCATATTACATCTTGGTGGCACTCGGATGGACAACCCACTGAGACTAGTGGCTATCCTCCATCACCACCTTCCGCAGAGATAACGACACTACTGAATGGCCATTGAAGCACAAGATGTCCTCAGGAGACGACGACCAATCAAAGGATGTCTCCCCACCATGAAGAAACTGCTTCGACCGCTGACAAAGCTCATCACTGGGCTGTTTCTGCTGAATCAACTCCAATAGAGAAGTATTCAACTAGATTCTTTCCAAGAATGCCCCTCCACTGTGTTCCTTAGTCTCCACATGCATCTGAGAAAAGAGCCCCATTAAAGTCCACTCATCACTGGACTTCCTCAAAGACTGTACTGGAACTCTTCTGCTCAAAGCATAGGCCACCACGTTACCCTTTCCTAGGGTATAGACAATGTCAAAGTCAAACCCCTGTAAGTATTCGATCCAACGACGCTGCCTCAAGTTGAGGTCCTTCTGCGAGAAGATATAGGCCAAGATTTTATGATCAGAGTAGACCACAAACTTCTCCCCAAAGAGGTAGTGACACCAAGTCTTAAAAGCATGTATCATCGCTGCCAACTCCAAGTCAAGGGTCGGGTAGTTCTTTTCGTGTGGTCAGAGTTGGCGAGAGCCATACGCCACCACGTGATCATCCTGCATAAGAACGCACCCATTACCCATACCTAAAGCATCACAATAGACCACATATCCCTTTCCATCCTCTGAAAAAATCAACATGGGGGTGGTAGTCAACCACCTATTCATCTCCTCGAATGATGCCTTACATTCTAGACCCCAAAAAAACCTCACCCCTTTCCAGGTGAGCGCAGTCATCAATGAAGCATGCTGAGAGAAATCCTGAATGAATTGCCTGTAAAAACCATCCAGGACAAGGAAACTCTTGATCTCTAACACATTCTTTATCTGCTCCCAGGACATAACCGCACTAATCTTCTCAGGGTCCACTGAAACCCCTTGCTCAGAGATCACATGCCCCAAAAATCTCACTTCCCTAATCCAGAAAGTGCACTTTGACAACTTTTCATAGAGGCAGTGATCCCGCAAAGTGCCCAAGACGATAATCAAGTGATGTTCGTGTTCCTCCTCATAGCCAGAGTACACTAGAATGTCATCCATGAACACCACAATGAAGGAATCAAGATACTTATGGAACACCCTATTCATGAGTTCCATAAAGACCGCTGAAGCATTGGTCAATCTGAAGGGCATGACCAAATACTCAAAGTGGCCATACCTGCTTTGGAACACTATCTTTGGGATATCTGACTCCTTCACCCTGATCTGATGATAGCCCAAACACAAGTCTATTTTTGAGAACCACTTTGCCCCCTTCAACTGATCGAACAAATAATCTATTCTTGGAAAAGGGTATTTGTTCTTAATTATTACCTTATTCAGCTTCCGGTAGTCAATGCACAATTGGAGGGATCCATCACCCTTTTTCTCGAACAACACAGGAGCTGCCCAAGGAGAGACACTCGGGTGAATGAATCCATTTGATTCTAAGTCGTCCAGCTGTATCTTTAATTCCCTCAACTCGGTGGGAGCCATGTGATAATTGGGAAGAGATATCAGTTGTGTTCCCGGCACCAGATCAATCGAAAACTCCACATCCCGCTTCGGGGGAAAAGCTGAGAAATCATTCGGGAATACCTCTGGAAACTCATTCACTACATGAGGTAGTGAAACCTCAGGGGAAAGATCAGTGTCCTCTAGCACGATCGATGACAACTGGAAGATAAGACCTCCCAACTCTGGGAGTGGAGGTCCTACATGACCCGACTGAGGATCCCATTCTCCATGAAAAACATGATGACTACCATCAGGTTCCATGAAACTCACTCATCGCCTGTAGCAATCAATGTGTGTGGGGATGTGTACTAGAAAATCCATGCCAATTATTATTTAAAATAGTTCCATATCTAGAACCAAGAGGTCCTACTCCATCTCAACCCTTGACACGAAAAGCGCACACGAGGGGCACCTGAGGTCCTTCTCCTTCTTCTTTCCCAGCGGTGTCACCAAATCCATCGCGAATGACATAAACTCAGTTGGAAAATTCAGAATTTCCACAAAACAGGCATAAATAAATGAAATAGAGGCACCAATATCAAAAAGAGCAGCAACTATAGAAGATGTGATCAAAATAGTACCTCGAACTGTCAACGGTCCCGCCTCTGATCCTGCTGGTTCCAGATTCACTGCATATAGATGACGACTGCTAGTCTATGGCTGTGCCCTGAACTAGATTTGCCTAGAAGATAACCCAACCCTACCACCACGACCGCCAAATCGAGATCCCCCAGTCCTCGATGGCTCAGACTATGCTGGCACTCCTCTTAAAGCCACTGACCCTACCCCACTCGGGAGTGGACGTGCCACACCACAGAAGCGCTGCAAATACCCCATACCTCCACACTAGTTACAAGGCTTCATAGGAAGTGGAAATGCTGTTCCGATGTTCCCGGGCTTCCCTCACTGGTGGCACATGACCGATGTCGCATCAGAAGCCGCATATGAAAACTGGCTGGAAGAGTGGCCTGAACTGCCACCTCCTTTCTTCACACGATCCTCCTGCTTCCTTTTCTTCTCTATGGAGCTTCCACTACCCACTGCTAATACTGAACCAGAGAAACCAGCCCTACCTTTCCTATCAATCTCAACCATGCACGCTTGAACAACAACCTCAGCATAGGTCCTCAGTTTAAATAAGAACACCTGAGAGTATATCTCTGTTTGCAAGCCTTTCTCAAACCTCTGGGCCTTCACCTGCTCATTAAAGATGATTTCTGGAGTATACCAAACCAACTTACTAAAACTATTAGTGTAATCCATCACAGATAGATTCCCCTAAACAAGGTCCATGAATTCTCGGGACCTAGCATAATCCAAGACCTCAGGGCAATATTGTTCATTGAAGACAGACTTGAAATCTCCCCAGCGCATCTTCTCATTATTCCATGTCTAAAGCACTGACTCCCACCACTTATGGCTAGGACCCTCCAACAGAAAGGATGCAAAATTCACCCTGATCTCCTCATATGTTTCTAGGAACTCAAACATACGCTCGATCTTCTCAATAAATTCCTCTGCTTCCTTGGGTTCTGAGCTGCCTCATAAGGTACACTACTGGAATTTTACCCTTTACCAATGGTTCATAACCATTGGTAAAGGCTGGGAAACCGTTGGTATATTATATACCAATGGTTTTCCAAACCGTGTCCAAGTAAGCCATTTTTATAGGCTTATACCAACGGTTCTGTGTAAACTATTGGTATATGTGTTAAAGTAAGAGATATACCAACAGTTTCACAAACTGTTGGTATATGTTACCCTTACACCAACAGTTTAGAACCGTTGGTATATAGTGTACAATATACATCCAAAGGATATACCAACGGTTTTGAAAACCATTGGTAGAAGTTTATACCAATAGTTATAACAAAACCTTTGGTATAATATACATCAAAAGGCTATACCAACTGTTTTGAAAACTGTTGGTATACATATGTTGTAGCACCACAGCAGCAGCAGCCAACGACCACCTCCAACATACAACTCTCCATGACCTGCAAGAACACATACACCCAAAATAAAAAAGGCTACATGGGATGTTTAAAATTCATCCAGAATTTAGAAATTTAGAAATTTAAAATTCATTCCTCACTCAAACCACAATACAAGAGAAAAATACAGAATCCAATATATCCACAATCCAATACATCCATAATTGAAATGCAATAACACCCATAACACCAATAGAAAATTAAAATCCAATACATCCAGAATCCAATAGACACAACAATATTAAAAATTTAGAATTCATTACCAATACATCCAGAATCCAATACATCCAGAATTCAGAAATTTAGAATTGAAAAGCAATAACACCCATTACAGTATTCAAAATTTATAATTCACTCCTCACTCAAACCAAAACACCAATACACACAAGAGAAAAAACCTACATGTTATAGGAAGCACATGGGATGTTTACTCATGGTCTTAGGTTGACTATCTTAAAACCAACAGAAAAACCTGGGTAGAGTGGACAAGGAGCATGATACCCATAAGATAGACAATGGTAGTGGTCATGTTCTTAGAACTGGGATGAGTTATAAGAAGCGAATGGGATGTTTATATTCCTATAAGGACTATGTATCCATGTATAAATGGTTCCTGATGTGTTAGTGGGAAACATTGGCCAATCTCGACATATGAGATGGGTTACCAGAATAGCCTACATGTTTTTCATAGACTTTTCTATTGGAATAAGGGGGTATGTGGCTAATTTTAATTTAGTCTCTTGGGTGTGATGTGAGATGAATCCCAATTTTGGGTAGTGGGTATGAATATTCAATTATGTTTTTGGTATTGGGTTCCCAAAGGGACTTTGGTTTGGTCATAGAACCCACTGTTTGAGGATGGGATTGGTGTATTAAATGTCATGTGTTTTAGAATTGGGGTTGGAGTTACTCACATGAGAAGTGGATTGTGTGAGGCTGGACCATGGATCCTTGTGCTAAAGCATTAACATAATCTGAATACATTTGGTCGGTTTTCGGTATGCAAGTTGTTGTTTTCACTTAAAATTCTGTCGATTTCAAATTAAAGTGAGACAGTTTGAGTGGTACCAGACACAATGTGACTCAGATTGAGGTGGGGTTGACTTGTACACGCCAAAATGACCCATGGATCATTTTCATAAAGTATCAATAGAATCCGAATGCGTTTGGTCAGTTTTCCATATGCCAGTTATAGTTTTCACTTAAAATGTTGTCCATTTCAAATAAAAGTGTGACACTTTGAGTGGTACCGGCCACACCGTGACTCATATTGAGATGAGGTTGACTCGTACACGTGACAAATGACCCATGTATTCTTGTGATAAAGTATCAACACAATTGTAATACGTTTGGTCGGTTTTACGAATGTCTGTTGTTTTTACTTAAAACAGTGTCCATTTTAAACAAAAGAGAGACACTTTGAGTGATACCGGCCACAATGTGCCTCAGATTGTGGTGGGGTTGAATCTTACACGTCAAAAATGACCCATGGATTATTTTCCTGAAGTATCAATACAATCAGAAAGCGTTTGGTTGGTTTTTGTATGCAATTTGTTGTTTTCACTTAAAATCATGTCCATTTCAAATAAAATTGAGACAGTTTGAGTGGTACCGGCCACACCGTACCTCAGATTGAGGCGGGGTTGACTCGTAAACATCAAAAATGACCCATGGATCGTTTTTCCAAAGTATCAACAAAATCCGAATGCGTTTGGTCGGTTCTCCATATGCATGTTTTTGTTTTCACTTAAAATCATGTCCATTTCAAATAAAAGTGAGACAGTTTGAGTGATACTGGCCACACCGTGCCTCAGATTGAGGTGAGGTTGACTCATACATGTCACAAATGACCCAGGGATCGTTTTCCTAAAGTATCAATAGAATCAAAATGTGTTTGTTCAGTTTTCCATATGCAAGTTGTTGTTTTCACTTAAAATCCTATCCATTTCAAATAAAAGTGAGGCAGTTTGAGTAGTACCGACCACACCATGCCTTGGATTGAGGCGGTGTTGATTTTTACACGTCATAAATGAACCATGGATTGTTTTCCTAAAGTATCAACAGAATCCGAATGCGTTTGTTTGGTTTTCTGTATGCCAGTTGTTGTTTTCACTTAAAATGTTGTCCATTTCAAATAAAAGTGAGACACTTGTGTTGTACTGGACACACTGTGCCTCAGATTGAGGCAGAGTTGACTCGTACATGTCAAAAATGAACCATGGATTCTTATGCTAAAGTATCAACAAAATCCGAATACGATTGGTCGGTTTTCCATATGCCAGTTGTTTTTACTTAAAAGGGTGTCCATTTTAAACGAAAGAAAGACACTTCGAGTGATATCGGACACACCATACCTCAGATTGAGATGGGGTTGACTCGTACACGTCACAAATGACCCATGGATCATTTTCCTGAAGTATAAACACAATACAAATGCGTTTGGTCAGTTTTCCATATGCTAGGTGTTGTTTTCACTTAAAATGTTGTCCATTTCAAATAAAGGTGAGATACTTTGAGTGGTATCGGCCACACTGTGCCTCATATTGAGTCGAGGTTGACTCGTACATGTCACAAATGACCCATGGATCCTTGCGCTAAAGTATCAATACAATCAGAATACGTTTGGTCTGTTTTCTGTATGTCGGTTGTTTTTACTTAAAACAATGTCCATTTTAAACAAAAGAGAGACACTTTGAGTGATACCGGCCACATCGTGCCTCATATTGAGGCGGGGTTGACTCGTACATGTCACAAATTGCCCATGGATCATTTTCCTAAAGTATCAATACAATCAAAAAGCGTTTGGTCGATTTTCCATATGCAAGTTGTTCTTTTCACTTAAAATCTTGTCCATTTCAAATAAAAGTGAGACAGTTTGAGTGGTACCGGCCACACCATGCCTCATATTGAGGCGGGTTTGACTCGTACATGTCAAAAACGACCCATGGATCGTTTTCCTAAAGTATCAATAGAATCTGAATGCGTTTGGTTAGTTTTTCATATGCAAGTTATTGTTTTCACTTAAAATCTTGTTCATTTCAAATAAAAGTGAGACAATTTGAGTGGTACCGGCCACACCGTGCCTCGGATTGAGGTGGGGTTGACTTGTACACGTCACAAATGACCCATGGATCATTGTACTAAAGTATCAACATATTACGAATGCGTTTGGTCAGTTTTACGTATACCATTTGTTGTGTTCACTTAAAATGTTGTCCAATTAAAATAAAAGTGAGACACTTTGAGTGGTACTGACCACACCATGCCTCGGATTGAGGCAGGGTTAACTCGTACACGTCAAAAATGATCCATGGATCCTTGTGCTAAAGTATAAACACAATCCAAATAAGTTTGGTCGGTTTTCCGTATTCCAGTTGTTTTTACTTAAAAGGGTGTCCATTTTAAAGAGAGCTTAGATTGGGATCCAAGACGCTGAATAAAGAGTGTGATTGTCTCCGAAATCAAGGTAGGTGGTCCTTAGCCTTTCGTGAATTGTTGTGATGTTTTATATATGTTTAATCGCTGCTTGCACAATGTTGGGATGTCGGGTCGGGGGGCTGTCTGGGGTCCAGGGAGGAGGGTGTGGGGGGGGGGGGGTTGTCTGGGGTCTAGGGAGGAGGGTGGGGGATGTTCGGGGGGCTGTCCAGGGGTTATCCATGGGCTGTTTGGGGGGCTGTCTAGGGTCCAGGGAGGAGGGTGGGGGGGGGGGGTTGTCCTGGGTCTAGGGAGGAGGGTGGGGGGATGTTCGGGGGGGGCTATCCAGGGGCTGTTAGGGGGGCTATTTGGGGGCTGTCCAGGGTCTAGGGAGGAGGGTGGGGGGGTCGTCCAGGGTCCAGGGAGGAGGGTGGGGGGGCGTCCAGGGTCCAGGGAGGAGGGGGGCTATCCGAGGTCTAGGGAGGAGGGTGGGGCGCTATCCGGGGTCCAAGGAGGAGGGTGGGGGGTTGTCCAGGGTCCAGGGAGGAGGGGGGAGGTGTACAGGGTCCATGGAGGAAGGGGGCTATCCAAGGTCCACAGAGGAGGGTGGGGGGATGTCTAGGGGTTGTTCAGGGTCCAGGGAGGAGGGGGGTGTTTGGGGGGCTGTTTGGGGGCTATATGGGGTCGAGGGAGGAGGGTGGGGTGCTGTCCAGGGTCCAGGGAGGAGGGGGGATATCCGGGGTCCAAGGAGGAGGGTGGGGGTGGGGGATATCAGGGGGCTGTCTGAGGTCCAGGGAGGAGGGTGGGTGGGGGAGGGATGTCTAGGGTCTAAGGAGGAGGGGGGGCTATTCGGTATCCAGGGAGAAGGGTGGGGGGCTGTCTAGGGTCCCGGGAGGAGGGTGGGGGGGGGGATGTCCTGGACACATGGGATGGTATTTACATATTTTTTAAGAAAATTATTTCAAGGTTAAAAAAATAATTTCGATATATCAACTTCTAATCAGTCCATTAATTTTCTAAATCCCACTAAAAAATTACAGTTTCATTAAAATAAATAAAAAATGAAGATAATGTGACCTACATAATCACACATATATTCAGGCACAATAAATCAATAGACATCAAAGGTCAGTAATATCAGTAAAAAATGTAACAGATCAATCAGTCCCTCATCACCATCACCATCATCACCATCATCGTCACCCTCACCCTCGTCCTCATCATTGTACCCACCATTGTCCCCGCCCTCCTCCTCTCCCTCGTACTTAGCCTCAGCCTCCTCATCACCCTCCTCCTCCGCCTCAGCCTCCTCCTTAGCCTCCTCCTCCTCCTCGGCCTGCTCCTCACCCTCCTCTTCCTCCACCTCAGCCTCCTCGTCTCCATAATATTGACCACCACTAGAACTGTCACCTAGTGAACCATATATAGAACGCATCGATGACATATATTCATTACAAGAAGTGCTGACCTCTGGTGGAAGTGTTGGACGTAAAACTTCCATTAGTTTCATAAATGCAGTGCTTGCCCTAGCAGACTGTTCTACCATCTCTGTGGACCCTTTTTCAGCCTGTTCTACCTGTGCCTTAACCTGCTGCAACTCGATGGCACTAAATATTGTACCTTAGGAGGAACAATACCTCGTTGGAACTATAATCTTCCCATGTCGACAGCGTACTCTACCAGGGTTCTCATCTCCCAACACCTGATGTAAGTGATCGTTTGGCCCAAAATTGTCAGGTTCCTAGGAATCAAGGGCCTCTAAAGAGTAAAACATACAATCTGCTGTTGAGTCGGTTCATTAACCGCACTTCCATCTTTCTTATTTCTACTCAAGGTAAATAGTTTTCCTCGAGGCACACATCCTTCTATATTCAATTTATGCCTCTACAATGACATTGAATGTAGAAAAACATAATTAAAAATAGGATACAAAAAAAACATAGTAATTGCATAACTAAAATTATATAACAACTTTAGAAATCGAATAAATTTTGGAAGAAGCAATAGAAAGTTCAAGTCGTAAAGAAAGATTATAAATTGTCATACCTGCTGTCTCTCATGATCTAGCATCGTAGTACGTCCCAATATGTGGACGTATTTCTTAGCATCAATGTTTTTTTTATTTCTTGAATATGCATCCTAAATAAATTTCAATAATTAGTATTAGCGAAAAACATGAAAATTTTCATTTAAATACTTCTAATTTGATTAATATCGTAAA